>OY856375.1:12765536-13365536 GCA_963693495.1 Malacosoma neustria
GTCCACACTAATACTTGTTAAGCCAAATACTTATTCATTGGATGGTGAATAATAATTCAATCGAGATTTATTAGTAATATTTTAAGTAATTTGCCGAACAATATGCGTCCTCGTGGAGCAGGCATAATGGATTTTAAAGAAATTCGATAAAATTATCCTTTATTTTAAAAGAAATAATAACTCCGTAAATGGCCCCGAATTTCTAAAGGGCACATAAAGAAAGGAAATGCTTTCATATGTAAATTAAAACGGTAGGCACTGATAAGCATATTTCACATTGTGGTAAACCTGATTCGCGTTAAAATCTCAGGTCTCACCTGCACATATCCAGCCACCTGTTAACTGCAACTCGGTAATATAAAAAATAAAACGAGCGAGCGCCAGCCAGTGCAAAAAACGAGAATTCAAGACGACACGTTTGGAAAATAAAAAAACACCCTCGCCCACCAGATGGTCGCCTCAGCGCGCCGAGAAACTCGCTTTAAAGCAGGTTGTGACTTACCACACATAATATATGCATTTGCACTTTTGAATAGGAAAAGTTTAACAATACTCGTTAGTTTTAATTATATTAAATTTAAATGTGAATATTAAATCTCACATTTGCTTTATTAATATGGTATTTTAAAAGGGCCTTGATAAACATTACCAAATTTTTTATTAATTCTATAATTAATTATACTAACGTAGTTAAAATCGTTCTCCAAAATAAGTTCATATTATAAAAAATATTACTCACGTGTTACCGTTTTTTTCAATATTATTACATATTTGGTTTTGAAAACGTACACTAAAACGTGTCAGTATTTAAAAAATCGTTTAAATGCGGATGTATATATTTGCATTTTATCACACCTTTCTAGTTGATACTATTCTCATTTGGCGAAGCTGGTTCCAATTAATTGGCCATATGTTTTCGTGCCGTTTTTGATTAAAAGCTCTCACCAGTGTCGGTAAGGCCCCATATGGTGCAATATATTTTTTATAAATGCAAAAACTAAGAGAACATAAATGCTTCGCGTCCGCAAAACAATCCAATAATGCGGAAAAAATCCGTCATGCCAACCTGTTTGAATTTAAATAAAGTGTCAAGTCATTTCATCAAGTTATTTCCCGTCTCTTCCTTATTAGTTTTATATTATTTTCAAAATAAATTTGGTTTCATGTGGAGATGGTTTAATTAAATTTTATCTTGATGAAAATACAATTCGTTTTAATTAAAATTATAAAATTAAATTAAGATGAACGTTTTGTTTAACGTTATGTTACGAAGTAGGTAAGTGGTATCACATTGGAAGACCCACCCAGTATCTTTGGAATATTTCCTCACCACCATATAATATATTGCTACGTACCAAGATTGTAAATTGTATTCAGTAAATCTGCCTTAAGCAAACGTGGACGATTTAGGCTGTAAATAATAATGAAAATGTTGGATTGCATAATAGCATCGTATACAATCATTCATCATATACAAAATTCATCACAATATAAGTTCATTGTAAATTGTATTGGTAAATTAATTCGAAGAGGAATCTGTCGAATGGTCGATCACGTTGCAAGTATTAATTGCTTCGGCACTACTTCGTCTGGGAAATCGGCCCGCCTCCGCAATTAGTTCCTGGCTTACTAATGCTCGTGTAACTTATTGCCAACGATAGCAGCCGTCTCATGTCGCTCATTAATAGATAGTTTCCATTACTAATCGACCACAAACAACATTTCACATTGTAATTTAATAGGCAAGCATCTAATTATCTCATTTGCCTGTATCTTTAGCAATTCTATCACTATTCTGGAATTATTTTTTATCAATATTACCACAAAAAAGGTCTTCAGCGATAAAGATTACAATCAACGCATTTCTGACACCCTTTTTTAAATTTTAATTTAGAACACATGCTGTGCCAATTATTTTACGCCTCGCCGGCCTATTTGGACAGTTATTGAATATTTAGCAACACAGGTGAAGAATAGAGGTATACTCGTAAATTGTGCGGGCTTCCTCTACGAAGTGAGAGCCACGCGTGAGCACCTGTGCCCGCATGCCTGCTTCGACATAAATGACGAACGCACAGCGTGATGGTCGTTCACTTCTTTGCTCAAAGAAACCTTGTCATGACCATTTGACGTAATGGGACAACATTAAATCGTCTAACGAAGCTATTCATAGGCTACCATATCGGACAGGTGCCTTTATACTATTGCAATATTAAACTCATGTAGAAAGCCGTCGATATGGCGTGGGTAGATATCAATGATTTGAATCTGGCTTGCAGATGAGCGTTGTATAGAAAAATATTCCGTGAAATTAAGTAACCTTTTTTTACAATTAAATCAACAAGTGTGACCTTTCTATACATGTAATTTTTGGGATTGATTTAGGAAGCAGCACCTGTACTTCTATACTACAAGCACAATTTGCTTGAGTTTGCATATGGTGATGTGGATTAGAAATGTTGAAGGACATTTTTGACATCCACGATTGCAGATTGCACATCTCAATATGTTAAGTTATAAAGGTTTAACATTACTTGAAAATCATTAAAAATAATTCAAAATTCTATTTAGTTTTATTTTAAATACATCTGTATCCATGAAATAAAAAAGACGTTGAAAATATACTTAAATACCATGGACGTATAAAAAAAGTTTTTTTATACGTCCATGTTAAATACCTATTAATTGTCCCAGATTTGATGACACGGTTAACTTAGGTAAGTACGCAAGTGGTCGTGTACTATCGTATTTATTGGTTCGATATCCTATCCTTCTAATTATATGATGCAAATAATTCGTAATATTTATCGCAGTGACATTACATTTGGAAATAAATCTGTTCTGGGTTCGAATGGAGACAAATCTATATCACGATGGCATGGACCACTTAGGCGGTTTTTCTCGCCTCATATGCATAATTGCCATATACCGAAGCTGAAGGAAAACATTGTGGGGAAACCTACATATCGAGGTCACCGGTAGACGTAACCCATACAGGTCAATCCACCCGATGTCGCAGGCCGCAAAAAATATTAATAAAACGAAATTAAGTCACGATTTGTTAGGGTTTTGCGATAGTAACAAATTGAATTAACAACCATTGCCGTAAATTTCTGTATCAATGTGGTAATCCAGAGTGTCGGCGATATGTTATACGGATGATCCGCTGCAAATAGCGCGCGGAAGGACCTGCGTCAGGCATGCATTTAAAGACTGTCGGTAATAACCAGCGATTAGATGTGTAGGTAGCTTTGTACAAAAGGGGGGCCTTGATATGTTACTGATCTGAGCATCACAGTTGGAGGCACCGGATTGACGTCAGTCGGTCCATGAAATAGTGCCACCACAGTAGCAGTGAAACCTGCCTTTCACTCAGGCTTCCTGGCTGGACAGGCGCCGCGGCGCCCTTAGCTTCCGCTTGACATAGTTCCTCTGCGAGCACGGATTCTTCGAGAGGTACCTGAGAGGGTGAAAGGTGACGTCATTGTGCCACCACAATGGTGCGGGTGACGAGAAGAATACGCTAGCTCCGTGTTTCCTACGTGGCGTAGGAAGGGAAGGGACGTAATATTTTTTTGGGAACGCTGTGCTGTGCTGCGTGCACCTCTGCTCCCCATCCCGAAAATATGGTAAATGAGACCATTGTAATAAAATCTGTCCGTTAAATAATGATATATTTGTAAAAATGCCTTCAATAAAGGTGTTATATATTGCAGGGAACCGCTTCTAATTTAAATTTATGAATATTTAAGAAACTACTTTGAATATAGTGATGAGTTTTCATGGAAACTTGACAGAAAGTTATCAACTAACTTTATCATTTCGTTTTTGGGCTGTCAGTGTGTGCGCGCATCGTAAAAAAATTTCCACTCATAATTATTTTCAAACGCGATAAAAGAAAATCTTCAAAAAACGCAGACATAAAGTGAACAAGAAAAAGCAGCTGAAGCTGTAACAGGGGTTTTAAAACAGAGATTTTATTATTCCATAGTCGTTTATTACTCATTATGAAGAATATTATATGAATATATAATAACTAGGACATGAAAAATATCGACTAAATAATGCCTTATAAACAGAATCAAATAAGTTTGCGAAAACTTAGAAAATTCAAAACTTCTCAGATAACTCGGTCAATGACATGTGGCCTGTTTTTGTGTTCAAAAACTGTTTGCTGAGGAAATTACCATATTTTTGTCTTATTTATATACTTGAAATTATAAATATATTGATTTGTATCTTACATTTTGAAATAAAAACACATGATCAAAACAGACAAAGTTTCTCAGCCATTTATTGACTACAGAATTTATCTCGAATATGTTCTCGAATATTTTAAATCCACGATTTTCTGATTATATTTTCAAATGTTATAAGTATTTATATTAAATTAAGTTTAAATTAAAACAAAACGTTTTATTTTCGTTGTTTTGAATAGCATTTTTGCAAATAATTTTGATTCAACGATTCACATCCACCGTTTATTCTAAAAAAAATGTATACCGTTTCACAATGTGTCGAAGATAAATAGAAAAAAAAAAAACACTAAAACAGGTTTTGCCCAAAGAATCAAGAAAAATTGGAAGTTTATATCAAAACTAAGGCTGTTCTGGATCGCACAGGTTATATTCACAGGGTCTAAACACATTACTTTTTGTTGGATTTCATTCGTATTTACGTTTTTTTTTGTTATAATAGAAATTTTATTTTCTGAACACTAATAATAAAATATGCTAAAATAAAAGCGTACCTAAACATGCTAACTGCATGGCAGATATAATTGCTCCACAAACTTGACATATCAAACACAACTAATTTTCAAGAAAAAGAAGACTAAATTGTTGCTGGTCCCTAATTTCCCTTTTGTGTCAAATTCAATATCCCTAATGTGCGTGTAAACATATTCTTTCATATATTCAAAATAAATATTCCATTTAAAAGAAAAGTCTTAAATAAATACGAGTACCTGTTCACTACAAACACGTTCAAATATATTAAGACCATCAAGTCTTGTCTGCTGGTAACACGAATCGAATCAAAAACAAGATTCGATCCGAAGATAAAATAATAAATGATTCCACTCCCGCACATCAACACTTAAGTCTTTGTAGGGGCACTTTACATAATACTCGCAATGGCACGTGCTACTGCCATGCTATTATACGCACGCTATCGGTGTAACACATTTAGAGCATTTTTCTTTTTAACATGAAATATAATTATGTTTTATATTTATTAATTGGGAACAGAATTATACCTATATATATCAGAAAATTTCCCTAAAACCAATTTGAAGAACACTAGTATATGATGATGATGATAAAGTTATCAGGGAATAACTATATTTATTTTTTAAATAGGAAAAGCTAATTGAGCAACATTCTCTTTAAACGATTGTTATCGGAAGAGTATAATTGTTTGTATGAGGTCTAATGTAAATTTCGATACCAGTGATGCTATTGTTTTTTTAACGGAAAGATGCATTTTATAAAATTTCAAGATGGTGTACTAGATTTAGGTCCAGACAATACGCTACTGAGAACTAGCGAAATCACTATCTAGTTTGTGTAAAAACAAACCTGACAGTTTTAATAACTGAAAAGAAATAAACAAGCTTTGTATTCTAAAAAATAGAAATAGCAGCAGAAATTTTCATTTGATTGTAAGAGTGTTGTTGGGAATCAGATAAAAGTTATCAATCATCGGAAAATTTGGCTAAAGATAATAAAGATGGTTCACCGGGGCAAAAAGACGCCCTAAAGATTTGGCCCGTTACTTCTCAACAGCGCAGCTCAGGTTGTGAAAAACAGAAAAAGAAATATTTACTGTCACCATCCCAGTTTCCATTGATTTTGGAATTATTAAACAAATAAAAATAAAACTCTTAATAAACAGGATATATCTTGACAAAAGCGCTTTAAAGTGAATGTGAAGCTTTATGGATGGATGATGTGCGGTATAGCTGCGTCGGATCTTATCTTACTTATCTGCTATATTGATTGCGCCCGCGTCGAAAGCCTCGCTTGGCCAAAAGCGGCACAAGCAGATTGAAATGCGGAGGAGCATGATTGATTACAACGTAATGATGCCCGCGCATATCGATGTTCACAACTTATTCTTTTTCCTGTTTAAGCAAAGGCCAAAAACCACCTACTATTTTATTAGCAACCCTGTAAATCAATTAATATTTTGATTCAGACCTACGTAGACATAAAAACCTTCATCTTTAGGGTTACGGTTGAGGAATTGAATTTATAATCGAGATAATGTGAGCTTGGAATTTTATTGGAATACTGACAAGAATTCGTTTCTAAGTTAAAATCATTTCAGATTTCCCATTAAGTAATAAATAAACTATCAATCAATGATGTTTTGTATGTAAAAAGAGTAAGATATTTTATATATTATAAATATATAAAATCATTGCTATCAATTATATTAAAACACTTGACGAATTTAGTAATTTATATAATGCATTCGTTATAAGGCTCATTAATAAAAAATAAATATATAAAAAGAGGTCATATTATAAAAGGTTATATTATTAGGTTATATTATTCTGGCACGGAAGTATAGTGGTGCTGTTCTTCAAAAAGGGCGACAAAACCCTTTTGAAGAACTTTAGACCGATATCACTTCTGAGCCATGTTTACAAGCTGTTTTCAAGGGTCATCACGAATCGTCTCGCGCGCAGATTTGACGACTTCCAGCCTCCCGAACAAGCCGGATTCCGAAAAGGTTTTAGCACCATAGACCACATACATACGCTGCGGCAGGTTATACAGAAGACGGAGGAGTATAACCAGCCACTATGCTTGGCGTTCGTGGACTATGAGAAAGCCTTTGATTCGATCGAGACCTGGGCGGTGTTTCAGTCTCTCCAGAGGTGCCACATTGATTATCGATACATCAAAGCGTTGAAGTGTTTGTATGAAAACGCCACCATGTCAGTCCGTCTCCAGGATCAGAACTCGAAGCCTATCCGACTGCAGCGGGGAGTCAGACAAGGCGATGTCATATCGCCGATGCTGTTCACTGCTGCGTTGGAAGATGTCTTCAAGCTTCTGGACTGGAACGGACTGGGCATCAACATTAACGGTGAGTACATCACTCACCTTAGATTCGCAGATGATATCGTAATCATGGCTGAAACCATGGAAGACTTAAGCCATATGCTTGATGGCCTCAATACAGCTTCCCAAGGAGTAGGTCTCAAAATGAACATGGACAAGACGAAGATCATGTCTAATGTCCATGTCGCACCTACCCCCGTAACAGTTGGGAACTGTACTTTCGAAATTGTTGACGAATACGTCTACTTGGGTCAAACGATCCAGTTAGGCAGGTCCAATTTCGCGAAAGAGGTCACTCGTCGAATCCAACTCGGATGGGCAGCGTTCGGGAAGCTCCGTAAAATCTTTTCGTCCCAAATACCGCAGTGTCTCAAGACGAAGGTTTTTAACCAATGTGCCAGTGATGACATACGGAACGCAGACGTGGTCGCTAACTATGGGCCTTATGAGAAAGCTCATGGTCGCTCAGAGAGCAATGGAGAGGGCTATGCTCGGAGTTTCCCTGCGAGATCGAATCAGAAATGAGGAGATTCGCAGGAGAACCAAAGTAACCGACATAGCCCGGATGATTGCAAAACTGAAGTGGCAGTGGGCTGGGCACATAGCTCGAAGGACTGATGGCCGTTGGGGCAGAAAAGTCCTCGAATGGCGACCGCGTACCGGAAGACGCAGTGTTGGTAGGCCCCCCACAAGATGGACCGATGATCTGGTCAAGATCGCCGGGATAGGTTGGATGAGGGCAGCGCAGGACCGATCATCGTGGAGATCTTTGGGGGAGGCCTTTGTCCAGCAGTGGGCGTCTTCCGGCTGAAATGATGATGATGATGATATTATAAAAAAAAATGTATTGTCGTCTAAAAACAATCAAATTATAGTTTCGTTTTATTTACTATCATCTGAGAGTTTTCTTTGATTATTTGTTGGAAATGAAAAGAAAGTGACTATATATATATATATATATATATATATATATATATATATATATATATATATATATATATATATATATATATATATATATATATATATATATATATATATATATATATATATATAAATAAAATAATTGAATTTGTGACTAAGAATTATAAATTACATAACACATGAAATATCACAATATTTCTTTATACATTTATCTGGGTTCCATATATGAAGAATCTCGCATTATCTAAAAAACTAGTATCTTATATTCATGAATCCAACGAAAAGACTTGCCACGTAATCCTCCTCAATTTTCTGTTTTTCTCCTTATAAGGTGAAAAAACGTATACTCCCATTTGTCAAGAAACTACGTGTATTGTTTGATAATTGTTTCAGTGCAGTCATTGTTAATGAAACCATTTATTCCTAGCCATATAAATTGCAAAATAAACAACCATACATAAACAGGATGCCAATATTTACTGGTAAAACAAATATTAGTTCACCAACTAAAGGGTACAATATCGCGCCGCGTTCAACGCATGGCTTCTTTGTTTTATGTTATTATAATTTCATAATTTAATGATTTTTATACAGTCTGTTTTTTATGTAATTGTTAGTATATTTTAAGTTTATCAATATGAAAATACTACGTCAGTATTTAAAATGTCAGAATCACAAACCTCACAGTTAAAGTTACTGATTGTTTATTTGTTACTTTGGTTATAAACAATGTTTGAATTAATTTAAATGTTCATTTTTTACGTTTGTATTATATAATTGCAAATGTGTAATTTAAATTTAAAAAAAATTAAAAGCAATTTGAATTAGAGTTTAACTGTTTTTTAGTGTTTAGTTAGACAATAATAAGCCACGAAGTACAATAAATGTAATAATTTATTACCAAAATTATGTTTTCTTTATAATTTTATTTCCGTTGTCCAATAGTGATTGTACGTAAAATAATAAATCTAAAGGAGCACTATAATATTACCAATTACCAAAATTTCACGGTCTTATCGGTTCATAACGGTGATGTAATGAGTTTTTAAAAGCTTTTTCGGTGCGTGGAATTCAAAATCTTTGTAGCAGGATCTTAATCTGAAAATTTAAGATGGCAAGATAAGAGCCACGGACATGATACTGGAATCCACACACGTACTTGCGCCACTTTGGCCAGCCATCGATTTGGATCGATGGATCGCCATTTCATACTTTGACTTTTTAAGGTTTCTAAATACATTGGATATATAAATCTTTACCGATTTAAAGTATGAAGTTGTATCTAATTCTGTTTATTTTTATATTTGTGTCTATTATATTAACATTTATTATGTGAACCTATATACGAGTACCTTGACCAGTCCAGTATAATTGAATACTTCGTTGAAGTTGAATGCCTGTAATAAATTTGATGAGTTAATAATGCATTGTCCAGATTTATGGCATGTTATCAATAATAATAACAGCAATAAGGTTGTAAATTTGGAGCACGTGATCTCGACGTCCGATTCCCGATGATTTCGCATAATCGTGTCGCCGGCGCACCGACAGATTGCTGGCAATAAAATTACTTTAAAATATTTCACTCATTAACATTCGTCAGTACATCACGTTTGGACTACTTATTTGATATTTTCAAGAGAATGCACGATCGACATTTTAAATAATATTAGCATTTACGCGAGTTCGTCTTTGTGGACTTGTTATTTTATAACCACTCAATGACAGTTTTTTCTGAATAAAGGTAGTTTTTTTTTCTGTACGCCTGACAACGTGCGTTCAAAACTTTATAGTGATATGTTGAATAATAAAATCTTGGGGAGAAAGAAAATAACATTAAATTGTACGATATAATATTTGTTAGAATTCTGTCCATACGAAACTTTTGTTCATACGAATCTGTCCAAAACACTTCTGTTGGAACTTGTAATTGCAAGTTAAATAATTTGTTGAAAAATGTAAATATATTAGCAAGTCTTGCAGGGGTAGTTAGTAATAGTGATGTAGTTCCACGTGTGGGATGTAACGGCGCGTGACGTCCACCTGTCGTGTGCGTCGCGCGTGCCTTCAACTGCTAACCGCCGGCACGCTCAGCTCAACCATGGCTTGGCTCGCGGCGCCTGCACTTGCTGTTGCCGTCCGCTGCCACCAGACCCACTGACCGTGACACAACACACACCTGACATGCTCATTTGAAGTATATTGTTTTGTTTCTATGACAACACTATGATGACACTTTCAGTAATTTATTTCTTATTCATTATTCATACGAATGAAATATATTTAAGTTCATACTATCCTAACTAATATTATAAATGCAAAAGTGTTTGTTACGCTTTCACGCCTAAACCGCTGAATCAATTTTGATGAATTTCGGTGTAGTCATAGATTGTATCTTGGAGAAGGACCTTGAACATATAGCAGAACAACGTTTGCCGGGTTAACTAGTCAATAATAAATATTAAACAATACTTTGTCTACATGATTTAAACTAAAACTGTAACCAACAGTTAATATAAAATGATTACAGAACCGTGGATAGTGGTTTTTATTTTCATTTATCAACGAATACGGATACATTCTGAAAAAATGCATCGATTATATCTAGCAAACTTTTGTGTCAAATAGTATGCGGGTATGTTAACGGCTTAACAATACCACCTGTCCTTGGCTGAATTATTTAAAGACATGTTACTACATTATGCATACCTGTATTGCAGAGCTTTGTACAAACATATAACTACCGGATACATACACCCAGACCAGAACAAACTGTTTGCATCATACAAATATTCTGTCCTCCGTGAGGAAAGAACCCACTGACACTATCATACTAGTACTACTTGCGAAGCCACTGAGCAGTGCTGTAGTATAAAATTTTAAGTGATACAAAAATTTGCACTTATATACGTATTGAAATATCAAATGTTCCCCTAGCTCTAAAGTGGGATGCACTTTATGTATCATCAGCGTTAGTAGTTAACAGTTAGTCAGTGTAAGAAATTATAGTAAAAAGATTCAATAACAGTTGTGATATAATAATATTAAAAGTTTTGTCACGTGTACATAATAAATACATAAAATGTTCTTAAAACGGATGTAGAAAGTTTGTAGGATATATGAAAATTACAATCGATGTGTTGTGTAGTTGGTGTGCCAAGAACTAGATCGCCTACGCTTTTTTCATTCAACCAAAGGTTAACAGAAATCGCACAAAAGTCATTACATAACTTGCAATTTTGTTAGCAATCTGTTACACTATAATCTAGAACGTCTTTAGTAATCAATCTCAAGATTGTAAATGATAAATATTATTAATGTAAAATATATTTTTAGAGATGGATAAACCTCAACTCTATATTGAAAACTATAAGAATAATGTGTGTGTGTATATATGTATATATATAGAAATTATTATTCTATCTCTATTTTTGGGAGTGTTCCGATAGCGATACGTTCAAGGAAATTTCCGGTACTTGGAGGAATATTTAATCTTCCTACTTGGAATAATTATGAGTTCATATGAATTCAATATATCTATATATCAGCATTGATAATATTCAATGATTTTAAATTTAATAAAGTCACTACGGCATTCATTCAAGACTTTTTGTTTAATCGATGGCAATAATTAATAAGATCCCTATTTTAACTTGCTAATGATTTAATAAAAACTTTTCAACCTTTCTAACTTGGATTTATCTAGATTTTTCGAATGCAATGTCATATTCCAAATTGCAAGTAAATTTAATAATTGGTATTTGTACATCAAATATTGCTTTTCTTAAACGTTATTATCATTCGTAGACTTTTATCCCTATTGAACCCGAAGCTTTCTATCTATCTGGTACGCTGCTGAGTGAGGTTGTATAAATACTTTTCTGAGTTAATATGACTTTCTGGCTACTTTTTACCGAGGCGTCTGCCGTCTCAAATCCAATCCTAAACTGAAATGTTAAATAGTGCCCTTTATTTACAGTCAAGAGCCAAAAAAGCTGTAATACATCTATAGTATCGATCGATAATCAACTATCCCCTTGAAGACGAAAGTTTTCGAGTAAAGCATGTACCCGTATTGACCTACGGAGCCGAAATATGGATACTGGCTACGGTACTGATGTCCAGTTTGAAGTCACTTCAGTGAGCTATTAAACAAACTGCATGGAGCGTAGAACAAAATACGAAATGAAGAAGAAAACCAAACCAACATAGCTCACAAAATATGCAAGCAGATTTCAGCTTTACCTACTTCACTGTGAGTCGGTCACGTCTGTTGCAGGACTGATGGACAATTAGATAAACGAATCCTGGAGTAGAAACGTAGTATAGGACGCTCTCCGGTCCGATGGCTCGCTGACCTGCGAAATGTTGCAGGTTGAAGCTGGATGGCAAAAGCAAAGGACCGGGATTTGCGGCGCCAACTTGGAGAGGCCTAAGTCCAGCTATGGACAACATTTGGCTGACGGCAATATCTATCGGGTTTGCGACAAGAATTTGTTTTATATGATAAGAACCCAGGTCAGTAAACATTCTAAAAACGTCAGAAAATAATAAATGATCAGGACATAAATTCTGATCACGCGTTGGTCGTGTGTCGGCTCGTGCCCACGCATTGTGTTCCACGGTTGGCCGCCCAACACCCCCTACCCTCATCTTCATAACATTACCACTTTTTACAATATTGTTACACGTCCCCAACCGTCGGTCATGTGCACGACAGTTGGACATGGATGTAGATAAGCCATTAGAAAACGAACCGTGTAATTAAGCAAAATGTAGTACCAATGTAATTAGTTAAATGCATATTATTAAAGCTTATACTAGTAAATACAAAAACAGAAAGAAAGCGAGTTTTGGAAATAATAATATTTTAATGATGTACCATTTCTTATAATGGATTTTTTGTTATCTCTATGTTTTCAAAATACTTACGTGCCACACATTTTGGTGACATTACACATATATTTGACATTTCTTGAATGCAATATTATGTAATAGAACTGATGATACTCATTAATTAGTGTTTTTGCTAAGTTAAAGCTTCTGCTTACACAATATGTAGTAACAGCCCATGACGTTCCATTGCTGGGCTCTGTGTATTAAGTTCACAAAAGAAATTCAGAAGATGGTTTGATTTATTATAAAATTGAATAATTTTCTCGTGAACTCTAAGCACAATTCAGACAATAACTACATATTTTACGCTAGTATAAGCATAGATGAGTATTTTTTTAGGAAGTAAATGTTAATTTATTTATTACCATCATATCAGTCTCCCACAATTATTTGGTTGCATTATATTGATATATGAGGGGTAAGTTTAATTTTGACATAAAGTGGCTGGCATCTGTTTCCCTAATTATTCCTGACATTGCACCGCAGACAAGTATAGTTTCTAAGACTAAAAAGATTTTGGTAAAGCCGGTTGCACCCGTGCAGATTTTGATACCTCTCATATTTTTTGCTAATACTAACATAGTATTGTGGTAAAACATTTATGTTTTACCACAAATGTCATATAACATATCAGAGTCAAATATGTATAACACCTTATTTTTGTTATTATTTAGTAGTGTGGTTAGTATTATTCACAAATAAAAGCGTAAAATGAGGTAGGTAAACTAGATTTAATAGGTAGTGAGAGATTACTGCTCATACAGTTTGTGTTATGTGCAATAGTCTATGTCTATACCAACAATGTACAGTATTTATAGTATAGTTGTGAATTTGTCACTCTAACGCCGTATCTTGGTGACGAACGTGGTCGGCCGATGCGGTGCGGCGCTAGTGCAGGTTGCGCGGGGTCCGGGGGCGAGCGCGACAGTGCGGCGCAGGCGCACCGTTGCCGTATTTTATTTATAATTACGGACGACGACCCAAGACCCGGACCTGTCGCGATTTCACCTGCTATTATTGGCATTTATTCATTGTTATTACATTTATTACGTTGCTTGTTACAGATTTTACTGTCTGTAGTTTTAACGAATGCGTAAAACGTTTTATGTTGAGAGTATATCTTCGTGCTGATTTCTCCCTATAAAAATATACCTGTAATAATCTCATCTCGTAGTGATTTCATCAGTTTCATTTTAATTGATATGATTAAATTTTAATATTATCCCACCAAATCAGGTTTTGATTATGAAAGTAAAAAATACCAATAAAGTGTAACTTTCTTATTAATTACATACACTCTTTATATTTGTGTTGTAATCATTGTTGTTTAATACTAATTAATTAAATTTTGGATCTTGTGATCCAGGCCAGAAATAATACCGGGTTTCCCTATAGGTAATTTACACAAAGAGTAAGTAGTTAAGGAAAAGTAAAGAATTACTCCTTTTAGAAGTTTATAGACCAGTTTGTAAAAATAGGACACCATTTGGCTTCTGCATATGGGGTTGAGACGTAAAAACTAAATTTAGTGAAATATGTCTGATTTTTGTGCATTCTTGGTCTAGAAAAAGAAGACTGACCGAGAGACATAAACTCAAAAAGCACCCTGATATTTTGTCTCTTAGCTGTACTCCACAGTGGATCCTAGTACTTTGGATGAAACCGGAATTAACTTAAATGATGATGATGACTTAAATATCGAAGTTAATATAAATAATCATGTATATAAATTCAATTATGTTAAACTATTCTATTGTAATTGCAAACATACACGAAGCTTGTTACAATGTAATTTCTTCCCTTTCGAACGTCACATATGTTTATATTAGCTCAAAACGTTGACCTCAGATTCCGAAGCGCAAGTTTGTAATGCAACAAGGATTTAAGGCTAAGATGGTGATGATTCAAGTTAGATGAAGATACTTTTGTTTAGTCAAATATAATGTTTTGTATATATTAAACTAAAGATTTATGTAAAATTCTATAGGCATAGGTTATCCTATGCCCGGCAACACTTGTGTGTTGCCGTCCAACGTGGCAATACAGCCAGAGTTCAATTTTAAGATCCGAATCTTATAATAAATTGTTTTACATACATACATTTAGGATATTTTGGTTTAAATATATATTGTGGAAAATTGTTAAAATAAATATAATTTTATACATTCAATAAGATTAAATTGTAAATATAACTTCAGACTAAAAATTGGTTGTTATTTTGCAAAAAAGATTGAGTAACAAATATTCGCCAGTCATCAGGTCAGGCCATGATCGCGGAGCCATGAGACGAGTACGCCCGTCTCCCCGTGAGCCGCTCGTGCGCCTCCTACGCGCAGTACCGTTACACATCTGTTAATTTTTATGCACATCAATATTTTTTATTTTATTGACGCCCGCGTATTGTTGTCAACGAATATCAAAGCAATGAAATTGATATTCAGTTCTCTGATACACCTGTTATAATTGACTACCTATTTTAATCTTAAGGATATAAGTATGCCTTATCAGTGCCACCTTGTATTTTGAGGAATACCCAGCGTAAGTCTAAGACGTTCTCAGTACTGACCGCGGCATATCCACTAAAAATCCCAGTCGTCATTTGTGGGGGGGTAACACGGTTGACTTTGTTTATTGCTCTGAAATAACCTTGATAATAAACTGACTAGGAATAACTGATGTGAAATTATTGGTAACTAATACTTGATGTTGAGGCAAGCCGTGACTCGTTAGATTCCGAAGCGTTTCTTGGAGATAGTTCTTTTTTCTGACCAAAGGCTCCAACAAAATAGATTGAGTAACTGTGGCTGAAATACCATCAGTTTTCTAGATAATTGCTGGGCGCGACTCACGTATAATTCACAATCAGCAGAGGAGTTCACTATTTTATTTCGTAGTTGAAGTGTCACGACATATACTCTCGTAAAAGTGAATTTCAACTACATCTTTTTTAGCTTCTCTCTGAAGTTTACTCTGTCACTATACCTAATTTACATAGGGAAATAATTCCTAACAATGCCATTCCTGGCAATCTCTGACAGAAGGGGTAAAGCTAAGAAGTGCTAGTTTGATGTTGTAAATGCTAATTACCTATTTTATGTGACAATAGACTCTGGAACTATCATGTATATTGTGTGAAGTAGAGAACAAAAATGTTAAATATTTGAAAGTATTTCAATCGGGGCTTAAAGCAAAGTTAATGATGATATAATTTATTTATAGGAAAGAGAAAAAAATTTCATTTAAACTAATTACGTTAGTCATTTTTGTCAGTTGGTTAATGCGGTTGTTAAAAAGTAGTCGCTAAGCTCAAATACTTTCTATTCGTTTTTTAAATTCATTGTAATAAATTTAAACAATAAAGTACAAATAAATCGCAAATTAGATGTTACAATTTTCAATGTGTAATATTTATTAACATAATGTACTCAGAATCTATTAAGAAGACCTTAATTAAAAGTCAGTCTAGTTGAATATTATGACTTTATTATTAGTCAATGTTTATACATTAATTACTGTAATAAATTTTAGATCTCAATTAATATGACTGTGATCTTAATAAAATACCTGAGTTTATTGCTGATATTAACATGTTATTAAGGCTTGATTGAATTTTTCGCCTGTAAATTTACCTGTTTATTATTGTTTTAAAATTATTTTATATTATATTGTAATAATATAGTAAAATATTTTTTATGTATATTGTCAAGTGCTACAAAGCACTTGATAATATAATAAGCGCCTGAAGACCTTTAGACAAGTTATGTATGCACGTTTTTGGAGAATAAATATATAGTAGTTATTTTCAATCCAAAAAACTTCTACTGATATTATTGTACAATTCCGACTTAGTTATATACTTAGACTTTCGAATAAATTGAACTTGAGGGGATAGGCCAAAAAATTTGAGTTTTTAATGTAATGAGGATTACAGAAACTTATAGTATAGACATTATAAAAACATTACACTAGAAGTTAAGATTTATTCCAACTCATTTTGAGTTAGAAAGGTAAAATGAATAAAAATCCTAGTTATAAGAAACAATGTGCATTACTGGTATATTCTTAAAGTCGTTTTTTAAGTAATCAAGTTACAAAGGTTGTAAATTCAAACATTGCTACTCGTATGTTCAAGATACAGAATTTCAATTTATTTTTCGATTTATAGAGGGAAAATAAGTACTGAATTTGCTTACAGGGGCTCACTAATTATTTTAAAGAGTTTAGGTTTCAAGCAACGGTAGTTTAGGGGTTGAAAGGAAGGGAACAAAGTATTGGTTTTCGACTTATGCAGGTTAAACTTAAAGAGATTCTACTGTATAACCAAAGAAAGCACTGTTAGCTTAGTGATTGCTACTAAGCTAACATTATAAGCGTTAAGTACAAGTTCTTTCAGCTTTATAATATAAATCGAAGTATTTAAGTAGTACTCATGGAACCTTTGACAATGCTTCTTGCAAGATGAATAATAAGTATCTTAAATTTTCGCTTAGGACAAAGACGACCACTTTACCAACGCTCCGGAACCCTAAGAGTCAGTTGATTGTTTTGAATTAATCCTTTATTACATGAGTTCAAATTCCAAAGGTATGTGTCATGAATGAGCTGCCCACGCGTTTCCGTTAAAATTTTGTTATAGTAAAATATGTTCCGGATTAAACATTGCAATTTAAATTCAGTACATTTTAACGATGGGTACTGGTTTTGTTAGAAAAATATTAATATAACAAATATTAATCGCACAAAATAATATCGCATCTAAGTATTTATTAATTAATGTATAATATAATACTAGTTTCAATATGAACTTTGATCGCATTGAACACCTGTATTTTTATAATAAAGGTAAAATATAGTAATGTATGTCAAATACACTTTGTTTCATATACCTACCGATTGAGGTCTTAGTAGGTATGTACTAATAAAACAATTTTAAATTTTTTGCTTTTGTTTTGCCTTTGAACTCGAGAAGTTTACAAGACTGGACATACTGTGCTCACAATTTATTGAGATTGCTGGGGTAAGTAGGATTGCGATTAATTGTAAGAAAATAAGTTTTAAATTATTTTGTGATTTGTCATATAAGTGTTTTAGAAGACGAATAAATAAAAAAAATAATATTATTATATAGTTTTAGTATATAATTTTTTAATTAGTATATAATTTTTTGTACCATGTATTAGGTGAAAACTTGTATCGCAGGGCTTGTTTATAATCATAGTTGACGGACATACATCCGTACATACATACTTACGCAAAGACCAGAGGAAATTATTTTCATCATACAAAATTTATTCCTTACTGAGGATCGAATCTACGGACATGACCGCAACAGACTAAATCTGTAGCCACTGAACCGGCAGCTGTGTCGTCAAAATAAAAACCACATTAATAGGGCCGCGGGAAAATATTGCGTTGATGTCTTTTGTTCTCATTAGATGTAACTATCGCAAAATGAGATCCGTGGCAGGTTATAAGTTTGTCTATAGATACTTGTGACAACTTGTTAAAGGGTCATATATTTGTTTTATAGTATTGGGTACAGTATAATAAGCAAAATCTGAAAATAAGGATAAATCTATAGTTATATAACTAAAGAATGTTTGTATAATTTAAAATATTATGACTAGAAGAATTTCGGGGCAATCATGAGATATCATACTTAGGTCACAACCCAGAAGTTACGAACCCCCTTATCAGATAGCATATGCCATTATAGTTTAGTTTTTCTCGCAAAATGTGCATATTGTAACATAATATGCTCTCAGTACTCCGCGTTGACAGCAAATTAAAATATCATGAAGACTACCATCCAGATTGTTCTATTCTGGTTCGATCGGTTAAACTCCTCCTCAACCACCCCAACTGTGGGATGTTATGATCTGTTAATATACATCATTACTTTCATAGTATTTTTACACATAAGAATGTGCTACACAATGGCGCAGGCATCGACACAGTACAAATAAAGACAAAGTAATAAAGTGTTTATATTTATAGGTGAAAATACGAATAAAGTTAGAACAATACAACATTTGAGGAAATAAACCACCAGTATCCATTTAAGTGTGACAGCACGTGGGATTATAATGTGTAGAGTTCAAGGTTCACACAATCGCACTTTGAATAGCAACCTCAGGTAGAGCTACGCTTAATATAGTAATTAGATTAAAACTATATCAAATATTTCTTAATATATTATTAGTAACAGAGGTTACTTGGAATATAGTATGGTAATATGTTGCTGGTTAGTTTATTAGTTTTTGAAACAAAATTATGATATTCAAAAGGAACCAAACTGATATCGCATTATACAACAGTGGAATAGTCACATGTATTGTAAGATCTACTGCTGCTCCGTTAGCTGACTTCCGAAGTAAAAGAAACAGAAGCGGGCTATATATTTCCACTCCCTCAGCTGCCATTAAAGCTGAATATATAGTGCAAACTTCGACATATAACCCAAAAGTAGACAAACAATGACAATCTCACGGTTAACTCTCCTCGTATAAAATGATGAATGATGCTGCCTTCGATAAAAATGCTACAAATCGAAATAACGATATTGTTATCAATTTTTGTTCATCAAATAATATAATAAATATTTACTCTTATTTTGTATATAAAAAGTATTTTTTTTTATTATTTACTCAATATTTGTCGGAAAATAATCATCGAAAGGCGACGCTGAGTCGCCGCCTACTCAGTGTCGGTCATGGAGTGTGCTATGCCTTACGACTTACAAAGTCCTGGCTGTTGACACCACATTTGCGATTTATCGCCTCGACTCGTGCCCTGTCGCTCCAAGACGCACAATTGACACTTATGTTGTCATATATCCAATACATTTAGAATACCCACACAAAATATTTTCATACAGTAAATGTTTACTTCTCGGAGAAGAAGTTTTATGCCCCTGCTTGCCAGTATTTCTGTTGTATGTAAAAACACAGCTTATCAACGTTTGAATACTTCTATAGATTGTATGTGCTTGTTTCTTTTCATATTTTCTTGCGTTTGAGCAACTTTTTCGTTACCCCACGTTGATAAATGGTAATATTAATTAACAACACGCCTCAGTGGCTACGTATTGCATTGCACAGATGTGTATGTGGGTTCAATACTTGCAGAAGAAAAATATTACTTTTAATTGCAAATAAATAATAGTTATAGACTCTGGGTTTGCCTGTCCAATTTATATATTTGTGATAAAGTCAAAATATGGGTTTTTACCTAGAGCAGGGAATTTTTTTTATATAAGAAATAGTAAAAGAAAAGATATTCAATATCTTCTTATAGTAATAACTTGGAGTATAAGTTATAGAATAAATAAAAATTTTAATGCTATTATTTGGAATACTAGCTAGTATAAGAAGAAGAATGAATGTAGCACGTTTACAGGGGACTAAATGGAAATGAATGAAAGCTAAAGAAATGGGGAAGGGTATACATTATTTTATAGTGGTAAAGATGGTAGACTTAATGGAGTAGTAGTAGTGAAAAATGAATGGTAGAAAAATTTGGTCAGCATTAAAAGGGTGAGCGACAGAATAATATGTATTAAAATTATAATATATACAATAATATAACAAATAATTTTATTTCAACAAATACACCCTAAACTAGTTTAGGTTCAAAGGCAAAAGATATATTTTGGAAGGATATGGAGAGTGTGCTTGTAGATATTCTGAATGACGAAAAGTTAATTGTTGAAGGTGATTTTAATGGTTATATGGGAAGTGAAAACAAGGATTATGAAAGAGTGCATGGTGGTTTTGATAAGAAGAAGTAGAGAAGGAGGAATGCTTCTTGAAGTTTCTGAAGCCTATGATTCGGCAATTGTTAATACATTTTTTTACAAAAGTGGGACTCATAAAACGCAAATCGACTTTATTTCGACAAGGCCTAATAACTTAAATAACGTTAAAGATTGTTAAAGTTATTCCAGGAGAACCTATGACTTGCTGGGATAGCAAAGACTATTAGCGGCATAACTTAAACTTAATTGTAATTAATCATCTAAGGCAACAACCAAAAATAAAATGGAGATTACTTAAAAATATAAAATACAGACGACTCTTTTCGTTAAAAGTAAAACAAAAAATAAATTTAATAGGGAATGGGTCAGATAATACAGTCACAGAATATTGGGTGAATATAGGAGGTTGTATAAAAAAACAGCAGTTAATGTTTTAGGCATTACACGTGGAATAACAAAGATGACTAAAGAGACCTGGTGGTGGAATAACGATATTCAACAAAAAAATAAAGGAAAAGAAAAAAGCATTTGAAGAATGGCAGGAGGCTCTATGTAAAACAGACATTGATTTACAACTCAGATCAAAAGAAAAGTATTGGCAAATTAAAAAGGAGGTTAAACGAATAGTAGCGAAAGTTAAAGCCAAAGCCCAAAATAAGTTATTTAAAGATCTAGAGAACAAGACAAAACAATTTGTATAAACTTGCTATTAAAGAAAGATACCACCAAAGTCAAGCTATGACTCACATCAAGTGTATTAGTAATGATAACTGTAAGGTGCTAACAGAAGATAGAAAGATACAACAGAGATGGATGAAATACTTTGAGATATTTCTGAATGAAGAGAATGATTGGCAGCACCAATTGGCTTGCGTAAAAGAAAATATGGGCTTAGTGAATGCAATTACTGTAGAAGAAGTTTAGAATGTACTGAGAAAGATGAAGAATGGTAAGGCGACAGCGCCCGACGGAATTCCTATCGAAGTGTGGAAGTCCTTGGGATGGATCGAAGTGGTTAGTTTTATGCTTCAATATGATGCTAAATGAGGAAACCATGCCCTTAGAATGGCGCCTGTCGTATTTGGTACCACTATTTAAACAAAAAGGGAATATCCAAGACTGCAATAACTATTGAAGTATAAAGCTACTATTTCATACTATGAAAGCATGGGAGAAAGTAATTTAGGGCAGACAACGTAAGGAAACCGTCATATCATCATCATCCCAGCTTGGATTTATGCCAAAACGGAGCACCACTGATGTCATTTTTACAATCCAGCAATTAATGGAAAAGTACTGAGAGGTACATAAAAACCTCTATATGGCATTTGTGAACTTAGAAAAGGCATATGACCGGATGAAAAAGAAGATGTAGTGACAAAAATTGAGTAAGGTATGCTGATATGGTTTGGCCATGTCGAGAGAATGAATGAAGAACGATTGACGAAAAAAGTGTATAAGGCGAGTGTGAATGGAAGTGTTGGAAGGGGTAGACCTAGGTGAACGTTTCGAGACCAGATCAGGGACGTCTTGCAAAAAGGCCAGGTCAAGAGTACCCTAAACCGAAGGGATGTATGAAGGGATTAATGAAAGTGGACGAAGCGAAACAAGTATGTAAGGATCGTAGCAAGTGGAAAGAAGTGGTCTCTGCCTACCCCTACAGAAAAGAGACGTGATTATGTGTGTGTATATGACCGGATTTCTCGGGAAGTCTTGTGGTGGGCCGTTAGAGTGAAAGCGGTGCCAGAAAAATATGTAAGGTTGATTAAAAGTATGTACGAAAGTGTAAATACACAAGTGCACTCTGCAAAGTTCTCTGTAAAGGTAGGTTTGCATCAGGGTTCAGCCTTAAGCCCATACTTTCTCTTGTTAGTTATTGACTCCTTAATCGCAACATTTACAAGAGGAGGCGCCTTGGTGTATGCTTTTTGCAGAGATTTGAGCTTCAGAATAGATTGGAGGAGTGGTGACGGGCTCTAGAAAAGGTTGGATTAAAGATAAGTAAATCTAAAACAGAATACATGTTCTGTGATTTTGATGAAACTTCTTGTACGACACCCCTGACTTTAGACTCATCTCCTGTATCAAGTAGTTCCGAATTCAGATGCCTTGGTTCCCTACTGCAGAGTGATGGAGAAATAG
Source organism: Malacosoma neustria (assembly GCA_963693495.1). Classification (NCBI taxonomy): domain Eukaryota; kingdom Metazoa; phylum Arthropoda; class Insecta; order Lepidoptera; family Lasiocampidae; genus Malacosoma; species Malacosoma neustria. Next base: position 12,788,328 of record OY856375.1, read on the forward strand.
GAAAAGGTGTTAGGAGAAGAATAAATGCGGGATAGCTGAAATGGAGACAAGTAACTAACTAAGTTACACACTTATAGATATATATAATAGATAGTGTACAAGGGCAGAGGTAGACTTAAAAAGCGATGTAAAGAATGTATGATGAATAATATGAGGGTTTGTGAAGTAACAGATGAAGAATGCCAGGATAGAATAAAATGGAAGAAAAAGACATATTGTGCCGACTCCAAATGACTGGGACAAGGCCAAGTCAATGATGATGACTAGCTAGCTAGTCATCTAGTATAAGACACATAAATTATAGAGCAAACTCAAAAACAAATTGATTATTAAGCAATATACATATATTAAAGATTAGAATCAATTTACCATTATCTATACACACAAACACAGGAAAGTGTAAGCTAATTAAAGTACAGGTAAATCATTTCTTCTTTTCTATTTGTAGCTCCAATGCTTTCGCACTATAATAGTATTAAATATATATATACATGTATATATATATATATATATATATATATATATATATATATATATATATATATATATATATATATATATATATATATATATATATATATATACACACACACACACACACATATATATATATATATATATATATATATATATATATATATATATATATATTGAATACTATTATGTACCTATATATATATCCAACGAATAGCTTTAGATCTATCAGTTGATAAATACGACTGCTAAAAATACTAAATATGTCGGCAAACTAAACAGTCGTCAAAATAACCATATCAAGATAAACGTAGTCTTATTAAAAAAAACCATCCCTGTGTTTAGTTAGAGGATATTAATACTAATTTACCAATAAAAATGCCAATGAACCAATGCATAGCGATAAATTACATTGAACATGTTCATGTGACAACTTTAAGTGGACATTACGAGCTAGACACTTAATTGCAAGCGAAACGAGCTTAACATTATGTACTGCTAGATATAATAGTTCACATACATTGTAATCATAATAATGATTTTACTAACAACAGGTTTAAATGATGTGAATTGAACAGACAGCATTTATACGCATAGTATTGATTGATAGGAACAATATATTAACATATTTTATTTATTATGAAAATATAAAAATAAAATAAATTTGATTTAATTAAATAATTCCCATTTCAATGATAGAAGATTTTATATTGTAAATATAATATAAGAACATAATAAATCCGTATTCTGTCATATCAAGAATGGATAAGGTAATTTATTGAAAGGTGCGCATTGAAATCACGTTTATTTGTGCGCCTGCGCCGACGCGCGACGTCACAAATCATGCTTATCGCTTCGCCTCGACTTGTCCATTGCCGCCGCAAGCTCTAAATCTAGGCGCATCTAGATATTTACCTACAATCATACTCGAATACCTCTATAGTATGGGAACAAAACAGTAGTTCACGAAAATTAAGGTTACATAATAAATTGGTTCACCCCATAAACAAAGTACAATTATTATCTATCTAAAATCTCCGCACTACATTAATTATGTTTCTAGTTTAAAAGACATAAATAATTAAATATAACAATAACAAAAGCTCTTCTCGAACGAGGTCGAATTAGTGTTGAAACCCGTTTGCGTTATCTCTAAGGAGATCGCTTATAACTAATAGAAAAGTTCAAAGTTCTATTAGACTATTAGGTGTGAACTCTAATTGGTACCGCATATCGGCGATCGATATCGGATTAGATAATCACGATGCAAATAGGAACAGAATTAATTAATGAGAATGCATTGGATTGGTTAGAATGGTGGTAAAGTAGTGTTGGGACGCTGCGCACGCGCCGGCTGACCACCGTGTTCGCCACTGGCCAATCGCCGCTGCCGGGCTCGCACACGGTACACGTACTGCGCCGCCACATCTTCACCGGCCGGCCACCACTAATTGGCATTCGTGTAGGCTGTGATGTCAATGTTCTGTTTGTTAATGCGCACTGACAACCAGTACTTACTAACTTAATCTAAATACTCAAGAATTAAAGCCACTAAAGGCGAACTAAGGAATATGCTTCAATAGTTTATTTAATAACATTTTACTTTCTATTTAGTTAAGACAATCCTAATTTGTAATTCATTTTATACAGATTGAAGTAGTATTGGTGAGAAATCATTGTAGAACGACAAGTAAATCTCGTACAAGTTATAATTTGATTTAATAAGATTTAAAAACATTGAGATGAGGTTTAAAAATTTCTCAACAAAAGCACAACGCTCATAAATAATTTGGTAGAAAAATATTGGAGTACTTAATTTGGTTGAAACGTGCACTTGCTTGACAGGGTCGGAGGTTAACTGTAGCGATTGTCATCTTATTAGATAACTTTCGTATTAGTGAGTGACACGGGTCTAACGCTTAATTTTAAATAAGTTCAAGGTCCGTTATTTTGTAATTGCTCTAAATAATGTTTTTTTTTCTTATAGCAGTTTTCGGTAGACAGGAAAACCTATCTGATGAATGTGGTCACTCGTCACCGTTGTCAATAGACGTTTGCAATACCACAATACCAGAGGTGTTGCTTACGCGCTGCTAGCCTCAAAGTGGAACTAGGACCTGGTTTAACAATGTTGGAAGACAAGATAAGGTTATTTGAACAATATCAAGGCATGTTTTAAAACCAGGGGCGGTTGCCATTCAGTCAGGCTTGGAGCCCTATTACCTAGCAATATGTAATATCGACTTTAACATTACAGGTTGAAAAGAAAATATTTTTTTACGTAAATCTTGATGATAATAAGAACTTGCAAAAAATATAGTTAAACAAGGCAGGGTCGAGTGGGGTAAATGCGAGTGTCATTTCTAAATTTATATGTTCATCTTCATACCATTTATTATACTTTTGCATTTAAATATTTTAATTATGGGTATGTTATTAAGCATAAATAAGGCTACAGTTTTATGTAGGTAATATTCAGAAATAATATTTTGTTGGAAAATAAGGACTATATATCAAGTATCATGATTCATTATTGAATCTGCTCTGTGAAAAGGGGTAAATGTGAAAATCATATCTCAATTACTAATAGAGTGGATAGCATACATTCTGGAGCAATAGCAATAAAAAGTACAAAACAAAAATTAACATTTGGTCTCCATTTCAGAGAGATCATCAGATAATCACAGCCAAAGTTACCAACTTTTTCCTAGTGCTATAATTAGTCATGTAATTAACAAAAAATATTAAAAATGTACTTATGAAATAATCATTTCCCTGTATCTACTTAAAATCGGAACATATGATACCACGCCTATAAAACCCTGACCCCCTGGCGCTAAACACATGGAAGAGGCCCGCCCTGATACGCCGGCCCGGGCCACGAGATCGGGGAGCCACATATCCGTGGGTCCGGGTGTAGGCGATAGGAGAACAGCGGGGTTTTAGTGGGTAGTCGAATGGTCGAACATCTTTCCCGGAGTCCCACATATCCACGAGACAAAAAAAAGGAAGGAGTAAAGTCGGAAAATGAGCCGCCGACACCGTAACGAAAGTTTGGGTTGCAATCGTAATTTAACGCTAAGATGATGATGATTAGTGTGACCTTAGGGTTTTTTTTGTTGTGTTAAGTTTATATATGTCGCAAATTTTATTTTGTAATTTAAATCAGTTAATCAATGTAGGCTGCACCTATCTTATATTATTTTGCTATTGGTATAGTACCCAACATAGCATGCACCTTTTAAGTAGTTTTTCTCACATGATATTCTTTTATATCAGTTGTTATTTAAGGTAAAAAAAACATGGTGAAGATACATGTACAACGAATGAGATGTTATGAGCTACTTGTTACTCTTCTCTCATAGTCAAAAAGAAAGATGATGAGTGTCCTAATTTTCAAATATGTTTTCTGATTAGAGCTTATGTGAAAATTTGATGTGAATACGCGAAAGTTCGTTAAACATTCTTATACGAAATCACTATTTGACCACTAGAATATGAATTGCTGAATTTATTTAAATAACAATAACAATATATTATGGTATGCAGTAATTATTTTGACTGTTTTGTTTAATAATCTCATATATATGAACTTGGAGTCTTGAATTAATGGAACTTCAAAAATGTTTTAAAACACATATTTCGAATTTGTCGTTAGAAATAACTGAAACTCGATGTAACGACTGCTAGTAAATTTTAAAACATTTCTATTACGTTACATCAAGGATTTCTACTTTTGCTACTAATCTTCAGTAATTCTAATGCATTATTTATTGAAATCTCTCATTTGTAACCTTGTAGATATTTATTTCATAATGTATATTTAAACTTCTTTGGGAAAAGTCCAATATAGATAGAACAAATATTACAGAAATCAATCTTATTAATATATAAGATACCTTTGATAGATAGATAAGGTGACGTTAATCACTTCAAACTACTATTCCTATTACTTACTAAAAATATGTTATTAGGGAATACTATGATATTATAGAACAAAAAATTGTGTATAATTTCTATTAAGGACTTGAAGGTACATATTGAAGCGTAGAAGAAAAAAGGACCGGGAGCGAACCCCGGGTGGTGACCTCGTGGCCAGGTGACCGAGGGCGTGCGGCGTGGCGCCCACTGTCTATATTCGACCCACATTGGACCGGTGCTCTTAGCCATTGTCTCGTCGATAAACTAACTGTGCTTATTATCGGTACCATACCTACCTATCACGGCCAAAACCATTCAAATCATAAAATACATTGAGCTTATCTATTACAAATGATAGCTCTATTCGTCTTTTGCATTGATTTCGACTTACAGTGTTTCGAAGAAAGTTGTGATAGGTAAATTCGCGAAACAAAATTGTAGTATATAATTTTTATGCAATATGCGGAATGCAAGGCGCGAAAAAGTGTCACTAAAATTTTCGAGAACATGTCAACCTCACTTACTCATTTTTGCACCGCGATCGCTTCGGTCGAAACTTTTGCGCAGGATTTTATTTTCGGATTTGGCGAGCTAATGAAATATCAGTTGTAATGATACTTACTATAGACCAGACGTGTAAGCAGGATTCACCATTAAAACTATAAAATGATGAATTCCATATATCACGTTAAAACGCACATAAGTAGTATTATGTTTGTCATTATAATAAACTTAAAAATAATATCTCAACCGAAATTTTATTCAGGAGAACTTTCAGAAAGAAAACCCATACTTTAAAAAAAATTGAAATTAGGGTTTGCTTAAAATAAGTGTATTCTATAAAATTTTCAAGCACCCAAATAAATAGATAATAATACTTACTACATTTGTTATTAGCCCGTACTTGAAAGTTTTATTATTGTGTTCGTTTTACACAATGAATCATGACTATGATCTGTAGTAATTAGTGTCATATAACTTACGTTCGGAGGATTAAATGTGAAATGAGTTTTTTTATATTTTGCATATTTACGATTATATACAACATGAAAAAAAACATTATTTGTTCTAATATTTTAACGATACTGTTACAATAATGTAAAAATGAATTATTCTCGGAAGCAATAATAGCAATAATGCTATTATTGCTTCCGAGAATAATTCATTTTTCCATTATAACTAAATCAGAGCGAATAGTTTTAAAATAGCATGACTACTGATGGGTTATGATGTTGATGTATAGTTCTTTGGATTAAAATTATTGTTAAACTTTGTTTTTCTATTTATTTTCTAGTTACATACATATAATTTCGTTATGAAGTCTTTGAGGATAAAAATAAAAATGGTCAATTATGATTCTGTGTGAATTTATTTTTTATATCAGGAGGTAACAAAGAGGAACGCATTTTGATAACTGGCATTAACAATAGCCTCATCAAATAAATTTATATTTGAAAATACTTACATCTAAACTATATTTTTCATCAATCAATATATTAATTTTATTGTATTAGTTCTTTATATTTAAGGCACTTTGTACATGGCTTAGAATACACATATAATATTTGTAAAGTGTATGACACCTGGCAAATGCCATATGACTAGCGACGTCGCGCGTGAGCGACTACAAATACCTTATCTAACTAAAAATACCCTATTTGAATTAGAATATACATTGGTCCCTAATACAAATGTATATAATCAAGATAAAAATATCTACAATAATAATTTAGTTTTAGCTGTGGCAGTTATAAACACTATGTTTTAGATTGAAAAGTCGAGATCGGTTATTATGGACAGTTTCAGTCTTCTTAATAGGCATGTATGGTGGCAGATGCAGGGATGGAGGGTTGCGCTTGCGCGTGCGCAGTCGGTACTCCTTCAGGGCGGTAATCGTACGGACTACTCATCGCATTTCCGCATCCACCCTCCAAGTGTTTACTTAACAAAGACATGCGAGAAAATGTTTTTCCGCATCCCGTGCAAGAATACTTCTTTACATCTGAATGAGTCTGTAAATGTGCTCTTAAATTCGATCTGTCTGCAAAAGCTCGGCGACAATGATGACAAGAAAAAGGCTTCTCTCCAGTATGGGTGCGAATATGCCCCTGCAGCAACCACGGTCTTGAAAAGGCTTTCCCGCACAGATGACATTTACAAGGCAGAGTGTGGGTGCGAATGTGCATTTTAAGCGCACCCAGCGATGTATATACTTTTGCACAGTATTTGCAGCTAAATGATTTTCTCGCCAAGCTTCCTTCTGCCGCCGCGCAATGATATTGTTGATGTTTGGATAGTCCAGAATATGTTGAGTATGATTTTGCACAGTCTGGACATTGATAGCGAGGGCGACGTGCGCCAGTAATTGATACTCCTGAATCAGAAGACACGGACCCCGGAGAACGCAAGTCTTCAGGGCACGGTGGTGGTGAGCATGAAGAAGGTGGTGAGGCTGGTGAGTATCGAGTGTAGAACTGAGGATGTGCTGGTGGTGACAACGAGGGAGCTGTAGGATAGAGTTCTTCCATTGAATAAGGGGGGTATAAGGTGGGTAAGTATGGATATTGAGGAGTAGGGCGAGCGATTTCTATCGGCGTAGGCTCGAGACGGGCTCGGCAGGCTGCTAGATACTCCAATTGTTGATGAGACCATTCTTGTGGCTCGGTTTTCACCGTCGTCATCGAAGTTGAAATTGGTGAAGAAGCTTTGCTCGGATAGTTTCCCGTTTTAGAAAGGTCTTCAGGCTTAGTACTTAGATTTTCAGGTTCCTCATTTTCTGTGTCACCTGGTAACAAAAATAAAGGAACTGTTAATAATGAAATATGTTTATTTACTATAAAAATGTGTCTTGTAAGTATGGTAGTAGTACATTTTCGCGTGCCTTGTATAAATTAAACATTAATAGTCTGTCCTGTCTTTTATCAATACTGAAGTATTTTTAATTGTATATAATAATTTTAGTCGAGACACAAATGATACTTACATTGATAATCATAGTAAAGTCGCGTGGCGAGGTGGGCGGGATGAGGCGGTGTGGTGGGCGGCGTCGCTGGCCGCTCCTCCCGCACCACCACCGGTCGCTTCTTCAGCGGACAGTGCGCATATTTCTTGGTCATCATAGCACGAGAAGACTGAAAGTCCTCCACAAGCATCGTGCACAATATTCACAAACACTTAAGGAATAGTTTCTTAAATGTTAATAAACGTTTTCACTAAATCACTGATATAAAATTAGTCCGGTGTCACGAGTCACTTCGAATGTAAAAACGTAAGAATCAATACGCGAGCAACACACATACGCACTCGTCGGCGTCTGGAGCTCGAGTGGTGCGGCGAGGGAAGGCTTGCTGTTTATAAGTGCGCCCCGTTAGCTCAACGACCAGGTGGCGGCGGACAAGCCTCGCACGTGCGTTGTACCCAATCGACGGAGGGCGCGGGACTCTAGCCAATAGCGGCCCGGCGGCGGCGCGGGGCGGCTGCGGCACCTGCGCCTCCGCACCCGGCGCAACCGCTGCCTCTTAGTTCAGTACAATATGCCCAGAATCAACGCAACGTTACTGACTTTCCTAATTATTTTTAGTGATATTGAAATTACAACAACTGTCTAACTTTGTTGCCCATACTCATGTACATGTTATATCCATTTCAATAATAATAACTGAACAAATATTGCCATACTTCATTTATATTCTTAAATACATTGTTACAAAAATATTCTTAGTCTAAACTTAAAACATACAATATAATGAATACTATGGAGTGACCTACAATTCATAAAAGGCTCGATACTCGAGACATTGATGACACATAATTATTAGATATGTGATATACCTATTAATTATAATACACAGGGCAAAGTTATCGTTCGGATGGCCTTGCCCTCCTTCCTGTGGCATCATCTTCCTTCTAAGTTTTGATGACACATAGTATTGAATTACATAAGCTTATCTTTGTTATACAAACATATATAACTTACCAAGGCTACGTATAAGTATATAGGTTCATGGGAAATTAAGTTCCCCGATATGGTTCTATCGGTATCAGTAAATTATTAATATCAGTTTAAGTCAACATGATATTTGTCGGTATGAAATATTGACTGAACGCGGGCATTTCATCATGCAAGTGCAAGCTGAATAAGCGTTATTTTAATATGCCATTTGACACGTTTCATCTTTACACCTACTTACTTCTTTGTTATCGTTAAATCCGTACATTTTTATATAATTATGTTTTCAATTCTAGATAATGATAGGTTAGAAAGTGTTTCTAAGTGATTTATCGCCTAAAACATTATAGCTAGATGATAGTTTATCATCACGTAATAGAAAAGACAATCGAATATTTTATTTGAACTATATTCCGTGTGACAATAATAATTCTAAAACTATATTTATTGTAAAATGAATATTGATGGGGAAGCATGAAATGGTTTAAAAATAACGCACATACTAATTTCATCAAAAACTTCGCAATTTATAATAATAATAATGTACTTTAAAACCGGAAATACTGGAAACTAGTTTTCAGTTCTCTCCGTGCAAATCGTTGATAATAAAACTTCCTTTTGCGTATCAAAGCAAACAAGATAGGTTGGCAACCCCTTGGTAACGCGGAAATATACAGTCCATATTCTTTGTTATACTTTTTTGTGAAGACGGCATTCATTCCCACAGGTCAAAATGTTCGCTGGGCTATTTAGGCTTTCTCACGACACCAAATTTATTTGTTCAATATAATGCCCGTACCTTAGATTACTACTCCTAAACAGGGTGCATTCTCAAACCTGTATCAGTAATGAAATACGTAAATTAGATAATGAAAGGTTAAAAAGTCCTGAACAAAGACTTTGTTATAAAATATACAAATATTAATACTACGTGTACATCATTATAATTGCTTTGTCATATCTGATTGTTCAGATACAGTAATGAAAATCCTTTTATTATTTCACCGTGTCATAAATCACGTATGGAGAAATGCACATGACTCACAATCTGTTGCAAGGCTATGACTTGTGACACAGAAAAGTATAATTAATTTATCGTATCTTATTTGTGAACAATTCAAATTGGAATCTAGATTTAACCGCTTCTTCCAAATACATCGGGAATTATTTGTGACCATTTTACACCTTTTTATGAATTTGCTAGATATAGGTAAGGTATGGGTATGCATGTCCATAAATTTACTTGATATGTAATTACGTAATAGGTTTATAAGCGTTTTTTGGTCGAAAGTTATTAAAAAAAATTTTATGTATCAAAATTTGAGTCTTACATTTAAATCAAAAGGCAACCTTCTATACCATATATGTTTCAGTATTGGTGGTTAAGACTTGAATAATGCAAGAATAATTGAGTATTCCAAATACTGTGATTAAATAGATTAGACTAAAAGGAAACAAATTTACACTACAGATATTATGCTGAAACGTATCCACAAATCGAATCTTTATCAAACATATAACCAAGTGAATTATTTTTCTGTAACAAAAATTTAATTGAAGTTGTTCTTTCTGTTAAGATCTGCAGTGACAAAGTAGGTACACATATCACCACATATCCTGAATGTAATACGTATAAAAATATTGTTATTTGTGATCTTTCTCTATATAAATAGAAATATCTAACTCATTTCACAATTTGTGATTATAGTATTTACAAGAAATTTCTCATTGCTTGCGATATAACGAGATGTGTAGTTATAAGAGAATGCTTCGTTTTTATTTAATTCGTATCCATTATAGTTCATAAGTGTTATTTTTATAGGACAGCAGCGTGTTAGCAGTACCTATAGCGTCCGCAAACATACATAGGCAACGGTAAATGTGTACCATTAAGTGGCTGTAAGTAATAAAACAAAGCACATGTGTGAAGAGCCGCATAGAAGTAAATCCCTGTTCACTCAACAACAGATCTTGAGCTCCAAAACGAAAGCAATTGTTTCAATTTGTAATAAACATTTGTAAAAAATCCCACGTTCATAATATGAATACTTAGATTATTCAAACCATACAGTAACTAATTTAAATATAGCAGCAAATATTTTCGTCACTAGTAAACGTCCACCTATTGCTACTTCATATAGTTTTCATCACGATGAGTAAGTTTTGATAATTACTTACTAATGATGATATTATAAATAAACAAACGGTCATTCATTACCTAATTAAGTGGGATCTTTAAATGAACTCGTTATCTCGATTCGCGCCTGGGAAACGTAAACATGTCACCGGAAGATAGCCAATGACAAACAAGTTAGACAAACCGAAATATCAAATTGAATGACACATTCATAATTAAGTAATTATTACTAATTTAAGTTTTACAGTGAATGCAGGAAGGAGCCATTTAAACTTAAAGGTAAAATTTACAAGTCTGTTATAAGACCTGTCATATTGTATAGATCAGAATGCTAGGCCACAAAGAGGAAAGATGAAACATGCAGCAGAGATGTGATTGAGATGAGTGAGCGGAGTTACAAAAAAGGATTAAATTAGAAATTAGTACAATAGGGGAAGTTTGAAAGTAGCGCCAGTGATTAAGAAAAGCTGAAAGGTAGGTTAGTCTGGTATGGCCATGTAAGGCGAAAAAAAGAGCGTCATGTAACAAGGAGGATGCTAGAAATGAGAGTGGATGGATGCAAGAAGAGGGGTAGACCAAAGAAAAGATGGATGGATTGTGTAAAAGATGATATGGTTAAAAAAGTGTGAATGTTCAGATGACGGCTAATAGAGGAGAATGGAAGGACAGGACATGGTGAGCCGACCCCATATAGTTTGGAATAAGGGCAGGAAGAAAAAGAATTAAAAGGTGTTTGTAGTTATTTTTTTTAAATAATATTGAATCTAAACTTAGTCCATAAACAATAACAAAAATTACAATTGTGGATGCATGCAGATGAGACCACTGTATGTTAAGATGTCATACATACCATTTATAGATTAATACCATCAATAAGGTGCTTCTTTAGCTTTGTCTTATCCTAATTGCTTGAGGTTGGAACAGTATGTATTTTTCTTCTATTCTAATATTGATTACTTACAATCCACAAACCCTCACATCTATGCATCGCGCAATCATTCCATCTACCAGTCTACCGCTGCCTATTTGCTGCAAATTTTTCTGGATAAATTGATTGTCATGAGACATCTCTTCTCAGTACATGCCCTTATCATGCTAGTCTTCTTTTTCTCAATTTATTAATTACAAGGGCTACTTTCAGAGAGTTCCTTATATAAACCTTTTACACCTTATTCATTCTTCTAATTCATCATACGTCCATCTCAATAATATGAAGACTCATAATCTTTTAGTTTAATGGCCTAGCATTCTGATTAATGAAATACTTGTTATTATCTATTCATTGAAATGTAAACAATTGTAAGAATCCATTATAATAATGATAATAAAGTTACAAATTTTTTAATAAATACTATGTTAGGTAATGATCTATTTATTTAGTTTTACACCTACTAGAAGAGTAGGGATGCCCCTTTTCGTTTCTATGGAGTGATAAATGGCGATAAATTTGTCCATCCAGATGGTACGGTCCATCTATTTTACTCTTCCCTCTTTAATGAAGAAAAAAAGGCACGGATGGGCAACTTGAAGCTCACATATAGTTTTATATCAAAGGACATTATTTTAAGTCTAAAATAGCAGAATGTTTAAATAACCACACCTATCTGATTTTACTACTTTTATGAAAAATACATCGCATTTTATTCCATTTTTTGCGAAATCATAATTAATGACATACTGGTCGTTACACATAGTATAGCATTTTAAAGATGGGTCACTTGATCCGCTGTAGTAATGGGCATACATGAAATAACGGTAGGTTTTTGTGTTAAGGATGCCTTTTCAGTTCAGTAAATTAAATACATCTGGAGACGTTGACTTAAGGGAATAAATATAGAAATGCTTACCACGTCGTATAGACATGTTAATAAATAAATACATAGTAAAGATTTACGTTATGTATGGCATCTCTCGGGATACCCAGCTATGTGTTTTAAAAATAGTTAACACATTAGGGTGTGATCTGAGAGATGATCGTGCAAGTGTTGTTGAGGCAGCGCAGTGGGGTGTGCGGCTGCACGGTGGCTCGGCGCGGCCTCGACCAGGTGCGATGTCGCGGGGGCAGGGGCGCGTGCGTAACGGTCGCGGCACGAGCTGCGCCAGCGCAGGGGGACGTGCGCTATGGCGGAAATAGCGATGGACAGGGGCGCCGCGAGCAGGTGGTGCGCGATACGCCAGCCCGGCCTCAATGTCGCACAATTGGCGGTTAATTTCTCGTATGCATTTGAATCACTGCATTATTGTACTTGCGATTCTTATGTACATAAATTAAGAGTTTATTTGCATTCATATTACATTAATATTAAATTATTCAAGTTTTGATTACATTACTCCAAAAAAGGAATCTCAGAAATAATTTTATTATACTTGTATGGAAATTAATACGTCGTCGTTTTATGTAAAACTTTTTAAAATAGCTGAAATTAATATGTAGCTCTTTAATATTAAGATACATTAAAGAGCAGAAGAAACTGAGGCGATGATGATAATGATACTTCTGACCATGCGTCTTGACCGAAAATAAAAAAAGATAACGTTAAAGTTCACGAACACCTGAGCTTTACTTATTGTTACGAGGATTTGTTACATTGTTTGGCGGGTCGCCTTCGCTGGGATGTTACACAAAGCTGAGGCACCCACGAGTGGAGTCCGATCGTGCATTGTATCAAATCAGTGCAGCTATGCCGGCAGCTGGCTGCATGTGCAGAATCACATGTCTATACCCGAATCGCACATCTGCACGCACGCCGCTCCCAAATATTGAAAACGATTTAACCGCCAACGAAGCACTATGAGTACACCAAGCGATACACAGAACATGATCCCTTTTGATTCAGGCGACATGGTTAGGGTCTCTCCATTCATTGTTATAACTTTTAATACCATAACGGCGTAAGGCCACTGTGCAAACGAGAAATCTCTCCATTTCGGTTTTGTACAATAGTGGGTATTTCGGTCGTTGACAAAAATGTAGTGGAATTCTGTACTTGAACCTTGCGACGAGAGATTTAAGATTATAATTTGTTTAAACTTCATATTTTCCCCCTCGTCAAGGTTCAAAGTTTGTAATAATACCGGTCGGAGTTACGCTTTTATTAAAGCTTTAGTTCAACTCGCAGGTAGGTGAGTAGTTTAATTTTAAATAATGGCATAGCAGTAGAATTTTCTATATAAAGCTCACAGGGGCATTCAACGCTTTTATAAACACTTTTAATACAGATGGATTGGGCTTTAATAAGGGTGTACTAAAATTGCTGAGATTAATTCATGAAGACAATATTATATAATATAAATAAAAATCATGATTGTTTTATTTCAAGATTTCAAGATCTAAAATAAGAATTAATATAATTAGTTCCTTTTACAAATAATAAATAATATGAGATATGAATAATAGTTAATTGAGCTCTATTTTTATCAAATGAATATCATTTGTCTAAAAAAAATTTCTTTTTTTATTGTTTCCCAAAAGTTATTATATATGTAGGTACACTGCTTTTATTTCAATAATTATTGCGAAACGGAACAACAATTAACACAATTATTTTTAGTAGACACAACGTATTAGTTACATAATTCCTCCAGAACTAATTCAGACATATTTTTATGCAACAGAGAAATAAAATATGCAAGTATACCATATAGCACGTGACTGTAACCCAAATTGTCACCTGGGGCTCACCTTGTCTTGCAAAAATTGTCAGTTGATTTAGTATACGTCTATGTATGTTCACGATTTCAAATTTAAGTAAAGCCATGAAAAGTATTCCTAAATATAAATTGTAAAAGGGATCAGCCTGTATATCGGTGCATTGGCAAGCGGTAACAGCTAACAGCTGAGATTTCGGCACACGCTACAGCGCGGCCGGTGCGTCACCGCGCACCGCGACACCGGCCACCTTTCACCCCTCGCATTCCCTTTTGCAGCCTTCTACATACTTTTATTATGTACACATATAAAAACAGTGGTTATGTATAACTATAAAAATATATATAACTGAGTATTCTTATTATGTTCACCTACCTTACAATTAGACCGATGGTTATTTATTAATTAGTTTAAAAATATTTTTATCGTAAATATTAACGATATCAATAATTTTGAATGTTTTTAAACAAACAGTTTAAAAGTTGGGACAGCTAGGCGGCGGTAGCTGCTTACTGTTAAGTGGGTCCTGCTTCTCTGCTGTTCCTCAGCAATAAGAAAAGTGTGAATGAATTGTTTTACATAATTACTTACCAGATATGTACAGTACCGTTATAAAATATTTGGCCACCTGCACTTTGGTTTGAGTTACAAACAATACATCTTCAAAATCATTTTATTAGCTTTCATTGTTTAAACATGGATACAAACTATTTATTTACGGTGAAAAGGTAAACTGTTTATTGTTATTTGTCCACTCATGGTCATAAAGCCACAACAATCGTAATGTCGGAATTTCCTCGAAAATAATCTTTGATGTGGCAGTTTTATATTGATTAAGTTATTGAAAAATAAACATAGCTAAAATGTAGAGGTAGACCAGAAAAAGCACTGTCCGTTTCTCACTACTTATCTTATAATATGTTTTGGTTTTTCACTACTGACTTTTATTTTTTGAAACAAATGGGTAAAACTAAGACAATTTCCCAAGAAACCAGAGGCATAATAATCAGCATTCATAAATCCGGTAAAAGGTATCGTGAGATTTTAAGACAGCTGAAATTACCAAGATCGTCGTTATAAACCAATCAGTGTTAGTCAAAAGGAGATTCCTTGACTTAGGGGTATATAGAAGCCTCAAAACCTCTTCTTAACTCAATATTTTTTTTATTGCTGTAAGACAGCAGACAGGCCAACCCCGGCCGCAGAGGTTAATATTCTTTCTCCGCCCCTGCACGGATAGAAGAATTAGCAAAAAGAAGAGACTTAATTGGCTAGAGAATACAAGAATTGGATGACAGAAGATTGAAAAAAGATCCTCTGGACAGGTGAACTCAAGTTTAAAATTTTTGGTTTCAAACAAAGAGATTTCATATCGCGACCGTCAAATGAAAGGGAGAATGACGCTTGTACTGTGTTATTGCTTCAGTTAAACACGGCGGACTCTCTGTGATGGTTTAGGCTGATGGCTTCACCATTGAAGTTAGCTTGCAAATATAAGGACTCTTAACAAAAGAAAGTTTTAAAAAATATTGAAGAATAGTACCTTCAGTGCTTTCTGGAATCCGTTAAGTTCGTCTGGGATTTATATTTAAACACGACAATGGTCCCAAACTCGCGCCAAAACTATGCAAGGACTTTTTAAAAGTAAAAGAACAACTACAGTCATTGAACGTCATAATATAATCTCTATAGTTCCCAGACTTAAATTCTATAAAACTATTATAGGTTCAGCTGGACAGACAGGTGCGAAGACACTGATATTTTTTTTTTTTCATATTTTCATTTTTTTTTTTCATTTTTTTAATTTATTTATTAAAAATAATAATTTTACAAAATATTCAACTACATCCAATAAACCCGAGAGGGTTTGTCTTGCATTTCATTTGTCTGTCTTACATTTCAGGAAGACTTTTAGAGAAAACTGCACGCTGAACATAAGAAGATGACCAAGACAACGTTAGCAAAACTAGTAGCTAGGTTGCCGAGGCTTTGTAAAAAAAGCCTGTCAGTAAAAGCAACGGTGGACATAGAGATGAGACCAAAACTCAAAAACTCAAATATTATTTTGACTAAAAATCGCTACTAAAAAGTTAAAATGGTTATGAATCAATTTAATTAATTCAAACTTCTACATAATCTATTTTACTGAGTGGCCAAATACTTTTGAGCGGTTATGTTTAAACATAAGGACGCGACATTATTTTATTGCTGAAGGACAGCAGACAGTGTGACGTCCCACTTAGTACTAGTCACCTATGAATGTCTGCAACGCCAGAGGAACAACTACAGTAATCAGTTGACCCATAAAAGATTTTATATAAAAAAATTAACGCTATATCGTGATTGATTTTGAAGTATTAATAATTTATTCATAAATCTGTGATAATACTGTGATATAATGAACATATGTGACACTTTTATGTAATATGTTCAAAAGCAGAAGAGAAAGTGAAGATAATCTTGGATTTATTTGCAACACCCGAATTTTTATTGCAACATCTCAGATTGCTGTGCTTTTGGATTTAACATGATAACCGTGTCAGTTGTGTTTTATGTTAGTGGCCGCTAATTTAAGAAACAAAGGAATACAGACAATTCCACATGGTCGAAATACTTAACGATAACTATGCTACCGGCACGCTATGATGGCTGTTTTGACGTTTTTCCACTCCGTGAAGTTTCGTATTAATTAGTAATTACATTTGAAAGAGCAAATTGCTGTTCTTTATTGTCAATAACTGCACGTCGCTATTGACAATAAAGAACAGCAATTTGCTTCTTCAAATGTAATTACTAATTAATACGAAACTTCATGAGTAGACAAACGTCAAAACGGCCATCATAACGTGCCGGTATAGTAGCTGTTACGAGTATCCAGGACCTCGTTTGAGTGGTAACTTTTTCTGAAAATGATATACTTACAAATCCTATGTGAACAACGCCATCGAGTCTTATGTAAGTGGGGCGCTTGTGTTATGGGTACTAAACAACTATTAATCTATTCGTGCAGGGGCGGAGAAAGTATACTGACCTCTGCGGCCGAGGTCGACCTGTCGTAAAAGGCGACCAAACAACCCACCCTAGCTACGTGGTAGGGCCTCAAGCCCATCTGGATGGCGACCACCTTTGGCCTTAATGCGCCATAATAACTGTGCTGTGTTCTGGCATTAGTAACCTAAGTTCCTGTACCCTTATGGGGCAGCAGCGTGTTCGCTATGCCACTAGTATTGCAAACATGCATAGGCGACGGTAACTGCTACATTCAAGTGGGTCGTCAGCCTGTCTGCTGTCCTACAGCAAGAAAAAAATATACTACTATACTTTTTGTTTTATAGATAAATACATATTATATATGTTTATATATCGGTGCTTACTCAAGCCCGGAATCCAACCCTGATAGTACACATTCCGACGCACGAAAACCATTACGCCATTGTATGTCGTCCCTGTATGTTTTTAGTGCGCGATTTCGGCCTGTCTAAACGACAAGCTTAATACAATTCGTTAGGGTATTAACAGATGAAATGATAATTATAAATTAACTTTTTTTTATTTGTTACTAAATCAGTAGGTCCTCCGTTCTGAGAATTATTGTATTTTATACACTGTCGTGTGTCCTTTTAGTCTAAACAAATACATCCTTAAAAAATAATACTTAGATAAAAAATTATAAAAATAATTTTTTTTATTACTGTGGGACAGCAGACAGGCTGATGGTCCGCTTAGGATTTAACAGTTATCGTTGCCTATGGGTGTTTGCAACGCCAGGGTATAGGAACTTGGGTCACCAATGCCGGAACACAACACAAAGTAATTATGGCGGCATACTTAAGACCAAAGGTGGTCGCCATCCAGGTGGGCTTGGGGCCCTACCGCGTAGCTAGTGGGTTGTTTTGTCGCCTTTTACGACAGGCCGACCCCGGCCGCAGAGGTCAGTATTTTTTCTCCGCCCCTGCACTGATAAATATGTAATAATAGCATAAATGCTATTTTTGAATTTCAATAAATCAAAAATAGAAAAATGCGATCAATTGTATCGCCTTAAGCTTTCTAAACTGTAGTGAAAAAATATTTATTTTAAAATGAATAGGTATGGCAGTAACTCGCCTACAAGACGAATGAAAATATTTAATCGATCGCAGAATACCACACATTCCTGATGGTAGGCTGGCAATGGCATGTAGAATTGATTTGAAATTAGTAGTCTTTACAGTATCACATAAATTTCAAGATGTAGCAAAATCATTTTTTTAATACTATTTTTCAAAAGAATGGCAATTTGAAAATATTTCCCACAGAAAAATACGAAAAACATTTTTTTCCGAATTTTTTACTTACGTGTATTTATAGTGTTACGATTTGAGGGGATGAAGATCAGGGGTGATGGCAAGGACAGCTGCATCCAACGTTCCTTAAAGGCATCGAGATTAATAACACCTAAATGATGAATAACGGTACTGTTTTATCGCAATAAAATTATGGACTGTTTATCTAGAAAACAGTTACGGACAATTGATAAACGCAATAACAAAGACATTTGATGATTAATCATTGTTTAAGATTTACATTTAAGGTAACGTACAGTTAGCAACTTTATATAAGAGATAAGAGGCACAAATTTGAACAAAAGTAATTTATTTTAACATTCCAAGTTCTTTACTATACAATTGGCTTAACTTGATGGGGCTTTTATGTATCAAACAAAATGTGATTACCTAGTAAGCGGCGACCACAACCGTTCCGGGACACCTTTTCATTTTAATCAAAACTTGCAACTTGCACACCCAACAAACAGCGTTTTGTTAACGGAGGGCGAGCGATCTGCGCCAGAGGAGCGTTGCACGGTGCACCCGAGTTTAGCGCAAACACACGACAGTACAGAAGTAAAACTTTATATGTACTCCGTTTTTGTACCTAATCTGTGTTTAATGTTTAAAGATGTGTAACAGAAAAAAAAACAATATATAATACACACAAGACGTATACGTAGTTGAATTGGGGCTTACTAATCCTCAATTTTGTTTTTTTTGTTAATTTCATGTATTTATTTATCTATAATGTTGAAATTTCGTACTAGCAGTGAATGGAATTAGCACACGAGCTAACATTTATTTTGCTAAAATAAAATGTCTTACAAGATTTCGTGTTAATATGATGTTCCATTCATTTCAAGAAATCCTAGTACGAAATTTAATTTCTGTAATTGTGTTATTTACAGGCGTCCATAGCGCACCGGTTTATTTGGCGTCGCCATCTTTTGATAGATCTTTTTGGTGTATTGAAATTTATTAAAAGCGCAGTAAGGGTGCGCGTGCGCAACGACAACTGCCGAGATTGCTCCTCGCACCTGGCCCACGCGCGCTCTATTTACATACATGTACTTATTCTAAGTGAATAGCGGTAGGTACTCATTAATTTATAAATTTTAACGTATTTGTATTTACCGAACTGATTTAGTATTTATGTAAGTAAATTTCTGTTAAAAATTATTTGCTTCCTTCACGTTTCAACGAAAATGTAAATAACTAAATATGATTGATAAATACACAGAACATTCCAAATGTTAAACCTGTCGAGTACTGACGCAGATCTCAGTGGCCAGCAATCATGTTTTCAACATGCAGCATATTAGCTAAACAATGTCCGTTTGCGTGCGTCGAACGGTGAGTCGACGACGCTGTGGTCCTCCTGCAAAGTTATGTCGATACGTGTCATGTTATAGACCGCCCGGTGAGACCAGCTTATGTGGTCTCAAATCATTACAGTCTATAAGCAATCGGTGCAGCATGAACACGCCTAATACCTCTAAAATGAATATCTTGACCGTTACCGCCAGAACGGTTTAACAGGAATGACATTAAACGATGAATCGTTAATCGTTTAGACATCGTATCGGAAAATGCTTGCACACATACACACACACACACACAAACATTACGGTTAACGGTTAACCAGGAAACGAATGCTTTCTTATTTGTTTCTTGCACATGATCAACTTGTAATGTGATTGAAGGTCAGCGCGGGTGAATCGGGTGCCTTTGTTTGCGGGGCATCAATGTCGTCCTCGTTGCTGAAACTGCTGCGCCACAATGCGGAAACAATGCACACGAGCTACATTCGCGTACCCGACCGTGGCCGTGACTGTATCGTGTACGGCTCGAGTCCAATGTTTCTGCTCATAAAGTGTCATTATGGTAACAGTACCTCATTGTTGTTTTCGGCGATGCCCGTCACCCTATTTTCTCCGCTCGCTTCGTTTAAAAGCTCGACGCGTCACGGCGAGTTATTACCAAAATGGGTTACGACCGACTCTTGCGAAACTTTTACGGGCCATCGTCTTCTTTGAAATCTCGTTCGATTTAATAGCCCTCTGATTTTAAGTGCCAAAGAAATGTAAATCATTTTGACGTGGTCTGAACTTAAAACTTGTTGTACGGCACTGCTTTTTATCTTTAAAGTTTTAACTAATTTTGATGACACAACAACTACATAAATTAATTGGAAGGGATAAAGACAATCTTAGCTTTCATTTTCATTTAGATTTTTGACTATTTGAGCTCCTTTGTTCGATATACAGTGTACTATAACAAGCATCATATTAAAAATATAGTTTTCATCATATTAATTCATTATTTACGATACAAAATAAGTTCAAAAAAAATATACAAAAACATGATATTTTGACATTGTTTTATGATTATACTAGTCATATTATTTAGTTAAACTTGACTAAGTATTTTTTTTATTCATGCAGTATGTACATACGTATACAGTTTTGAAAGAGAACAACTGTTTCTTTTTATGGTCAATAAGTGGACCTTTTAAAAGTTCTTAAAAGTTACGACAGTATTCGTTCCTCTTCATTTATCAGATTTAAAGTTTTACTTTAAAGATTATCCGAATGTAATAGTTTAAAATAAGAAATATTTACGTGATCACTTTCTTTAATTTTAATAATTTATTCGTGTCATCTTTCTCGTTTTTGAGTTAAAGTTAGTCAATCAAATATTGACTAATAATTACTTTTAATATCAAATACATAATTACTATTTCTATATATAAGTAATTTTAATATATTTTATACTAACACAATTATAAAGACGAATTGGAACTACAAATACTAATCACATGTTCTAGCTATTATGTGAAAATCATTAAATGTATTTAATGATATTTACCACATAGCAAGTAAGCTTATAAAAAAGTAAGTATACATCTATGATACCATAATTAATTAGTGGTTTTTGCTGATCTGTAGGACGAATCATTGTGCTATATTTTTGTTTTGTTGTACTTTTTCTGAACACAACATTCTACAACTCCTTTTTATCCGTGCAGGGGCGGAGAAACCACGTGGTACGGTTACGTGGTAGGGCCTCAAGCCCGTCTGGGTGGCAACCACCTTTGGTTATAAGTATGCCGCCATAATAACCTTGTGTTGTGTTCCGGTATTAGTGACCAAAGTTCCTGTACCTTTATGGGGCAGCATCGTGTTCGCGATGCCACTGGCGTTGCAAACACCCATAGCCGACGGTAACTGCTAAATTACCATCATTAAATTACCGTAAAGGGCCGTCAGCCTGTCTGCTGTCCTACAGTATTGAAAAAAACTCCTCTTTTAAATGTATTCTTGTATCATCCGAAGCTTTTATTTTGTGTCCCAAGTTCCTTAACTTTTCCGTTTTATTGCCGCAGATACAAAAAAAAATTTAATTGTCTTCTTCCTGATCTCATCCTAAATTATGCGGGGTCAGCAATATGCTCTCTCCTTCCACTATTTTGTTTTAGTCTTTTTTTATCCATCCACTCCCATTTCTAGCATTTTCATTAACACATTTCATTCTTCTCTTCGTAATGTAGGACCATACATACCATGGTAGAAAAAGTTTGAACAATCATTTTTAAATATGTTTGTCAGAAAGGAGATTGTCATCTGACCTAACCTCCAAAGGAAAACTGTGTTCATTTGTTACCACCTGTAAACTAGCAAAAGGATAAAAATGCTTTTGTCGCCTTTTACCACTTCCTGAAAGTTTCAATCTTATTTAGAAAATTTTATTATCACACTCGCTTCGGTTTCGCAACAAACAGATGTGACGTTTTATTACATAATATTTTTATTGTGATACTATTGACCGTTCTTAGAATAAAATTAAATAAAATTCTTGATTTAGTGGTTTATTATTTTACATATATTTTATTTGTACAAAATGATAGTAATAATTAAGTCCTAAGAAAATTTATTTGTAAATTGTGGTTGGATTTTTAAGACTAACTGTACGGTTGGTAGTCGAACGGGTCATAATTCTGGAAGATCAATATCTTAACATGTGTATTTGAATGATCATTATCTGAAATACACAACAATTTTGGAAAAAATCTTATGTTCACTGTTGACAGATGTATACGAGTATATAGATGTATTGACCTATGTCACTGAGAATAATGTATTATAATAATAACGAGCCTAATGGATTCGCTTGTTACAGAAGTAACAAACAGGTTTATATTTCTACATTATTTAAAACATTCTTAAAATTAAAAAGGCAATATTTATGAGAATAAAATCATTTATTTCCAATAATAAAATTATAAAATTAAAAAAAAACAGCATGTTCGGGACGTAGAGGGCTAACCTCAAGTTATAGAGGGAAAATCTGTACCAAAGTGGATCATATTCACTATTTATTCGAGTAATAAGTAAAAGGTTTAAGATTTAGAGTAAAGGAGGTTTTGAAGCTTAACGGAGAGGGAACAAAACTTTTTTAGACTTTTGGAGGATTTCGATTTATCGAAGTTTGTCTTCTTAAAGTGGTTCTTAATACGTATTTATAACAATTTGTTCAGGCAACAGCCTTAACAAAATTCTTAATATTTAATGCTTAGTTATTCAATAATTCTTAATAAAGAAAAGTGTTTTATTTCATGGCTATTGGTTTATTGGTAATAATTCATAATTAATTGTGAAACAATCTAAATTTAAAATTAAAACTTGATGATTGATGAACGATGAATAAATTTAAAATTTTGATAGATTTTGAAATTTTTACGCTACTCTGTGGCTCAGTCTCCATGGAATTGAAAATATTTGTATTTTTATAAGTAAAAATATCCCGTATGGATTTCACGTAGTGCAAAGAAAACCCTTAAAAAGTACTACAAATGCAACTCCTAAAATATTAATATAAAGAATATTCATGATCATATATTATGTAACCATTCTGACTGTGGAATCTGTCTGCGTGTAATCGTAAATTCATCAATATATTTTCTCAAGATTAGCAAATTTCGATGATGTAAACAATGCATTTCTTAATAAGTATAACAAAGTCACGACCCGCGGCAAATGATGTTCGTTTTGTATATTTCCTCATTGAAATTGTTATTATTATTTTATTTACCGTCCTTTTCCATAACGTTGTAGAGTAAGTAAAATATGTAAGGCACTATGATTCAATAAAAAATTTTAAACTTTAACTTTCTTCGTAATTATATTATCAATGAGTAAAATACCAGTAGAGTTGATATAAAATAATAAGAGATACTATATAAATAAACTTCACATGCAAATTCAATAAATATATGAATGCAATTAATTAATAAGAATGGTCTGGAACAATAGAAAGTTCAACCTCACCCACTTTCTTTTCACTACCTACGTGCACAAACCCTGATCTTGCTTTCGATTCTGCTTAAGCAAATTATAATGCCGAGGTTATTATTGGCATTGTGATCACAGCTATTGTTTGTACGTCGGAAAACAATGATTATTGAAAATCATTATGAAGATGTCAGCCACTGATCAAAGTTACAATAACAAACGATAACCGCACGCTTGAACAAGCAAACATAATAGCCTTAATGATATCGAAGACAATGGAGTTCCTACAGGAGCGGCACTGCATCGGAATACTTACGCATCGCCACTTGACGGGACTCGATTTGCTTCAACTGTGCTTTATGTTTAAAATAAACAACTCCATTTATAGTATTGCATTGCATTTTAAAAGTACTTTTGTATTGTATTCTCTACATTGCCGAGGACAATACTATTTTGTTTGTTTAATTTATTGACAAATACATTCAAATGATGTGTAATCACACTAGATAAATGTACTTTTCGAAATTATGCTTGGGCCTGTGACGGAACCCATTGGAAAGGAATAAATGTTAAGAAACATGGCCCAATAAAAATATACAATAATAACATGAAAGTAACAGTGAAAAGTATAATTACGATTAAAAAGACGCATTGCAGAGACGCGTGCTGTGGTGACAAAATAACGGAAACGGAAATATTGAATGTTTTAATACAAAGTATACTTTTATTTCATGTTGCACCTGGAACATTTCGCCTTCATTTACATGTAAATATATTCAACATTTACATATTGTTAATATGATTTTTCATACTTCTCTTCAATACAGTACCACCATAAGCAAATACATCGATACATTCATTATTAAAAGAAAAATGAGAAACATAGAAATTTAACTAATATCCGTGCAGGGGCGGAGAAAGAATACTAACCTCTGTGGCCGGGGTCGGCCTGTCGTAAAAGGCGACAAAACAACCCACCCTAGCTACGTGGTAGGGTCTCAAGCCCGTCTGGATGGCGACCACCTTTGGTCTTAAGTATGCCGCCATAATAACCTTGTGTTGTGTTCCGGCATTAGTGACCCAAGTTCCTGTACCCTTATGGGACAGCAGCGTGTTTGCGATGCCACTGGCGTTGCATACACCTATAGGCGACTGTAACTGCTAAATCCTAAGCGGGCCGTCAGCCTGTCTGCTGTTCTATAGCAATAAAATATATATATATATATATATATATATATATATATATATATATATATATATATATATATATATATATATATATATATATATATATATATATATATATACTTATAAATAATAATAACAAAATAAATATTCTTAATGAAATGAAAACAGGTTGGCCATGAAAGGGAGTTTTTCAAAAGAGGTATAATCAGCGCTATTGAGTCGAATTCGTCACCTGCAGAACTTGTAGCTATTATGACCATTTGATTATGTTCTATGAATGACGCCACGGGACGTTCCACGCCTGCTTAAGACTCTAAACTTATACTGGTTCCACCTGACTACGCATTTCGAATATATGAATATCACACGATCGTTCTAACCCACAAAGCTTGGGTTTACTGGAAGTCTACATTATCCAGAATCAATCAGACTAAAGTAAATATTGTAAATACGTTTACTTCCATTTCCCTACTACGTTATCAGTGTGTGGTATATTTTATATACTCTTGTGACCACCACTTCAGCAACTAAAAAAATATTAATAATCTATGAATCGTGGCGGTAGCATTAACCATCAAGTCTTAAACTGTTGAAAAATGTTAATTTGCATCAACTAGCACTCATTTTTGACTTATTCCCATATGTTCTAATTCGTGTTCTCAAACAATCTATATGAGCCTAGTTCAAAAGCATGCAATATAAGAGAATTCATTTCTATTCCCGTGTTTTTTTTATTTTAATTTTATCTTATTAAAACGAATCAATAAAATTATTTTTTTTTTTAAAAGTGTTGTTTTCAACACTTTAATAATATTAAATATCCAAAGAACTTACGCAAAAGAACCGGATACTGAAATCCCTGACCGGAAACACTTGTTTGTACGCTTACGCAGGTACGTACTTTACTGGCTCATCTTCGAATCGGCTTCACCTGGCACCTATCTCGAGGCACCCAAGAACACGTGCACGAACTACTTACATGTATATGCGTACAAAGAATACCTTTAAGTAAGCATCTATTCAGTAAAAACCGGATTCTATTGCTTTTTACAATAATTGATGATAAATTACTAAACTTAAATATTAAGATTGGTTTAACGAAATGTCATGTTTATAATTTAGCATATTATTTAGTGTATGAATAAAATAGTAAAAAGTAATATATAAAAGCAAAATTATATAAATGACGACCTCCGTGTCGTAGTGACTAGCGCACATCAGTACGCCTGCGAAGGTCACAAATTCTCATGTTTATTTATATGGAAAAAAGGATATTTTATAGTAAAAGTATGTTATTAGTTATCCAGTATCCATGACACAAATGCTATTCTACTTACTCTGGGACTAGGTAGCGCTATATGAATTGTGCCATTACAATGTATTACATTGTATTTGTCTTCCTCATAATATTTTATTTGGAGTTCAGGACCTGCAGTCCAAACAATACCAATACTAATATTGTGGTATATTTTTAGTAGGTATACTAACATGGGTAGATTTAGTGAAATTATTAGTAAATTACAAAGTCCATTTATTGACTAATGAACTTCTCTTCAGCTAGTGTTATGAAGTCCTGCATTCCCGTAGCTAGAGCATGCATTAAAACATGTTTTCAGATGATATGTTTCCTAGTACTAACCAAGCAGAAAACAAAAAATTACTCTATTTAAAATCTTAGTATTATTTTGTACGAAATGTGAAAATGTCCCAAAACGTGTATATGCAGTTGAAACTCAGGAGTGAAAAGTATACCTAAAGTCAAATTTCTCGAGTTGTTATCTTTTGTACAATATCACAGCGTACATGTGATATGAACGAATTAAGTGAAGTCCATTACGAATTCATTCAACATGACTCATATGCATTTCTTGTTTATAGTTGAATGGCTCAGAATAATTGAAGAAGTTATTTATAAGTTTCCTCTTTAGAAGCGATCGGAGCCGGATGCCGCCACCCTTCGGAGGGCATGCCTTCACAAAGGCATTTAGTCTATTTAAAGACATCCTGCTTAGTACGGGGTCCCGAGCTCCCTCTCGCACGTGCGTCAAGTGTCCTGCGCTTACCGACCTGTCAATTAGTACTGTCACCCTTACCTTTCTCTTCGCTCACTTCGCCTGTCTTCACTGATAAGCTAAGTGAATCCATCAGTCCAGATTCTGTACGTGAATCGGAATAATTTCGACGACAGAATACAAACAATTTAAGGGATTATTTTTAGTATATTCCTATTTTTTGTTTGCTAAAGCAAATAAGAAAGCCAGTGCCTTAAATAATCAGTGATTTAATTTTTATTAAAATGTCACATCGTATCACAAATCAATTACATCAAATTTACTTTCACTTTCATAAAACTATAATGATATTATTTGTCTAGGAAATTAACATTTTTGTAAGCATTTTTTCTTTTTATAAAAATCTCAGGAGTGGGACGATTATATGAAAATATTAAACAGAATTGGTCCAGTCGTTGTCAAGCCGAACACTTGGCCATTTTTATAAAATACATTATCTCGCAAAGACGACAAGATTCGTTACAATCAAAAATTCGTATCCACCACGATCGCACCTTTATGATATGAGCATGAAGCATCAAGATGACAGGGTCATAAGATAAACTTAATATATAATTTAAGGTGTAATGATAAAATAAAACAAGCAGTGTCATGCTTCAGATAACATCGCTTTTGAAAGCTCAGGAAATTAAGTAGGTATCCTGTTCTGCTCAATCAAACATGATATTGCTCAACAACAACCAAATTTATCGAAGGAGCATTTCAAACATTATAATGGAGCTGAATACAATACCGCCGCGTGATTATAAAGCGCAGTGGACCGGAGATTATGGTGTTCACATGAGACACCGGGCGCGGCCGCCAAGCTCCATTGGCACACGGACTAGGAATAGAACCACCAAGAATCTGCGAAAATTTTAAACATTTTTAGAACTAATTATTATATAAACGTAATAAAATCCTTATAAAATAGTTTTTATAAAAATAAAGAATGTTATAAAAATAGTAAAATAAAAAATATATGTACTTATTAAATTAACTACTTATACTTATTAAATATATGTTGTAGAAAAAACTCATGTGAGTTTGACGACCCTAAAGGTTGCTTCAGTATTCTTTTTTCAAATACATATAGCATTTTAACAGTTATACTAACCTTGAAATAGTTCATGGACATATTGTAGTATAAAGTATATGTACCTACTATTTTCGCTAACGATCTGATTTGAATGTAATCAATCGAATAAAAAGTCCAAAATATTTTCCGTAGAAATTTATTGTTGTTTTTGAGATGCTGTAACCTGATGATCATTTAGAAAGTATTTGTCGATCCGTCACCTGCGCAGGCGCTTCCCGAAGTGTATCGCGCACACGCGGCCTCCCTTTCCTCGTCTTGAGCGACATCCTTCGTCGTGACAACCCTCCTTTACATCATATAGATCATTGACCCCACTGCAGCTTGCTTCCCCCAACTATATTCAAAATATCCAAATCACATGCTCTGACCTTCTAAATTTCTTTCCGGACTTGGAATAATATTGACAGTCTGCACAAACTTACGTAAGCACAGGCAGATTAAAATATTCAATAAATAAACTTTGACCAGATGTTTCGATTTTATTTTGTTAAGATGACAATATATTCTAGTCGTATATGTTTAATTCAATAATATTTATTTACATTACGAGAGAGTTTATTTATCGATTATATCATATAAATTTGGTAGCGAAATTTAGAGTAATTTTTATATTTGTTCTATTCTGGGTGTATGATTTAATTTTAGGTTTGAACAAAGCTATTCACCTACTGCCAAGAAATATCTTAAAGAATGGTTTATTAAAGAGGTTGTTTTTCTGTAAATTCTTAATGTATAATGTTTATTTATAGTACCTATAATACTAATCAATCGATTTTTTAATAGATTTTGATTAAAAAGCAGCTTTTTTGAGATCTGTTTAATTGTATCTGAACATCAGTGACCATTTGAAAATGTTCTCATCCCCAATTTATATAATCTTCACTGGTAAAGAACACAATCATATTAACGACTGTCATTGTTCCGGCATAAATTGCGCAACAAAATCAATTGAGTTCAAATATCGCACCGGCCATCTTAATTTCTAATCGAACCACTTGCATAATTGGATCGATTTGCACAGTGGCCACATCGGGCACGGGCATGCGAATCCACCGCGTGGCTTCGGACCGACCCGAACTATTTGCCAAGTTGCACAACGTGATAATCGATGCTCCGCCAAGATGAAACAGTATAATCAATGATGATATCAACCGTCAAGTTAATGTAGGTAATGTTGTAAGACTTGATTAGAACTATTGTTGACCAAAGCCAATGTCGGTTGTAAATTCTAACATAAATCATGTCTATTTTACTAGATTGGGTCTTGAAATCCTATCTACTAGTCTACTGATTTGAATATATATATATATATATATATATATATATATATATATATATATATATATATATATATATATATATATATATATATATATATATATATATATATATATATATATATATATATATATATATTAAAATTGGTCATAAATCACATAGATGAATCTGAAAATAAATTTAATGATGATAAGTTTATTAAATAGTTCCTTTCAACGGTAATATAAGCGAATATATTACCTATATTTCAAATATATTATCGTCTAATGTGCATAACATACGAGTACAAGCGATGTACAAAACATCGTAATGAAACCTGCATGCCGTGATCACAGGTATGAAAAAACGTGAGGGATATTCTGTCCGTTCTAAAAGGTGGATTATTATTAATTTCAATTGAATTTAGTATTTTCAAACGGAATTTTCTCCCTCTAGGGCTCAAGCACAAAATGGTATTCCATAGGCTGATATTGATGACGCTTTCCGACATTTCAGTCGGCTAAACGAGTTTATTACTGCTACAAGTACTATTTATTATACAATGCTTGCCTATTCTGTTCGCATGTCGCATTTAATCATTTCAAAATGGCCATGACAACATGCACGTACAACGCTATTAGGGGTAATTAGATTAATATCTTCAGCTGATTAATTTTCTGCTTTACGGAACTTGATCTGATTTGAAATACATGATGTTATTACGAATGTACAGGCTGTGTGGTCGTCACTGAAAATAAGAGTAAAGTTACATAATATTCTTTAAGTCTTATGGGTAAGTATCAAATTATAACAATAATTGCTTTTGCTTCTACTTATATTCAAGGTAGCGTGGTAGCCCTGTGGTGTCATACTCGTAGACCAATGGTTGGCAACTTTGTCATCCAAAAGAGCCAAATATAGGTAGTACGCAATTGAAATTTATTCAAAGAGCCATTTTTAAAAACATATTTTTTGTTTTATAGCCGCATGCGGCTTACGAGCCGCGGGTTGCCGATCACTGTCGTAGACCAATCAAGACCAACCAAAGGTCATTGATTCAAATTTCATGAAGGCACGAACCACTACGTCAATTTTTCTAATATGCATGTTATAACATAAATGTGTGCATCGTGTGGGAATCGGCATACCGAGTACCTACACCGGTATATGTAACATGCCAATCTGCCATAGACAAGTGTGCTAGATTTACTGCCCTCTAGGGGACCTTATCCACTCTTATACAATCCATACTTTCATACTAATATTATAAATGTGAAAGTAACACTCTTTTTGTAACGATTTCACGCCTAAACGGCTGAAGCAATTTTGGTGAATTTCGATATAGAGATAGAATAGACCTTGGATAACGACATAGGCTACTTTTACTCGTGTTTTTTTACATATAAGGCAAAACGACATTTTCCGAGACAGTTAGTCTATACTAATATTATAAATGTGAAAGTAATTGTATGTTACGTTTTCACGCCTAAACAGCTGAACCAATTTTGGTGAATTTCGATATAGAGATAGAATAGACCTGGGATAACGACATAGGCTACTTTTACTCGTGTTTTTTTTACATATATGGCAAAACGACGTTTTCCGGGTCAGTTAGTCTATACTAATATTATAAATGTGAAAGTAATTGTATGTTACGTTTTCACACCTAAACAGCTGAACCAATTTTAATGAATTTTGGTATTGAGATAGATTGGACCTTGCAAAAAGACATAGGCTACTTTTTGTTGTGAAAATGAAACTGAAGGAGGCAAAATAGGGATACGTAATCGATAGGATAGGGATCGTAATATAGATCTTGTACAAAATGGTTCTCTAGAATGTTCATGTTGCGTACTCTCAGGATCTGGAATGAGCTTCCGGATGAGGTATTCTCAGCGCGGTACGATATGGGGTTCTTCAAAAAAGGCGTTATAAAATTTTTTCAAGAGCGGCAGCGAGTTGGTAATGCCTCTGGTGCTGCAAACGTCCACGGTGACCACTTGCCAGAGTGGGCCGTCTGCCTGTCTGAAAAAAAAACGTAATTATGTTCTGTTTTTTTTTTCATTTATATGGCAGAACAACGTTTGCCGGATCAGCTAGTAGTTATATAAAAAAGGGCACTCTTAGCAATTCCGGTCGAGGTGGTGAGATCTGCGGAATTCGCCTCTAAAAAAATTCAATTGCAACCGGGACATAGTGCCTGTAAAAGAAACAATAGTAAATAACTTGGTAAATCATGATATATAAGAGTCAGGAGTGGGTAGGTAGTTGAATTATTAGGGTTACTGTGCAGATTGCGTGAATGCGTTCACTTGAGACGCGTTACCTTTGTTGGAGCAGCCGCGCTGGGTGGGCCGCTATATCGTATGAGCATGCTCCACATTGCACGCCGCAGGTACATGCCTATGCCTACCATGCCTAATGCACCACACACCACGAACACAAAATGCCAACATACTGCGATAGTACATAAAGCGCAATTTGCTACACTCTCTTAATTCTGGATAGTCCAGGGTTCATCATGAAAGCGAAAACCTTCTTATACTTGAATATTATGTTTGTTTTCAATAAACAGGCTCTTGACATTGCCAGTTTTTATTGTGTGTTCTAATTTTTTTACAATTTCTGTGTTAGGCGTTTAAATTTTTTGCCATGCATAATAATTTATATTTCATTTTGTCTGTTTCTTTCTTTTACATACAGTCTTATCCCATTTTACAATTATATTATATGTATATTTATTTCTTATAATTTTTAGCTCCGTTTTGTCTCACTTTTAAATTAACAGTTTCACTTTGTCTTGCCTTATTTTTAATTTTTGAGGAATGATGAATAGGATACTATGTGAATTTGTATAACCTACCAAACATCTATGTGCACCTCCGTCTATAAGAAATGAAAAATGTGTGTGACATTGTCCTTGTTTAAAATTGTATATATAATACAATATAACGATTATCATTGGGTTGTTTACATACAAAATATAAAAAAGGAAAATACACTTTCCAAGCATTTATTTCATCACGTTTGCATTACGACACCCTTCGATCAAAATGGAAGAACAATATTCTTCGTAAGCCCTTTATCACACGACAGTCAACAATAATGTGCATTAAAACATGTGTAAATGCTGTTATAAAATAAAACAAATGTTCTCAAAAATCTTATTTCATAAGTTCAAACCGAGTGAATTGAAACATAACGGTTTGTTCCTACGATTGAGTGATAATATTGTGTTTAAGATAAAACAATTCTATATTTGCGCTGTCCCTTGAACATGGAGTTCTGTTTGAGAAATAAACTAGACAAAGATAATTTCAACTGTCTCTGTAACCGGTATCATGAGTCAGCAGTGATTGTTTAACGCAGTGCTTCTAAATGACGTACTAGTTGGTGGCGCATGCGCCTAGTCATATATATAATTTTCATCTATTGTCGTCTACCTTTGAATGCATGTAATTAGTATTTGTATTGTAAGCGAAAAAATACTTTCAAATGTAATAATTTATCTACAGTACTCAGATTATGAATATTTCAAAAACAAACAATTGAAAAGCAAGAACAACATATTTCACCTCTGCTAGTAGATATGGGATCGCGGGGGCATGTACCTGTTGCGTTGCGTTCTCCATGAAAGGAATATACTTCTTGTTATAGAGAGCACACGACACAAAGCGGGTTTATCTGGACGCATTATGAGGAGCATCTCCGCTCCCTGATCTCGCGATAATGCTCGTTGTTGTCGGGTCACAAAAGTATATGCCGAAATACAACGGCTCACGATGTATAGTGGATCGCGCGGGCGTAGCGGAGGCGCGGGCGGCCGCACTCACTCCGAGATGTAAGGTGATCTCGAACCGAGCTGACCTTTGTGCGCTCTGCGATGTGCGGTGCGGGCGACTGCCGTCTATCGTCTTTGTGTCGCGTAGCGCTCGCCGTCAACGTCTCCACAAGAAGGAACTTTGTTGTATTTCTTCAAAAGAAAGTATTTAGAGATATAAGGTAAGTATTGTTCCGCCCTCGAGTTAATTCAATGTACTGCTGCTATCTATCGAACGCCATTTTTGTTTTTAACATTTGAATAGCCTTCATTGTGTTCACTGTTTGGAGTTCTGAATGGCGAGCAGCTGTGTCTTGGAACGGTCGGTGATCTCGGAGGCCGTGTGAGGTGTACATTGAGTTCTTGAACAATAAAATT
The DNA here is from genome assembly GCA_963693495.1 of Malacosoma neustria. NCBI lineage: Eukaryota > Metazoa > Arthropoda > Insecta > Lepidoptera > Lasiocampidae > Malacosoma > Malacosoma neustria. The sequence goes on from OY856375.1 coordinate 12,821,852, forward strand.
TGCTTACAGGTGTGATGTGCTTTATTGTGTTTTCCTTAATTGTATTTGTATTGCCCAAAATTCTATAAAGTCATGACATGAATACAGCAAAAACGTAAGAACACATACATCGCCAAAAATAAATGCCTTAAAATAAAGGGTGCAAACTTGTATTATTATTAATTGTTATATGAAATATTACAAGAAATGTAGTGTAGTGTACTCATTTTGTTTATCATGCAACAGGAAAGTAAAGAATGATTTCTACAAAGTATTATATTTATACACAAATAATTAATCATTACTCACAACTGCATTGTGTTAAGATACCTGACGATTGAGTTAGTTGAGTCAAGCTTTGTAATCTAATCTATTATCTGCAACGCAACAACAATATTGTAAATCAGAAATTTGAATATTAACACAAGTCTCCGATTAAAAGCATTTATGTGACCAAAGAAAAGGAAGTTAGGAGACTATTGTGAAATTATAAAACGATAAAATAACTTTAGAGATTACCATCTACTATATGGTCATCCGATTCAAATAGACGACGAAGGACCGAAATGTGTCAAATGCTATAGAATATGTTGAGATGTCACATTTGGCTGGTGCTGCGGCGTGAGATCGTCCTCACATTTCGTGGACAAGCATTTAAATAAAGGCTTATTTAGTCTATTCATGGCCTCCAAAATAAAGCCTTTGTTGCTCGTTAATTCACTAAAGCTCACTGTATATATTTATTGGCCTTCACATTATAGAAATTTTATATTTGTTTATATATTTGTTATGTATGAATTAGCAGCAAATTTGTCACCAATTTTTGTTGTGATACATTACCACATTTTTACTAACTTTTGTTTTTCTAACATCACGCAACTATCAAATATAATTGTTTTAAAAACACCACATGGGTTTTAATGAGGTAAACCGTATCCATTATCTATAAGTAACAGGTTAATGGGGTTTCTAATGATTAAACTAGACGATCGATTAATTTTATCAGGTCAGTTAAAACACATATGGTAGTCGGCAGTAATGCACGAGCCGTATGACAGATGTGCCAATTTCATCCGTGTCACCTCGCCCAACCTTCCCGTTAATAATTAAGTGTTTCTCGGCATAGGAAGCGGTCAGCTGGTGTATTTTTTATATCTATTTGGATCGGTTGGCTACCATTTATACGTCTGCTGACCCATATGTCTCATATTCACGTACGTAACGATTTTTGTTACAGAAACATTCCATTATGCTGTATAATACATTGTATTTATTTCATATCAAGTACTATCCTAATTTATTGTTGTAAAATTCATGGTGCTGCTGGATACCAAGAGATACTACTATTGTCCTCATTCAATGTGACACCGATGCCTCAGATCTACGTTTTAATGGGTATGCTTTGAGCTTGTACTAGCACCTATTTAAAGATGTTAAAAATAAGTCATGAAACTTTTGTACCAGAGTATTATTCAAAAAATATAGGATTGGGTGGTGTTTATACGTAGGTTATATATATAAAATAATATTGTACAATAATTTAAACAAAATGACGATCGCGTTAATGCGAGTGGCGGTATTCACACACTTGCTTGGGCGACTCCTTATACGAGGGCACGCGGGAAGTGTTTGCGGCGTTTGCGGCGGTACGCGTTATAATAGAAATATAGAAAAAATATAATAATACATATAAATATGTATCCTAGCTAGAAAAATCCACACCTACACATTAATTAGAAAATTAATTAGAAATGAAAAATTGCCCCAGAGATACAGTTAGATCTATTGCTATAGATCTAACTGTATCTCTATGCCCTAGCTCTATGCTCTATGATCTAGTGCTTTTATTGCACCAAAAATTATAAGGGTGAAACTTAAATACTGTTTGTTCAACAAATAAACTTATATAAAATGACTAAAAATAGATAAAATTATTGATTGAAGTGGAATAACAAATAACGTTTCCATAAACATTGATAAAAGTCATTCTAAGTGGGATAAACAAAGTAATCTATTTTTTATTTTCCTGTTTTAAAAGCAAAAGCGACAAAAGTAGACAGAAACAGCTACATATAGTGAGCGAACAAGCTACAAAGTATTTCATGAATGTGTAATCAGAGAGTTTATTGATCGTGGCAAGATTAACACCACCGCGTATTGTCTGAGTTGGCATGTCTTAAATTTTCCCTTTTGTGCCAATAACTTAAGGAATTCACGAATTAATTTTTTTCTTCACCTCGTTTAACATCGATGTTTATCGCACGGAAAAAACGTTTTATATAAGTATATATATTATACTGTATATGTATTATGTGTATATTTTAATGTGAATTTCATACTATTTGAATGTTACTTTTATCAAATTCATATTTAAATTATAACTATAAAAAACATGTAGGTACTAATTAAAGTTCAAGATTCAAAGAGAAGAATAGATAGTAGAAATAGGACCATTTATAATTACCTGTATCCTTACAAAAGACTTGTTAATTCCTATAATTAATAATAGGGTTAAAGTATCAAGTTGCCATTGTATAGTAATAGATACTTTGAATTGACATAAAACCTTCATGGTGTGAGAATTTTGAGTAAAATTTTATTCACATGATACCCATGAGGTTATTCTTTTAAAAAATGTGTAACATTCGATTTTTGACTTTTAATTATTATTTTTTTATTCACATTAGACCTGAAAACTTCGAAAATCCGAATTATTTTTGAATACGAGTTCCAACGCGGAACTAATGCGGCAGAAATGGCTCGCCATATCAACGCTGCGTTTGGAGAGGAGATTGCTAATGAACGCACCGTGCGTTTTTGGTTTAAACACTTTCGTAATGGAAACTTGACTTAAAGAACGAACCACGTGGAAGGACGCCCAGGTGATAGCGCTAAATTGAAGGAGTTGGTGAAAACCGATCCGAGTCAAACAGCTGCATGATTTACCGGTACCCCACCTACAATATAGACTCATTTGCATCAAATCAATAAGATAAAAAAAAATATGAAAAATAGGTGCCTCCCAGAGTCAGGTCCATCAACTTCTTGAGTCGATTGAGGAGAGCGCCGGGGGAAGAAACCCTGACCCCCTGGTACCAACATATTGGGAGAGGCCTGCCTTGGGACAAAGAGCGGGCTGGCGCCGGCCAAGGCCGTGACATCGGCAGGCCACATATCCGTGGGTCCGGGCTTAGGCGATAGGAGAACAGCGGGGTTTTTAGTGGGTAATCGGATGGCCGAACATCTTTCCCAGAGTCTCACACATCCCTCGGTCCCCCGGGGCCGGGGGAACCCATCAAGAGAGGGTTTTCCCCGAAACCAAAAAAAAAAAATCGGTACAGAAATATTGGATCGAATGGTGACATGTGACGAAAAGTGGATTCTTTACGATAACCGTGAGTGAAAAGCTGACCCCAGGTCAAAAGCCGCAAAAGTACCCTTGCAAAGTTTAACAATAAAAAGGTAATAGTAACTGTTTGGTGGTCTCTTCACGGTATTATTCACTACAGCTTTCTCAGGTCTGGTCAAGCAATAACAGCAGATGTTTACTACGCCAAAATTTTAAAAATGATAGCGTAACTGGCAGTGATACAGCTTTGTCTCGTGAATCGATCTTCACCATTATTGCTCCATGATAACGCAAAACCTCACACTGCACGAGAATCCATTGTAACTTTACAGGAGCTGCAGTCAGAAATCATATGTCATCCATCGTACTCCAACGGACTACCATTTTTTCCCTCATTTGGACAATTTTCTACGTGATAAAAAAAAGTTCTTCCCAGGAGGCAGTACAAAATGTTGTCACAAAGTTTGACAAAGTTTGTCAAATCTATATCCCCAGAATTATATCGTAAATGAACTTCTGTTTAGATGGCAGTAATGTATAGATAGTGAAGGTAAATATTTTGATTTTAATAAATATGTTTCATCTTAGAAAAAAAAATGTTCAATTTCTTAGTACAAATTGGCAATTTCATACTTTTATCCCCAATTATAAATTACATGAAATAATCTCTTTCAGACAATCTAATACAAATATGTATTTATAAAAGAACATTGAAAAATACTAAAGTATTATTAGTCATAGAACTACGTTTATATGGTGTATTTTACTTTTAACTCATTAAATTTTATAGAAAATTTACCTAGCTATACAATTTCTGTAAATATTGACATTACAATTTTAACAAAAATATTACTTCGACCGTGAGAAAAGAGAGTAGAGGGTGAGTTTCAGAAAAATAACAGTTTCCGGTTACTGCACGTGCCATGCGCATCCTACTCGTGCAACCGGAAGGCATTCATTATTGGCACACTCCGCGCGACCTTCACAACTCGATGTTTTCCTGATCTTATTTTATTTCACAATCGCTAAACTTCCAACTTGGCATAAATAATCGATATTATTAATTAGATCTGTGTATTTTATATATAATGAAACCAGTTTCTTTCTCCTCACTTTTTTCCCACGCATAATGTTAATATATGTATGCCAAACGGCCTTGGAAAATGAAAAAACGTCAGCCGGTATACTGTTTCTTAAGTAAGACCTAGAAGTTTCGTGATGTTTATGACATTTTTACTGCGTTTTAGACTGGATTATACGCAATTTTGAATAGTCCTTACTACAACAACAGGTACTATTACAGGTGTATTGCATAGTATTCTGACCTTACTCCATTATTCTTTTCTCAACTTTTCCTTTTGTATCAATTTTGGTTTAAGCTTTCGCTTCGGTTGCCGACGTCCACTGCATATGTGCGCCTTTTTACCTAACGTTTTCCTAAAACTTAAAGCAGACCAGCACCAGTTGAGGTCACGGTCAGACTAACGTCGGGTCCAGGGGGGCCGGCTCACAGGAAGGCACACACAAGGGGTTACCAGTAACGCGCTCCTCTTAACCAAAAGATAGGGGTGTACGGTCGCATTGCACGGGGAGTTCCTCACTGCCCCAATTCACGCTCCCACGTAGCAAGATGTGCATAAAACATTTCCACCTTGAAGTAAAAAGTGTGATCTATCCTAGATGCATCATATTTATATTGACATGAAGCTTAATATTGATAGTGAATAACTCCATACGTACCGGATACACTCTATGTAAGTTAAGATTATGCTTATCTTCAATGTACTTCCACGTATACTTATAAACATGCACAGAACCACTTCACTAAAATATATCGTGATCATATTTGCATAGGAACGTTTGACCAAACTTTGGTGCTCGATAAGAATGGACAGGTTGGGAGGGCTTATCTCCAGTGGATCACATCCGGATGACATGTGCTCATAAAGTCATCTCATATACTTTGATATGTACGAATTAAAATGTTTGCTCGCTTTTTTAACGTGAACAAATAAAACTGTATTTCAATTAGAAAACTAAGAACGGTACATGTTTATCTCATTCATGAGTTTTGTTAATCGTTAGTACTTAAAATTAAAAACGACTGGATTATAATAAAAAAAATGTTCACGTAATAAACTAAGTAAAATTATTGGTTAACATTTTTTATACATAAAAAAATCTGTAGCATCTATTTACTATTTTGATAACTGTTTCATAAATATATATGGTAAGTTCTCGAATCTTCTACGAATTTCATTTAAAGTTACATCCTCAAGCTTTCACTTCTAATACTGGGGTCGGTGTTGAATTTTATCACTTAAATTACACCTTTTCTCAATTAAACAGTACAAAACCTTAAAAACAATTAATATAGCTCTCTTGTGGATGTACTACGGGTCACTGCTGTCCAGTCTTCCATCCCCTTGGGGAGTTTTCGTTGCTGCTTTGGGATCTAATAGACAGAGTAATCCGTTTCTAGCCCTTTTGGCCATATTTTAACCATAGGTCAGAACCCTACATATACAATCTAGAATAAAGATATAAAATATTTAATGAAGTAATGTCATAATCATAACGCTTTTTACGCTGAAAGGCATATTAATGCCTAACAGCGTATTGAAATAAATAAACCGTAAATAAATAAATAAACCTGGATGGAATAAAAGCATAGAAACATAAGTTAACGTGCAAAATGATGCAATGTACGACGATTTCTTTTTTGTTTTTGTTACACTGAATAATTGCCACATTGTGTGTTATAGATTTATGATTTAAATACTTATTGTAAAAAAAATTAAAGAGGGACTTAGTCAACAAAATCAACGTTGACCAAATAAAACAATTTAATGATGAACTTATTCCATGACTGTTGTAATATGTAGTACTTATATGCTGTACATTAATTGAAATACACCACTATATATTATTTTTCTCATAAACATAGCGCTGAAAGTGCTTAATATAAGGCCAATGGTTTAATTCTAGTACCAATCAAGCAGTTCCACTGCATTCGATAAGGGAGCGCCTGGATGTTGCGGCTGTCAAAGTGAATTCGTCTCTATGTACTACTAACATACCTACATATACGTGATAGATGTAATAAAACAAGCAAAAGCTCTAACAATGCTACAATCAAATCATCAAAGTCCAACACAATCTCCGATTATTCCTCGAGAATAAATCTTCTCGAAAGTAAAAAATGTTTTTTTTCTGAAATCTTTTATACGCATTCAAAATGTTTAATGGAATTCTGCACCATAGCATTTCTGCGTATTGTACAACGGAGTGGAATGTGGATAAAATCAACAGCTCACAGCATTACGCGTATTTGGTTTTTGAATAAAGGTGTTATTTGGTATTTACGCCTTGCGTTTCGTGAAAAGATCTTTCGCTATTCCGCGGGGAACAAAATTCTCTACATTGGTTTGCAGTTTCAACGTTTATGTTCAAATTTTGGTGTTTACGCCTACATGCGCTAGCAGCACCCAGATATATAGATCGACACGTACTCGGCATATCTGAATCTATAAAGTGCGGCGTACCAAGTCGCCGCCACATTTGGGCATAAATTGAAACTTGGAACGTGCACAACCGAATGAATAAAACCTACACACAGTATTTTGTGCTTTCTTTACATCCTGCCTCTTAAAATAAAATCTTACGCAGTGTTCTCATACTAAAATTTTACAATTTATCATCATACAAAGTTTACTTTAAACAACGAAACCTTTAAGTTTCGCTGTTTTTATTTCAAAGCAATTTTATAATTTCTAAAGTAATGTTATGGAACTGTCACGTAATAAGAATAGCAATCAATCAATCCAATTAAGTAAAAGATACTATCATTTTGCCAGGGAGTCGTAAAAGGCGACAAATTAGTTACACTATCGATGGTAGTTTTGAAGGGTTTCTGTGACATCCAAATGTCAGACAGTAATCATCTTTATAAAAACTAAATTAAGCAGCATCTATACCATCTATATTTTTGCCACTTTTTGCTCTAAAAATTGTTTCGCGGACGGGTACTATTTGACAACGTACCTTACACTTCGATATGTAAGCCTTCGATAAAACCAGGATAAAATACTTATAACAATAGAATCTATAAAGAGATGATAAATAGTAATAAAGTTTACAATATACATAAATATTTTGTTTTATTATAATACATAGACAACATTTTGCAATAGTATAAAATATCCAAACTGTATTAAATAGGTGTATATTTCGAAAGTAAATTTAGAAGAGTACAGGTAGGTGAGGCATTATTGCAGCTATTTGTGCGAACTTTATTTCTTTACCTGCAGTTTAATGGCAATCCGCAATCGGCCTCGGCGCCTTAACAGGTGTGCACCTGAGAGTAAACGCGCTTTTTCAATATGAACATACGAGCAAACAAAACGATATATGCCCGTTTGAGAATGATGCTCCGATTCATTCATCGGATGACGTGGAATTCCTTTATGGAGACTGGTCCGAGTAGATCTTATTACTTGATTTCTTTGTACTGATTTTATAAGGGATTATTTAAAACCTGCACGCGAGGTTCACTAGTATACCGCCACATTTTTAACCAATTGTTATGAATGTAAATTAATCCCAAAATTTACTACATACATAAGTATATACCTATGCATAGAACACATGGTATTGGAATACATCAATTGTACTTATGTAGCATCTATAAAATTACAATAGGGCTACCCCATCACAGATTAGGAAATCATAAAAGGGTACCCTAAGTTTACGAGTACAACCTTAAACCTTATAAAAACCTTCGTTTAAAATTAACTAATAAAGCACCATGTATTTATATATGCAGTGTACAATTTTAAGAAAATTTAAGATTTTTAAGCTCCTCAAGGTTGATTCATGAAAGTTGTTTTCTCTATGCTAAGTGTTTTTGACTGAATACAGGTTAGCAGTGTATTAACCAGTTACTAGATTAGTATATATTTCTGTATCTATTTTGTTATTTCATTTACTCTGGAGAGGGAGACGTCACAGAAGATCTATTGGCTGACTTCTTTAAGCTAATTTTGAATAGGGGACAACTACCGTCCGGTGACGTGGATTAGTTAGTGTAGACTTTAGCCCTGTGATAATATTATGGTAGACGCCCTTCATGACGCAACGGCTTTCATATGTTGAAACGCCTGCGGGGATCGCGGGCTTGATTCCCATCCAGAGCCGAGGGTGTTGGTTTATGTACAATAAGTATTTATTTATAAAAGTAAATATATATAAGTAGGTAATATATCAGTTGTCTAGTATCCACAAGCGTCCTGTTGCTTACTTTGGTACTAAATGGCGCTGAGTGAATTGTCACAGTTTATTTATTTATATCTACATAGTATATTTATAACTTTTAATACTCAGTTGTTTATGTACTTCAGTGTGGAAACTTAGATTTCAAACAGGATGAAATACTTAAAAAAAGGCATTATCCATGCTCATTTCTATTAATCTATAGTTATTACTGTTATGAAATACCAAGTCGTAACATAAATAAAATGATGTGATTATGTATGACGATGTGATCCTTAGTTCGAGGGCATAACTTTCTGAGAATAATATAAAATTACTTCCTGAATTTTAATCGAGACATGGCTGCGAAACAACCTTGAATAATTCAAACGAGATAAGTATTATTTATTCTGGATATTTACATATACATAGATATCTGTGAAATATCATAAACAAACACACCAACAAGTCGTACTGTTAGCTTTATACCATTTTATCGATAAATTTGTTCTTGATTTACACTGGCCATAAAAGATAATGCTTGCCCTAACCTTGATCCACACTCATCTTGATACTGGATATTTACGAATAAATAAAGATGGATGCATTTACCTGAAATGTAAAAAAAAGATAATAAATGAGTTCCCAAAGTCACAAGGGAACCGTCCATAACATTGATTCACATTAAAATCGTATCAATGAAGCTAGTGTGCACCTTTCATTAGAAATGTACCTGCTCAAATAAATTATGGCAAGAAAAGTGAAAGTTTTCATTTTGGTACTCATCCATTCCTTCTCTTGAATACGGTCTCAAGTATTACAGAGCCTTATTCGTAGAAAAAAGATTTTGGATCGAAACATCTGTTCAACTCCCCTTTCAACGGCCGTAACTTTCCCATGGTAGATGACGCAAAGTCTTGTACTATATATGTACTATATCAAAGCGCGCTTTGAAACCTATATGACAATTGCACGTTTAGATTACGTGAGGGTCAAGAACACTGAGAAAAAGACTTAAATTATAACAGACTATTAACAGGAATTTCCGGCATTCGTATACTTAAATTCCTTGCAATAATTTATACGTACATCATAAACGAAATATTACATTCCGCCAATTTTCAAATAATGAATATGTGTGGTAATTGGAAAATATTTTAAAGTACACAGACAGGTCTATGATATTTTACACTTCTTACTATAATATGTTACTAGGCAATATGTTTATGATTACACTAGCAATCTTTGCAACAAAGGTCCCTACATATATATTAATACCTGTTTTTGTTCATAATTTAATAGATATTTATTAATTAAAGTGAGTGTAGGTTGATTTAAGCGCATATTGTCATGTCGGCATCGGTAGGCGGTTACACAGCGGCGCAGCGTGCCGGACCACTATCGGTATCGGCCGATCGTGTTAATTACTTTCATTAAGGGCAATTGTCCTGCTCAATCTGCCTGATCACTCAGTTTGCCGCCGTTTTATATTTCCACTCACTGCTAACCAACCGTAAGCAACATTAACTAACAAAAAATCAAATCCATTCTCTTATTTATCAAACGTAATATTAGATCCTTCTTAATCCTTAACTTCTTATTTACTCATAAAATGTTATATATATATATATATATATATATATATATATATATATATATATATATATATATATATATATATATATATATATATATATATATATATATATATATACACCTTTGGTCTTAAGTATGCCGCCAATTGTCTTAAGTATGCCGCCAATTATGGCGGCATACTTACGTTGTGTTGTGTTCCGGCGTTAGAGACCCGAGTTCATGTACCCTTAGCAGCGTGTTCGCGATACCACTGGCGTTGCAAACACCCATAGGCGACGGTAACTACTAAATTCTAAGCAAGCCGACAGCCTGTCTGCTGTCCTACAGCAATAAAAAAATCTATTTTTATTATAATTTTATGGTAATTAATACATATTATTCCTATTGTTTGCTTTTAGAATACTCTGAGACACAGACTCAGAGAACACAGGGATATAGAAAATAAATTTAGGGGTGTGCGAATAATATGCAAATCGAATCGAATAGTGACATTCGAATTATTTAAATATTCGACTCAAATAATTCGCTTCGAGTTCATCTCGAATAAATCGAATATTCACACACCTCTAAAAACAATGTCAAAACATTCTTCTTTCAAATTACCTCAACGAATGTAAAAAAAGTAATTCCACATATTATATTAAGTATAAAATTCTATACATTTTATATTGAGTATAAAATTCTATACTGTATCATGAACACATCATTTAGTTAGACGCTAATCGAGTGGCCGGGAGCAAAAGGCACGCCCGACCCGACACCGCACCTTTTGAACCAGAAGCGGCGCTTCTGTCACTTCTATACAACATACATTTTAATACTCTCCCACACACAGTCATAGATTATTCTCTCACTTAATTAACTTTTTGATGTGCATTAAATGACACTTTAATTGCATTTATAATTAATGATTTTAATATCAAATCAATACGATTGAATATAAAACAATTTATAGGCGTTCTTTATTTAAACAATCGAATCGTTTCATGGTAAAACTAATTTTACTATTAAACCATCTTCGTTTCACGCAATCGCCACGTCATTGCAACTTTTTTCCTTATTTTCCCCGTTAGATGGCAGTAATATGTAGATCCAATAAAATTTAATATTCTAAAAAGTTCGGTTAATAAGACAATGATCGAATGCAAACTTCTTTGTTATTAGTTCTTTTTATTATAATTATTTAACATAAATAATATATTTGTTGATGCGATATAACGCAAATTTCAGTATGTACTCATAATATTCTCCTTCGCATATGCGGTAGATTATAAAAAATACCTAATCATCGAAATATTATCAATAAAACGTAAAATATTTAATCATGTAAACACATTTAAGTTAGTTATTTTAACGGCTATACAGAAAAATCACGAAACAAAATAAATTAACATATACATACGATAATCATTTTGAAGTTGATTAGTCATCAACACTGTGTGTATGTTACTCATATAAATACCTATACTAATTCTCATCACATACTTCCTCAATGATGGGCGAAGAGACGAAGCGGGAGGGGATCGTGAACACTAGTACCGTAATTTCGTCAAACCTCTCATCGCTCCAGTGGCGCAATTGGTTAGCGCACGGTACTTATAAGACAGTGTTCGTGAGCAATGCCGGGGTTGTGAGTTCGAGCCTCACCTGGAGCATTCTTTTATTGGTTTTAATTATAGTAATATCCAAAATAAAAACCATAAGTAACATGAATATAACACTAAACAAAATGTTATTCATAAAATGAATGATGTTTAAAAGTCCAAAAATCATAATAAATAGTAAGTAAGCTACGTGAGTCATCCATTTACTTTATACGTCATGTTTTTGTTTATATTTAAACAAATATCTGAAATTAATGTCGATTGGATGAAATTCAGGAAAATAATTTAATAGGTATATTTATGTATTTTGACATAAATATATACAATTAATAAAAATATAAGGCAACATTATCATAACACATTTCGTGTCCTACTTTCAATGTGAAAAGAGAAAAATAATACAAAAAAAGAATGACAGATTTTTCCCCAAAAAGGGGTTAACGTCAGGCAGGCGGCCGGTTGTAAAAACTAAGCCACAACTATTACAACATTTAACATGTTGTGCCGACCCCATATAATGTAGGATAAGGGCAGGAGGAAAAAGAAGAAGATTATCTTAACAAACAATAACACAATTTTATAATTTAAAAAGTATATAATTTAAAATTTAAATTTTTGTGTACTTTTTCCAGCCCTTTTTAAGCACACAAGTGTTTGGGTACTACGGTTCATAGAAAAACAATCGAAAATCTTCAAATTCAAGGCATTCTCACCAACTAACGTAATTGATACATAAATCCATTATTCTAGCGCAAGCTTATCCGCTTAGGTTACCTAATGTTTAGAGATCAAATAAATATGGAGTAACTTCTTGAAAATAGTATTTTTAATCATAACTAATAAATAAATATACCAATAAACTGGCACAATTCACACAGCGCCATCTAGTCCCAAAGCAAGTAGCACAGCACTTTTGTTATGAATACTAAATAACTGATAAACTAAATATAGACTTTTAAATATAGACTTTTCTTTTGTAAATAAATACATGTTATACATAAATACCAAGACGCGAGACGGAAATCGAACCCGTGACCTCCGCTAGCGTACTGAAGTCGAAGACGCTACGCCATGGAGGTTGTCAAAATATCAGCGGAGAAAGAATACTTACCTCTGCGGCTAGGGTCGGCCTGTCGTAAAAGGCGACAAAACAACCATAGCTACGTGGTAGGGCCTTCAGCCCGTTGTCTATAAGTATGCTGCCATAATGACCTTGTGTTGTGTTCCGGCATTAGTGATCCAGGTTCCTGGACCCCTATGGGATAGCAGCGGGTTCGCAATGCCCCTAGTGTCGCAAACATCCATAGGCGACAGTAACTGCTTACTGTTTAATGGGCCGTCAGCCTGTCTTCTGTTCCTCAGCAATAAAAAAGGCAAAACTGCATTCGTGAATCGCTTCTGAGAAAACTAAAATAATGCCAAAAAGTAATTCATAATGGCACACATGAAGTTGGCAGAACGCAACGTAACCCACGTAGCCGGGGGCGAGAGCTTAGACGACAGATAGTTAATATCGAACGAATTGCAACGACAAGGGAGCTGAGATCGATTGCCAAATTTGTCGCGAGCTAATAGCTCACTTATCTGGACACAGCCAATAAACTTAAACAATAGCCAGACATAACGTAACAACAGTTGTCGCCGGTTCTTTTATTTTATACGCCCATGGCTTGCTTATCTGTCGCGATGAAAATGTAATGATTAATATAAAATTTTATTCGAACGACAAGTCGCTTAGATATATTAACTATGTTATTGTTAACTTTGTAATGTATTATATGCAAATGAATTTTTGTTTTGTATTGGACCTTGAATTGGTTATTGTTTAATATTTATTTTGAATTAAAATTAATGATACCATAATATGCCAATTATTGCGGGAAATGTTTAGACTAACATTTATAACTTTTATCTTCTTTTATTTTCTTTTTTTTAGGACGACCTCCGTGTTACAACGACTTGCATGTCAGAACACTTGCGGTGGTCACAAGTTCTACTCCTTTTCCAAGTCTGGAAACCACCATTTAATTCACTTCAATTAATATTCTTTCATGTTCTTAAAAAAATATTGTCATAAGTGACCCCAATGGAGCACTTGTAGAAATAAGTTCCTGTGAACTAATGATTTCTTTTGTCACGATTTTTTATGAGGTTCTTAAAATAGAAATCGACCCGACCCGACATGCCGACCTGGAGTCGTGAGGAATGTAAATCGCTGACCGTGCGCGAACTACCCCCTCACACTCTGTAACACTGTATTTTTTCCATCACCTATACGAGAAAATATTTGGGTCAGCACGTATCGCATTACCATCCATGACACTCGTACGTGCGGAACGAACATTTATTTATATTATCCGATCGAGTGATAACTGAATGTCGATTGTGAGTTGACCAAAAGAATGTAGGTATCAATTTAATTTGCCTTCTTTTTTAAAAGCGATTTTAATTCTGGTTAAAATACAGTTCTTTTTGTAAATGCTGGCTCACAAAATTATATTAACAAATATTTTAAATTTTCTATCGTTTCTTAACAACCTTTTGTATTATTAATGTAGGATTTGTTTATTATTAAAATGTAGGATTTGTATTATTAATAACATTGACTAAATAACAATATTAAGGGTATTGAACCACTACATAATTCCAAATGACACATGGCCAATTGATTCCATCTCAGGTGTATACATTTCGCATCAAATTGACGTAGGTACAGATAGAAAGCAAACATGAACAGAGATAGAAAGGCAATAAAGATAAAGACCTCTGGAGGTATCATATGATCAGCAATAATGTAAGGACTACCAGGGTAGTGAAATATAGTTTTCAAGTATAGGATACATTTATTCTTAGCAATATTCAGATGCAGATATTAATTTAAATAAAGCTTTATCTTAATATCTTAGTCTTCATATATTTAATAACATATATTTCCTATATAAAAAATGGTTAACGTACATTAAATTGTTAGTCTCAATCGGCTATAAATTTCAATTCTGAATATAACTGGTACATAGTAACAAGTTCCTTATGTGGTATTTGTAACATATATATAATATACGAGAGTCAATGCCCTCTGATATCAACCCTTCAAGAATAACAAGGATCTCAACTCTGGAATATGTTAAAATTGTTACTTACGTTAAATATGTGTACAAGTGGGCGTTGTTCCTTATTTTCATATTAAATCATACGGGGCCAATATGACCACGGTATTTAGTTCCAAGGGTCTTGTACAAGTAAAATGACGTTACTCCACGGGGCTAGAGGAAGACCAGCGCTAATTTTATATCTAAAATCAGCACATACTGAGTTAGTCGTCATTTTGGTCCCAGTTTTCTAAATGGATTATTCATTAATATATGGATACATTTATCTATACAAATAAATAAAATTGGAGCGTCTATTTGTTATTACAAATAGACGCTCTTTAAAATAATTTTAAAATTTAATATTTTAAAATAACCGCTTTTTACTAAGTGCATTTGGATATATACACGTTACATATACCAAAACAATATTTTTTTTTTCAATTTTTGTGTTTGTATGTTTGTTTCGGCTAATTTCTGAAATGGCTGGACCGATTTTGACGGCACTTTCACTGGCAGATAGCTGATGTAACAAGGAGTAACTTAGGCTACTTTTAATTTTGAAAAAGAAAATTGTTTTAGGAAATAAAATAGGATCCCACAATTTTTTTTTTCTTATTCGACCAGCGAAGCGGGCGGGAACGGCTAGTGTAACATATGTGTAGTATGGTGTCCTAAATAAAATATTTTCTTACTTTCTTTTAAAATAAATTACTCTTTCTATTTGCTCAAAAGCAGTAAAGAACATAATAATTCGGTTATCACTTTTACCTTTGTACATTCTGACGGAAGTCGCCCTTGTAGAATATCATAAGTAAAAATCCATATATTATTTGAATCCTTGCCAGAATTTTATCTACACTTGTTTAATCCATCTGTAAATTAAAATCTTCTTCATTACATACAATCGATATGAAACTTGTCATCCAATCGATATGAAACTTGTCATCCTCAATAATTATCAAAATAAACACATGCTTAAATTGTTTTAATAAAAATTATGTTATGTACATATTAGTATAAGGTTGTATATACAACCATATGCACTTAGTAAAAAGCGGTTATTTTAATATTACAAACAGACACTCTAATTTTATTTATTTCTTTAGTATATAGTTTCCAAGACACAGACTAATGTCTAGTTTGGAAACTAGAGTTCATTGAGTTATTATAATAATGTGTTACAATAAAAAATTATTTTATTTAAAAAAACAAAAAGTTGTTATCTAATTTGCAATGCCCCAGAGGATTTTATGTATCATTAACACATTTTTGTTTCGATTTTTTACTAAGAAGTAACTACTAAATGATTCAGAAACAAACATAGCATACCAATGTGATTGTGTCCTTAAGTCAATTGCTTCGAAGAAGTACCCGAGACAACTGTGTTTAGAACTGATTTGGGAGCACCGTTGATCACGAAGTGGTCTGCTTTCGTCACCAGCGAACAACAGTCGATCAATTCATAAATAACAGGCTAACGGAGCTTATTCGATTCTCAGATAAACCTAAACGTGTTTCAGATTCAAAACCTGTTGTTACTTTATGCATTAAAATAAAAAGTTAACAAAATGCTTTTTAACAATGCCTGAAACGTTAGAAATGTCAATTCAGCTATTTGAAAGTCGGTTCTTTGATTTCAGGCACGGTCGCCATTTCAAATAAGAGCGATTTGGCAGCATTCAGGACGGTAATCAGTTTCTACCTGTGAGCCAATTGCTGTAACTCTTGCAATTTTCTATCAATGCAGGGGCGGAGAAAGAATACTGACCTCTGCGGCTGATTTCAGCCTGTCGTAAAAGACGACAAAACAACCCACCCTAGCTACGTGGTACGCGACCACCTTTGGTCTTAAGTATGGCGCTTAATTATATTATATAAAATAACTTTGTATTGTGTCCCGGCATTAGTTCCTGTACCCTTATGGGACAGCAGCGTTTCCTGATGCCACTGACGTTACAAACACCCATAACCGACGGTAACTGCTAAATTCTAAGTGAGCCGTCAGCATGTCTGCTGTCCTACAGCAATAAAAATAATTGTCACTGTAATTCCATTGCTACCGTTGCCATCGTATAAACAAACGCTATCCTATGTCCAGGAGTTAGAGATCAGACCAGGTTGTAGCATTCACTGAGCCTTTTATAATTTAAACCCTTGGGCCTTAGTAGACAAGTAGCAGGCGTCTTGTTGAGGTGACGTGCGAATTGCATTCAGTGACTGAAGCTGTACATTGCATTGCATTACATTGCTGCATCTTGGGCACGTTGCTGAATGATATGAATTTACTTCGAGGAAAATCTCCGATTGAAACTCGTCAACCAGCACTCGCTCCCGAAGATGGCCAACATTCGACTACCCACAAAAAACTTAGCTGTCCCAGGCCAGGTATGATGGTAAACTAAGCGAACTAGACCATCTATTATAGTTATAGTATTTTTATTGCCATGTTTAAATAGTTATAGATATATGGTCGTTAGGTAAATGGAGAGAAATAAAAGATATTATTTTACTATTTAATAGTATATATTTACTAGTATGTTATATTAATTTGATGTTTTAGGTGCTCCAATATTTTAATTATAATTTCTTATTTATTTTACATATCATATCTTAAGATACTGCCGGATCAATTTGATTGTATAAAAAAATTTTCTAATAGTTTTGCTGCATCAAATGCTTGAGCTTGGTGGAAGGACAGGATCATCTGTTTCATCTTCTTCATCCACTTGTTATTTCTTTGATTAAAATCTATTATTGTGCATTGTAGTCATTAAGTGAGTGTAAGTGTGTATTGTTGACGCTATATAGAGTGCATATTGTATGGAAAACAAGGTAAGCCAACCAAAGAAATTTCAATTTTTTATGAAGTCGTTAAATCTAGTGACATTCTAGAGAGTTTAAAATGTATATTAATTTATAATAAATAAAATTTTCTTTCACACATATTTTGTATAATAAAATATTATTATGTAGATTTAAAAATGTTCAATCTGATATACATACGTGTTTGTAACAAAATAAACTTTAAACACATTATTTTTTACAAATTTGGTTGTAGTCAAATTCATTTTGATCTGTATGGGTGTGAAGCGTGGACCATGAAAGCAGAGCTTCATAAAAAGGTAGAAGCTTTTGAAATGTGGTGTTACCGTTGCATGCTTCGCATCAGCTGGACGGATAAAGCTACAAACGTGGAAGTTTTGTTTCGTATGGGAAAAACCTAGAACTTGTCCGGATAGTCAAACAGAGAAAGATTGCCTACCTCGGACATGCACTGCGGCATGATCGGTATTCCCTTCTGCAGACCATCATGATGGGGAATGTGCCCGGAAAGCGAAAACCAGGTAGACATAAGATGTCTTGGCTCCGTAATATCAGGGAGTGAACAGGGATTAAAACCGTTGAGCAACTAACTATTCAGATTGGGACTTGACAAGAAGAGATTCAAGGAGCTGACTGCCAACCTTCAGTGATGGAGAGGCATTTGAAAAGAGAGAGAAATTCATTAGAATGAACAAAAATTCACAACTGAACTGATTGGATCGTCAACACAACGAGTAAATAGTCATTTGAGACATATAAGTTTTAAGCACCTCAAGAAAATTTATCCCTTATTCATGTCAATTGCTAGTTGTTAGAAGTAGTTCCGAATAATGCAGTCGGTGAACTAAATATGTAACCAGTTAACCGTAATTACTTTTCTTTCTGGCACAGTTAATGGTTGTCACAATAGAGTAGAGCGCTGACAGTTGGCGACGCGCGGGCGCAGATCGTATCTGTCAAACAGGAGCGTTTGTTTGTGACAGGCGACGCGACGCCTGCGCGCCTTCAGCTACCAGCTCCGACCCAGCCTACCGGGCACCGAATCACTCAGCTATGTGGTGACAGTCATCCGTCTATCTTTCGTACACTTTCAACAATGGAATTTTCATACAGCTTTCTACAGAGATGCCATTGTTAAATTTGCATAAATATTTAGGCACTTATACGTATCAAAGTTTATCAATAAAGTACGTATATGATTGACAATTGTCGCAAATCATTCGTGCATGTCAGATTACCCTTTGAATTTGAACAAAAAAGTCTAGAAAGTTGTCAGATCAGAAATCATCTAAAGTGGGTGGGCTGCATCAGCCGCCTTCGCTACGACTGTTTGCCAATTGTTACTTTCGATTCAATAAAAAGGAGGCTCTAGCACTTAGATAACAAACGTCGACACCACCACTAACTGTTAAATAAATGGAAAATATACACTATTATCATGCTGTCTCCGAAAATAAATTACACTGGAGATTGTTATAAACATATACCTATATTTAGTTAGATTGTTTCTGTCGTCGAGTTTTACGATGAGTAACAATTTCACATCCTCTTTTCAATGTTGTACGTAAAATACTTTCGATAATTGTTTATTTACACTAAACATAAATAAAATATATAACACAAAATTTTATACATGTAGTTATAGTTCATTTTCGTCATCCCAGCGTTGAATCCCGGTTGCATCCTAACTTCCGTTTCGGTGCCCGGGGTCCGCTTTCCAACTTTTTCTACTCCAGTTCGTACGGTCTTCAGCATCCCTGGTCACTACCTGCTGCTCACTAGCCCATTGGCACGCATATCACCCTTTACGACGTCAAGCCAGCACTTTTTGGGTCTACCCCTCCTGCCATGGCCCAGCGGAGGCGGCATGGCCAGACATTTGTTTCCCACGTAAGCATCCGGTACATGATGTTATAGTTGATAGATATCAAATCAATAATAATTTTAGAATTAATTTTACAATTGGAGATAAAAGTTTGGAAGGCGAAGCTGTGTATATATATACCGTAGCAGATGTATATGAACTATGTATGCTTCATTTTAAATGCTATTATATAAATCAAATCAAAATCTAATTCCATAACCACCTAGTTATTTATACTTTAATATATAATGCTAAATATCATTATATTATGTATACTTTGTTTTTGACAAACCAATCGAAAGCAATTAGCTAAATAATTGGAATACAATGTTCCAATTATTCCTTGTAATATCCTTGTAATATAATATCTGCTCTCATAATCTTGATTTGATAAAAAAAGCTAAATAATCAAAACAAAACTATGTACAGGTTGAGATAAAATTATATCATAAAATTCCTTCAAACAGCTTAAATGCTAACAGAGGAGAGTGGAAAGAGAAAACATGTTGTGCCGACCCTACCCTACCCCACATAATGTGAGTAGGAAGAAGAAAAAATTACTGCATTCAAAGTACTTCGTTTCATATGAAAAACTTTAGTTCGGACAAATGGACAATTAAAAATCTGATACTACATATTTAATTTAATTAGAACAAGAGAATACGACACAATTTCATTTGTAATTAGCTAAACTTAAGTTTTGTAACCAAAAAATAATAATTTGTGAAATAAATAGTTAGAAGCAATGCGTTTGTAGGATACTGTCATTGTTTTAGTGTAATAGACCGATTAAAGTACAAAGGTGTTGGTCGGGGCAATCCAAAAGCATGAGTCAGGCTCAGGCTAGAAACAAGTGTTAATGCGACACAACGGCGACGCCGGCGAAGCCTACGAGTAGGGGTGAACAATGCTGAGTTATGCTGATCACGTGGCGCAATGGTTTTAACCGTTTTAGTGCGATTGATTTTTACTCATATCTAATTTTAATATTTTTTCGGTTTTTTAATAAAAGCTTGTACAAAAATAATAAAATACAAAGAACATTATGGAAATATATATTGTGAACAAAAATTATAACAAAAACTGGAATCTAAAAGTAAATAAGGTAACATGTGTGCTTTACCACACAGTCTCCATTAAGCCATCAGAAAAATAATTGTTATCGTCATTATCAACACTATCCCTCAAAATTTTAATTACGCGGTGTGAGCGCACCACAATGCCACTCCCACTCTTTCTTAACCACTTGAAGAACGATCATTTTTACTCGAATTATTTTTGTATTCCGACATTATAGGTTACAGAACTATAATAATATTATAATTTGAACTTTATGTAACACGTAGAAAAATAAAAAAAATTGCGAAACGTGCGAGCGACTCTCGCGCTTGTGGCAATTTTGGTTACAATGTGCACACGCACGATAGCGTTCTTTGGCACTGTAACGGTTAAATAAACATATTTGCACAATACCACTATCGTGCACTTACCATATTCTAATGGTTTTTCTTATTTAAACAAATTAATTTCGGTTGCATTCAAAGCTTTCACTGTACCCGGCGCTCCGTCACTAAGGGCTTTCCGCACGCCCACCGTTTTTTCGCTTTCCTAGAATTTTCTTTTACTATAGAGAAAATTATTAAGTTAAATCAGTTCACAAATTGACCGTTTTCTATTTTATTTCTTGAGAACTAATTTTGATAGGATAAACTGCCGTTTGACTACGAATGGAAAAACTTAGTTTTTTTGAGAAATGCAACTTCTCATAAAAAAAACTATATATAGATGAGATAAGAGTCTCACGACCCACTCACTAGTAAGCAGTTACCGCCTATCCGTATTCGTCCGTTACCGTCACCTATGGATGTTTGCAACGCTACGGAAACCGCGAACACGCTGCTGTCCCATAGGGGTACGGGAATCTAGGGAATCACTAATGCCAGAACTCAACACAAGCTTATTATGGCGGCATACTTATAAACTAAAGGTGGTTGCCATCCAGAGGGGCTTGGGGCCCTACCAAGCAGTTAGGGTTGTTTTGTCGCCTTTTACGACAGGCTGACCCCGGTCGCAGGGGTTAGTATTCTTATTCCGCCCCTGCACGTAGAAACTATCCGATTTGCTTTCTATGACCTAGAAGAGTAACCACTGTCGCCTTTTGGAAATGATGGGTTAACCTTATTATTGCTACTGGGTGGGGGACCACATAGTTGTATAATTAAAATTACTTGTAGTTGTATAATTTATAATGCCTATTTCTTCTCTTGAACGAAGATAATGTTATAATACCTTTACTTAAAAACAAATTCCCATAAATAAACATAATTCAGTCCAGATCCGAGCGTATCCTAATACCAATCGGAGCCCTGGTTCTTCTTCCGACACTAAATCTTATATTACATGCCTTTTAACGATTTTTTTTTAAACTAATTAGCAATAGTGCATTCGTAAGTATTAATATAACATATAACTGAACTATTACTTATCTTAAACCCCAGAGATCTAGACTGTGCGCCTTAAGCCCATAGATGTCCACCACCACTGGCTCGATCCTTGGTTTGTATCACAAATTATATTACTACCTGCTTACTTCACAATTAAATGAAATATCTTTCGAATATGAATGAATTCGCAAACCCTGCGTGTTAAAAATTTTATATAAACTAATATTTGTTAACATAAATAATTATTATAGATTTCTTATTATTGATAAAAGATCAACGAATGTCATTCACCTGTATGCAGGAAAGTAGCCTCTGATTCCCTGTAATATGATATTAACCGTGTGCCAGATCGCGTCGCTCAATGAATGCAGAGCTGGCATGTTCGGCAGTTTCTCACGATACGTTTGGGAACGAGATTTTTTTCCCGTTCATTTCTCTTATAGCACAAAAGATTCTCAATGCAGATGGAGGGTTTAAAGTACGTCAAAATCGACTTCGTTCAACCAGTATGGAACAATGTGTAAATGATTGGTCATTGAAGTTCAAACCATTGGAAGACAATGAATATTCACGAGCCCAACAGTTGGATCCGGAGTATGGAATACGTATTCATCGAATATTCTAATTTTGATTGTTACCTTTTTGACTGGAAAAGTCGATTGCGTTCGTTAATTTACTTTACATAAAAGTAATATTTCTTTAGTAGACGCCCACTTCATTGCGCGAATAAATAATATCTACATACTCGAGTTACTTTAAAAAAATGATCATCTAAGAGGTTAATCACCTTAGTCCATTGTTAAACAAATTGTTTTGGAAAATACCTATACTAATTCTACTTTTCATCTGAACAACGCATATTCTACACAATTTTTACTTATTTTACATCAGTGTAACAGACTACAAGTTAGTCGCGAATTGGAAATAAGCATGGTTATCATTAAGATTAAAGATGTAAGAAAAGTTATGTATTATACTTATTCCATATTTAACACCAAAACACGGTGCGATTATCAATATGAATTCTATAATAATGTAAGCTAAAATATATCCAGCTACATAGCACGCGTAATTAGCGATTTATATTTGCGGAGTGAATTTGAAATATTTATACCTACTTGTGTTTTACATGTGAAGGTGGCACAAACATAATTAAGCTCTTCTGAATGTCAAACGTTCTTTTATACTCATATATTTTATATATCAATATTGATCAAAGGGCATGTACCACAACTTCTTCAAAAAAATCCGATGTATGATGTAATGTTTTAGTTTTTACGGCGGTGACTTAGCGCTGACTCCCTGAAAAGAAAACTTTATGTAAGACAAGATCACACTCTTTGATTATATAGACGTGTATATAATCAAAGATCACACTACAAAATATATTCTAGTTTTTGAATATAGTTTCGGTAGCCAGGATTTTATATAATAAAGTTATAGATAACAATTTAAAAATCAAAGACTTTCACATCGTCTGGGATAAAAAATCTAATGCCACACATGTATAACACACAATTGTAACAATTATTATTGCCACTCTGCACCGAAGATTCAACGGAAGCAACTACCTGTCTCGTGAGAATTGTTAGCGGATGTTGCGAAAGGTGCCCTCTTTTTTGTTAGGCGATACATATTGAATGAATTAGGCATAGGGTTGATTCTATCTCACGTTATAATAAAACAGTACTTTTTTATTTAAATTAATAAATGCATAATAGATCAACGGTAATAGAAAAGAGAGCACCATAAAGCCGCTCTCTATAAGAAACTATGAGTATTAATATTTATAGATGCTAATAATCACATCAATTTAAAAAAGGGATTCAAATGAATGACCCTGAATACATTAAAATCAATTATACACAAAATAAACGTAAGTCAGTAAGCATAATCGATAACAATGATTCGTCTTAAAATAAGATCGTGTGAAATAGTTGTTCCTTCCACCTGCTACCGGTAAATATGAAAAAAACCGGAACAAAAAACAAGGCAAAGAAACATTTATGTTATGTGTGACATTATAATCGCTACAAAAACGAGTGCACTTGCACGTCGATTCCCACAGCCCACATCTGTAAATAAAGCTTAAACCGCTTACCTCTGTGACTATATGAGTGATTTCGTTCAATTTAAGCCTATAGAAAGTTCACTTACCTTCAGGCTGTTATCTATATCAATAACAAGGTATTAACTCTATAAAAGCAATCTATCATTTGAAATTAATATGATCAGTGGTCGGCGTGGCACGGTGCGGCACGGCGCGGCGGCGTGGCGGCCAGCGTAGTGCTCGATATCTGCATACTCGGGCGGAATGGCGGTTAATCAGGTGGCCCGTTACGTTACATTGTGCTCGCCGTGAGTTCAGATCGGAGAGAACAGGTTGCTCCAATGACAAAGGAGCAGATTCCAACGGCCGCAATCCGTCTCTGCGAGCCTCGCATTTATAAATAGTCCGTCGAAATAATCCGTTGGTGCGTGTCACTCCGGCGCCCACCAACGATGGCCGGTGCCCGATGTCTTAAGCCCGTCACACTACTACAGTTAATGACATCTAACGTAAAAACGATTCAAAGAAAAAACTGCTAAGATTGAACATTAGTTTCCGCGTACAGCTTTGACCTCAACGTGATTGATGGTTGGGGAGTTATTAATAGTTTATCTACGTAATAGATGGTAATAGTTGTGACCGCCATCGATGTTACCGTGTCATCCTATTATTGTTTTTGGTCTATTATTAATTACTTTTGAGAACATAATACTTTATTTTGAAAAACTGGGTGCTTGGATTTTAATTTGTTTGTAACGTATACGTTTCCCGCGCATTCATTTTGAGTGTTTAAGTAACAAACAAACAAAAACAATTGCTTTGGAAATTATAAATCTGTGTGCCACATGCGCCATATCCGCAGTCGTGGTGATTGTAGGGGTGAGCAATACAATGATTTTTATGGCGAAAGGAATGAAAAACCCAAAACTACTTATTGTAATTCAGTTTTAGCAGATGGAAGATTGTAAATTTTGGCATTATATTGTTTGAAATGACCACCTGATTTAAATGACTTTGTTTTACAAGTGCATGTTTTTGACGTATTTAACAATAAACGCTTTATTTAATTTACCTATTGTTTACATAAAATACTTTATGACCTGGTACGGTACGGCTCTCCTGCAATCATAAAATATTTTGTGGTTGGAGAGAGACCTTACCATAATAGATACTTTCCACTCAAGCTTAATTTCATAAAAGTTTTGATTTAGGTAACCTAAAAATACATATAAACAATTATGGCAATACAATAATTAAGAGTAAGTGTGAAAATAACACCAGTGATTGCAAAACTAAAAAGTAACAGAATAGCGTGGTATGTCCATATAACACAAAATGAAGAATACCATATAACAAGGAAAATGCTAAAAATGAAAGTGGAAGAATACAGAAGGAGAGGTAGACCGAAGAAATGGTAGATGGATTGTATAAAAGGTGATATGAGCGAACGTTTTGTGCCTACACAGTGAGGATGCGGAATGAGAATCCGGCTGAAGTTTTTCCACCGCGCTACGACATGGGATATTTTAAAAAGGGAGTTATAAAATTTCTTCGAGGACGGCAGCGTTCTGGCAGTACCCCTGGCGTCGCAGACATCCATAGGCGACGGTAACTGCTTATTATTAAATGGGCCTGTCTCCAAGTCCATAGCAAAAAAAACATAACTTGGCATAAGGGCAAGAAGAAAAAGAATATAAACATAATGAACGTTTTTAGTAAATAATATCATCCTAATCTCAATTTTGATTCATCAACACCCTTAGGTTGCAATCTAGACTTTCGCTTCTGTCCGCTTTTCTTCTCTACTTCGCACGGTTTTCGGCATCCCTGGTAGTCAATCCATTGGTTGGCATATCACCCTTTACGACGTCAAGCCAGCAATTTTTGGGTCTACCCCTCCTGTTGGGGCCCGGTGGAAGTGGCATGGCCAGACATTTGTTCCCCACGTAGGTAACCGGTTGCCTTAAAACGTAGCTGTACCAGCAAAGGCGATACTCCTGCAGTTTGTTCTTGCGAACAAACGATATACGTTTCATCATCATCATCATCTCAGCGTTCATCCCGGTTGCAACCCAAACTTCCGTTTCGGTGCCCGGGGTCCGCTTTCCGACTTTTTCTACTCCACTTCGCACGGTCTTCAGCATCCCTGGTAGTGAGCCCATTGGCACGCATATCACCCTTTACGACGTCAAGCCAGCACTTTTTGGGTGCTTTGACGTCGTAATCAATGTTACCAGACGCGTGAAATACAGACCCCAGGTATTTTGCCTAATCCGTGCGCTCCACCGTGTTGCCGCTGTGCGTACGGGTGTGGAATATGTGGAATTATAGGCCATCTACTCGCTCTTCACCAAATTGAGCTTCAAACCACACCGTTCTCAAGCGACTCTTTCCACGCCTTCACGTATCGCACCAACCTACCTATCCGCATCTGCCAGCACGATATCGTCAGCATACATGAGCAGCCATGGGGGCTGCTCATGTGCATCTCTGATGCTGTTTAACATGACGTCTAATATCACGCTGAACAGAAATAAACTAAGGACGGACTCCTGGACGGATACCCCGGCAGTGATAGGGAAAGATTTTGTGTCGCCAACAGCGGTCCGACCCACGAAATCGGAATCGCGATACATGTCTCGGATGATGTCAATAAATGTCCCTGTAACCCCCTTTGGACCGCAGTGCCCACCAGATTATTGCGCGAGGAATACAGTCGAAGGCCTTCTGCGTATTCTGTATCCTGTATTTCTCTGCGACAGTCCTTAGAATAAAAACAGTCTCCATGGTCCCGTGACCAAGGCGAAACCCATACTAACATTCCGAGACAGTGCACTCCTGTCGGATCCGAGAGTAGATAACCCTCTTGAAGAGCTTCATAGTGTGGGACATGATCTTTATTCCTCGGTAATTTCCGCACTGCTGCTCCAACCCCTTGCCTTTGAAGACTGGAGTAATAAATAATACTCAGCCTCCGTTGGCTCGGAATCGTACCGGTGAGGAATATTTGGTTAAGATGCCAACACCACGAAAGCCTTTCGCCTTCCAGACTTCAATGGGGACATCATCGGTACCGACAGCTTTCCGATTTTTCATGTGGCGAAGACAATTCTGAATTTCTGCAGACGTTATCGGTGGCACTAGTCCGTGATTCGGAGGGAGATCGAATACGAGTGCCACCTCTCCTTCACCGCGAGGTCCTCGCATAGCAGATTGCCCACAGGGTCTTTTACAAAGTGGCAATAGGAAATATCCTGTGCCACTTTTACCCTGGAGCGTGCCAACTTATAGATGAGCTTCTGCCCCTCAGACGATTCCAACTTATCGTGCAGCAACTTATAGTGGCTGTAAGTGGTTTCGTCTGGCTCTGGCTAAAGTTCTCTCAGTAGCGCGCTTGGCAGACCTGTATGTGTCACGGTCTTTATGAGATCGGATCCTTGCTACTTCTTAAAGAGGTCTTTTTGTGCTCTAGTAATCTCAGTTATCAATCCTAATCTGAGTTTTGATTGTTTAAATTTACATGAGGTAAAAATGTTTGATGCACACCCCGTCGCTTAGAGGCTCGTGGTGGGGTGGTGTGAGACTACCGAGCAATGCGCCCGTGTGTCCCTACAATTCAATAAGGGACATACGTCGATAGTATACCCACTAAAGCCACCCCAGTATTCCCCTTATTCTCAACTCCCGAACAGAAGGATATGCTTTAGCGTACCCCTGCCTTCTGGGCGGGACGTACTAATTACCTAGTAGCAAGGAATTGTGAAAATGTTTAACGCGTTTTAAACACCTTAACTACTCAACTAATTTTTATTCAATATTCCATATAAGTTATGAGAATAAATATATTAGGATAATTCACACAGCGCCATCTAGTTCTAAAGTAAGTAGCATAGCTCTTGTATTATGGGTACTAAACAACTGATATACTATTTATATACTTTTCAAAACCAGACGCGGGACGGGAGCCGAACCCGTGACTTCTGCAACCGTTCCAACGTGCGTTAGCCGTTACGCTATGGCGGACATGAAATTGTGGATAACATAAATGCTTGTTAAAAAGTCCTGATACTGGGAGATAGGACAATATTACTACTACTACTTATCAGTGTACATACTTAAAGAGCATGCAGATGTAGTCGCAGAAAGTAATGAATTGTGATAGGTATTTTTCTTTTATTGCTGCGGAGCAACAGACAGGCTGACGGCCCATTTAATAGTAAGAAGTTACAATCGCCTATGGATGTTTACGATGCCAACGGCACCTCGAACACGCTGCTGTACCATAGAAGTTCAGAAACCTGGATCATTAATGCCGGAACACAACACAAGGTCATTATGGCGGCATGCTTATAGACCAAGAGTGGTTGCCATTCAGACGAGCTTGGGACCCTGACACGTAGTTAGGGACTTTTGTCGCCTTTTATGACAGGCGACCATGGCCGAAGGGGGTTGGTATTCTTAGTCTGTCCCCGCACGAAGAGAAATTTTCAGCTCTCATTTGTATTAAGAAATAATTTTGTACCACCGGAACGACGTGTATTATGCGTTTTGTTCAGTTTTGTGTGTCTGTAACTTTCAAAGAAATTAACCGATTTCGTTATTTATTTATTTTTTATATTCAAAGCGATGTAATCGCGATAAATATTTGTTATGTATGATGATGATGCTCAGTTTAGAAGATTGACTGAATCACCACTTTTCCGATTTGGTTCGGTTTTCTTGTTTGAGCTACTCAAAGCAAAGACTAATTGGAATGCAGTTTTCTTTAACTGAAATCATGTTTCTAGAGAAAATAATCAAAATATGATTTGTGCATCCAAAAATATCGGTATTATTTCTGTTTAGTGTCAAATCTTTATTATTTATCCGTGCAGGGGCGGAGAAAGAATACTGACCTCTGCGGCCGGGGTTGGCCTAACGTAAAAGACGACAAAACAACCTACCCTAGCTAGCTATGTGGTAGGG
This sequence comes from Malacosoma neustria, assembly GCA_963693495.1. Taxonomy (NCBI): domain Eukaryota; kingdom Metazoa; phylum Arthropoda; class Insecta; order Lepidoptera; family Lasiocampidae; genus Malacosoma; species Malacosoma neustria. The sequence goes on from OY856375.1 coordinate 12,850,868, forward strand.
CCCCAAGCCCATCGGAATGGGGATCACCTTTGGACCTAAGTATGCCGCCATAGTAAATTTGTGTTGTGTTCCAGCATTAATGACCCAAGTTCCTGTACCCTTATGAGACAGCAGCGTGTTTGCGATGCCACTGGCGTTGCAAACACCTATAGGCGACGGTAACTGCTAAGTTCTAAGCGGGCTGTCCGCCTATCTGCTGGCTGGCTTAGCTTGGCCTAGTTTAGATCTTAGTTTTCTTAACATAAACCTTAATGTAAACCTTTGATTAGTCAGTAAGAAACATTTTTATTATAAGTATTATATTAAATTTGTGTACCGGGATAATTCCATGCCTAACGACGTAATAAAATAAAAAATTACGATGATAAAAAATGGTAACAGTGAAAGTCAGCCCACAATATTCCACTACTGCGTTCTGCTACGTAGTCCTCCCCTTGAGGAAACAGAATACCTTCAGTGTTCTCTGATTGATCTTTCATCACCGATACGTGGTAATTATGATAAAATAAGTAAATAAGAACTCTATCTTTTAAGAATTCAAATTAGAATTTATAAAATGAAAAATTAACTAAACATATAAATATTTCTTTATAACGGGATAAGAAGACTGATTAATATAACAAACAATATCTGCTAAGGCTCCCAACATTGCATTTAAAAAAAAATATTTGTTAATTTCTCATAACGTTTTCAGAGTCCGTTAATCTATCAAATTAAGTTTTATCAAAATAATTCATATTAACTATTTAGTTTTATATTAAAAATGAATATTTATTAATACGGATTAAACATACAAAAACTAATCACTACAGCATCAATAATCAAATTAACGTTTACTTTGAACCGTATCAAAGAACCTATTTTATAATTACTATGGTAGATAACCTGTTGTTTGACGGAACCAACGAAATCACCTCAGAACAGCAGCTGGGCGACCGCGACGAGATCCACAAGGCGATTACACACTATTATGAAAATAATGAATGCTTGTAACGCCCCGACTAAAAGGGTTAGCCCGCTCCCCGGAAATTGATTTAAATTATACTATTAATATCATAAATGTTTAAACCACTGAATGTTTAAAAAAGAAATCGTTCTTCTTTATGGATGTGTGTCAATATTTCTATAACAAAGACTTTATAATTGTCGGTTTTAGATATTTGTTTTCTTTTAATTTATAGTGGTATCGATATTGTGTGAATTATGAAAAAGATTCCTTTTTAATAACATATTTCTATAACAAAATTTATAATTTCACATTTTGGAACGCCCTCGATTCATTTTTAAAGTAATAAATATTGTGTGGCGTATACTATATATAATTTAAACATTTATATTTGCCTTTACAATAACATGTACACTTTTTATTAAATTATTGAATTATTACTCAGCAAAGAAAATTCTAGAGTAGGATTTAATAATGTAGGACCCACAAATGCATTTTTTTATTAAAAAATCTTATCTGTGAACCATAAAAGCAACAAATGTAATGTGTATTGTAACAACTCAAATAATATTTTAAATTAACTAAGTAATGTCATTATATATCGATTGACCTACATCTAATAATCATTATATTGTTAAAAAAGTTAAATTTGTAAAACATGTTGTTGTCGGTCAATTACTGACCCAGCGGGCGTTATCCTGATTGTGGTTCAACAGATGGTTGTTTTTATAATAAAAGGCCGCGTTCTCCTGACACAAAACACTAAGGAGTACAAAAACAAACCTTCCATACTTTGCCTACAACACTACTTATCGCGGATCAGTACTTAATATTTGAACATATTAGAGTAATTTGAATGTGAGTACCACAGACACGAGTACTGGCTTGTTTTTCGGGCAAAAGCCCTGGCAGAAATATATGTATTATATCTGTTCAATAATTGCTGCCGCCGCCGACATACATATTTGTTCCGCATTTATATCCTTTTGCGTAAGCTATTATTAAATAGTTACAGTTCGAACTTACTTTTAAAAATAAATCGCTGTGTATTTGAACGTGAAAGTGGTTTCTGTACTCTGTGATATTTTGTGGATGTGGGTTGATGGGGCGCTGAGCGGGGGTGCGCCCTATAACCGTATAATTACACGTTGTAGTTGTGCGCGCGCTGGCACGCAATTGGTTTAACCGAATGGTTGCTTTGATGTTCCGCCGACCACGCTGGTTATCCACGTGCGGTCGCCTTAACTCGTTCCACGTTAAGCTTATTAAGAAGAGGCTACCCGTTTTACAGTTGTTTATATGGCAGAAAATTCCTCCACGTTATAGATCTAACAGGCATGTGGATAAAAGCTTCTAGAAAATTATCACAATGACATACTGACTATCACCCCATTTTTTATGGTGCGCTATTTACATTTTATACAACAAATTGCTTTGAATACAAAATAAATAGGGACAATTAAAAATAATACAGAATTTTGTTAAATGAACTTTGCATACTTATTTGTTTGTTTTACGACTTGTCCGTTTGTGTTGATGCAATAGAATTAAATTTTAGTCCACTAATGCCAAGGGCCACTTCGACAATTCCGGTCACCGGCGTTGTCGCAAGTGATTCTTAATCGACAACAGTCGAAAGTTGAGTAGCAACATCGTGATGCTGAACTTAGCCTCCTTCCCAGTACCGGTACTGATACACGAACCGTGCTGTGAAAAAGCCACGTCGTTGCTCTTGATACCAACTGTGACATCGTATAAAAACAAATGATTAATCTTCGAGTCGTGACAAACGTTTTCGGTTCGTCGTTTACTCGATTGGAAGTTGAAAGGTAGATTAATGCTGGATCAATATTTTGCGCGGTGATACTTTCAATTCAAATGTCACAGCAGCCGCGAACCGATCTGAGGTAACGATTTCCGGCGCCGATCCTAATTTAAAACCATACAAAATATTTTCCATGATTAACGCGAAAAATTAACTTTTAGTAAGTTCAAAGGAAACTAATTACCTCTATGTTATTTGTTAGCATTTTGTCATACGTGTTGTTAGTTAAGCTTTGAAATATAGTATATTCTGTATCTGCATGATATTTCCAAATGTTTAATTTTAGTATTTATTTTATATAACATTTTATTTCATATTATATAAATGTATGTATAAGATTAGTTGACCATCTCGGAAACGGCTGTGACGATAATTTCCATCAAATTGGATTTTGCTGGTGGTTTGGCTCTGTATCCAAACGAACCAATGAGATTAAGGCACGGCAAGCATTTATATAAGTTTCTTATAAATGTAATTTAAAACCGGTAATAATGTACCAGTAACACATGTAAAAACAATACATCGTAATTACTGAAAACTTAAAAAAAATATATAAAAATATTAAATTGATGATAATGCACTAACACCTCATATGTTATGATTGGATATCTTGAGCAGGTGTTATGAAACGGGGATTGACGTGCCTTTAATAAATAGACTCTATGGATGCCTTGTGCCCGAAAACCGTAGATTCTATTTAACACCTTGATGGATGGTTTTTATGGTGTAGATAGTTTACATCGCTAATGAAACATAATAACTATTGATAAGTATCGTAAAATGAACATAATGGAATTAATCATGGACCGCAAACGTTTAACTCGGCCAAGTAGGTGAGTATCTCTAATCTGGCGGTGATTTATACCCACCTGCTGGAGCCTTGTTCAGCCACTGTATCTGAATCTATTCGCGCCGGTGCGTTGGCCTGCACCCATTTCTGTAAGTACCGTCGGCTAGGCCAGACGGTCAACAATTATAACGACAACAATTATGACGGTAAACACATTTACCTATATCACATGCTTTACTTCGTGCGCTTAATATTTTATTTCGCGTACGTACACTCTTTATAACATCACTTGATTACACGACATATTCCTTATAACGTCAAAATTACTTGACTTTGATTGGTTTACCTTGTTTTTCATACAATAATACACTCTGTATTACTGTATGAAATACAATAATAATGCTCTATTTAACGACAACAACTCGGCATTATAAATCATTAAGGAACAACATGTGGATGAAGAAAATGAAAAAGAAGATCTAGTTCCTCCACCAGGCATCAAACAAGCACTTGATGCAGCGAAACTATTAGAAAAATACTTAACCACTCTCTATAACGCCGAAAAGGGCTCAGTTCGTTAAGGGTCGTTATATAGAGTTTTTATTTATTTACTGTTAGAACTGTGTACATTATAAAGTTGGTTTAGTTTACACTTTATTAAACTTAGATTTGTTTATTCAAAAATTGCCTCAAACAACCTCATAGTCAGTTCCGTCGCTTTTATATGAAAAGATTGCAATCGATTTTTTTGATCAATACCTACATGTAGAATTTTGCTCACTGTATTTGAAATATTATAATCGATTTTTGCTTAACAATGACAATAGATTCGATAAACATTTTAGCATTGACCCGCAGTATCGTTTGCGGCAACCTTTCATGACACAGCGGCCGATGTTGCATAACTTATTAATCCAGTCCAATACAAGAAGTTGCTGTAAGCATTCTCTTTATTAAAAGTTTATTGTTTTACATTTCAAATTGCTACATGCGTTATTGAATACGTCTGTATCTAGGCTAAGTGAGATAATGAAAGATAATACGACACAATGAAGCACGCGCCGTGCCCGCGCAGCGCACCGGTTCGTTAGTAGTACTGTTGAGTCACGGATCTAAAGATCACCTGACGGGGTGCTTTAGACAAGACCAGGGCACTCTGGCGCAGCGCAACAGACGCGGAGCATGCGCATGCCTACACACTCGCAATCTCCGCCAGGCTACGCTACGCTACAGCGACGTAAACAAACTTTGCTACAATATCATTAACATCACAAACGGTATTATATGTAATAAAAAATATTCGTGGCGTGACGGCTTTCGCAAGTCAAAACACTGGGGGGTTTAGGTTCGATCCTATCCCGAGTCTGGGAGTTTATAAATAATATGCATTTATTTACAAAATATGATTAATATGCATTCATTTACAAAAGCAAAGTATTTAAGTAGTATTATTAGCTAGCACCCATAATACAAGCTCTTTGCTGTTTACTCTGGGGTTAGCTATATGGGTCAGCTATGGGTTAACACCTATATTTATAACATATATTTATTTACAAAAGATATGTATGTATGTATTTTAGTGATCTAGTACCCCTAGCAAAAGTGATATGCTTACTTATACTTACTTTGGGACAATATGGCGTTATATCATAGTATATTTATCTTTTTATTCCACAATTTCTAAAAGTTTCTTATAAGCGTATCTAAATTTTGTCGACCTGAATTTGATAATTACGCTAAAACAAGTTTTTCAATCTTGTGTTAGCTTAATTCTCCTTTTCAAGTTCCTTCTTTAAGCTGATGATCTACATATGACTTTTAAAATTTAGTTAACTTGGTTTTGAACAAACATTGAGTAAAATTTGTGGAGAAGGACGTTTCTTTTTAAATTTTAAAACATTCTGAATATTCAGTACAGGCTGTGTAAACAATATTTAATATTGTTCGAATTGAGTGAAAACAACTGCATTCGATTATCTGCGATCTCCTTTCTAGAGTCCTCTTAGGATTGGATGGCGAGCTGACCTTCGAAGGCGTGCAGCGACTTCACGACTTTACACAAAGACTGCCAAGAGTAATTAAAGTAATTACTGTTTACAGTAATTAATGACCCACATAACTTGATATGGTTTGATTGATCTCAGAACTGTGACGAGATAATTGTGGTTCGCCAGCGTATTACCACACGCCGTGTTGCAGACGGTTTTCAATTAATGAATACGTTGATACTCGCTCCAGTCCACCACAATACTTTGCCTATCAACACGTCGTGTCGTGAAATAATGACCGCTCAAAGAACCTCTCGCATTTCAATTGTTTTACTGGTGTTCTTTACAATTACATGCCAAAATGTTGCACGATGTACCTAATACCTATTGTTGGGGCATTAAAACAAGTTTGTTGCATCGCACAAGCGAAATATGTCGTGACAGGCTAAGGTTACATAATAATTATGATACAATAATAGCGTTTAAGTGGGTGTATGGGGCTTCGCCAAGATTTTAAGAGTTGAGTCAACTCAATTCACCCGTTACCTGCTTTAGGTAAAAGATAGTAATAATAATAAAATATCAAAGGTTGGAATAGTACCTATATCCCTTAGTATGTATATTTGAAAAAGCCTATAAATGAACAGGTTCGTAAAGACTTGCTTATAATTCTACTGGAGTATCGGCGACCGAATCAACCGATAGCCCTTAGCTATCCATAAACACCGACTATGCATTAGAGCTTTTACTCCGCTGAGGCGGCTTCTTTGCCACCCTTGACCATTAAACACCTAATCGCGTTTGGATTTCTAGTCTCTTTGAAAGGCGATATTTGAAATATAAGATAATTGTGAATTACTTTAGAAAACGTTAAGTAGATTAACTCTTTGTTAATACTTAGTCAGTCCAAACGGGCCACTGTTGCTATTGTGTTTGCTTAGGGTCAGTGCGTAAAATGTATAATGCTGAGATATGTAGAAACAGTAAAATTGTACTAGTCTTCATATATATTTGGTCCATTACATAATCTTTTAGGACGGTCACAACAATAAATGGCTAACTTATAAACTTAAATAATTAATCAGTATAAACTAGGCCTGCTATTACATATTATAGTATATTAGCAGGCTATAATACTGTAAACTTTGAATCAGTAGAAAAAGTAAGAGATACTTGTGGTACGACTCGCTTGAAGCAAACTACCTTTCGTTATATATAACTAATAAGCACAGTGAAAGAATGGATATAAAATTGTATGGTTACATATAGTATATATCTAATGCAATAAATTGGTACAAGCAATTAAATGCAATTTTATTAGCATTCTTCGTGCTTGTTAGATAGTAATATACCTAGTCAGGTCATAAGTATTGTCACACAGTAAAAACTTTTCTTTTAGAATGCTGGCCACAAAAAAGTTTATTGAATTCGAATTTCGAATTGTTCATGAAAATAAAAATGTATAACTTTTAGAATTTTACTCATTTTTAAATATGGAGTGGACGCTTAAAGAAGACCGTGTTGCAGTTATTGCGTTGCATCGTTGCGGTTACGCGCCAATTCAAATTTTTAACATACTGAAAAATTTGAATATTAACAAAAGATTCGTTTATCGTACCATCAAACGATACAATGAAGACTCTAGTGTAGATGACAGGTCAAGAAGTGGTCGCCCTCGGTCTGTTAGGACTCCAGCAGTGATAAAAGCTGTGAAGGCACGAATTCAAAGAAATCCCAAACGTAAGCAGAAACTGTTGGCCCTTCAGATGGGGTTAAGCAGAACCACGGTGAAAAGGGTGTTAAATGAAGACTTAGGGCTTCGGGCATATCGAAGAAAAACAGGACATCGTTTGAATGCTCGTCTAATGGACCTGAGACTGAAGAGATGCCGCGCTTTGTTGAAGCGGTACGCGGGAAAAAAATATCGGGAAATTCTTTTTTCGGATGAAAAAATGTTTACCGTAGAAGAGAGCTACAACAAACAAAATGATAAGGTGTACGCACACAGTAGTGAAGAAGCGAGCAACCGTATTCCGCGTGTCCAACGAGGTCATTTTCCATCCTCGCTCATGGTATGGTTGAGAGTTTCTTATTGGGGCTTAACAGAGGTACATTTTTGTGAGAAAGGTGTAAAAACGAATGCTGTTGTGTATCAAAATACAGTCCTGACGAACCTTGTGGAACCTGTTTCTCATACCATGTTTAATAACAGGCACTGGGTATTCCAACAAGATTCGGCGCCAGCTCATAGAGCAAAGAGCACACAAGACTGGCTGGCGGCGCGTGAAATCGACTTCATCCGGCACGAAGACTGGCCCTCCTCCAGTCCAGATTTGAATCCGTTAGATTACAAGATATGGCAACACTTGGAGGAAAAGGCGTGCTCAAAGCCTCATCCCAATTTGGAGTCACTCAAGACATCTTTGATTAAGGCAGCCACCGATATTGACATGGACCTCGTTCGTGCTGCGATAGACGACTGGCCGCGCAGATTGAAGGCTTGTATTCAAAATCACGGAGGTCATTTTGAATAAACTTTAATGTCATAAGAATCTATGTTTTGTTAAGTTCATTTTGGTATATGAATGGTTACATAATTAATAAACTTGTTACAATTATTTTACATTAAACATGTGACAGAATTTATGACCTGACTAGGTACTTACGGTTGTAAAACTAGAATCACCCCCAAGTGAGCTCACGTCAACAACGTTCCGTTTATGAGCTGAACGCGTTAGTAATCAACTAGTAACAAAAGGAGACGAAAAAACGTACATATAAGGTTAATTTGTAAATAATATATAAAAGTTATAATCAAACATTTTTTTCCAATGAGCACCTAACTGTATGGGCAATATAGAATTTTATTAAATAATTGTTGTTCGATCCTTGCATAAAGGGTATTTGAAATCCCGCCTCCTGATTTTTGTTACCTGCCCTCACTCTCAGTGAGGTAAATGGTAAAAGCGAGGGTGGGACGAAAATAATATAAGTAACACGTGAGCTTATAACTGACGTCGTCGAAGTGACGGTCGATGATTGAACTCCCTCCAATTACTCCAAACTCATTGACCGTGCCATAAAATTGTGTGTTTTTTAATTTAGCTGGTGCCGTGCAACAGTTCCTCCGCGACCTGAACCGAACCGGGAAGGGGCGTCTCTCTAACCACCGCTCCTCTCCTCCTCTCTCATACAGTCCACTGCTCTCGAGCTATCCTTATCATTCCTGTACGGTGCAATCTCGGTCCGTGACCGGCATCATACAATTGTTCCATCATTAGTCGTCGCGTATTTTTGCCTTTGACTAACTTAAAGTACCTAAACATTTTCTATTCTATATCTCATTTAAACATTTTATTCTTGAGAAGGAAATGCTTGATGCACCCCCCGCTTGGGGATCATCACATCACTCTTGTCAGTGGAGCATCTTCCAGTACTCTCTACAAGGCATCTTTTCCTTGACTTCTTGATACGACACGACACCTAGTATTTCCTTTACTTTCTCCATAAATGTCCTTCTTAGTCTCACTCTCTTCCGCTTTCCTTCAATTCTCCTTTCTATGATGGTTTTCTAGACCGCCAGACATCTAAACAATAGTAATAATTGTAATTATTGACTATAATATTGAAATAACATATTTATAAAAAGAATAATTGAGTTTTCAAATTGAAAAATAAGTTTAAGTAACTTATTAAAGCGAACGAGATGGCCATACCAACCGACGTGCGTGGGCGCAATTGACTCGTCACCAGCTATCAAGGCTCACTTAGCGCAACTTGGCTTGCTTTATCGGCGCACGCCGCAACTCCCTCACACCGACCGTTAATGTCCTGCGCTTGTGCTTGTCTTTTCTTTTACGTGTTTATTACTTTATGTATACACAATTAATTAACATATATTAATATTAAAATAAGTAAAAACGTATCTATTATGTTTTATTGAGTGCTTTTCCATTGGGTTATTTCTACTACGTATGAGTAGTGGAGTTCAAAATTCACAATTAATTGGGCCACTTACCTAGAGTGGACACCCCCTTTCGCAAAGTGATGATTGAAAGTCGATCCTGGCATGTCTCCACGTAAGTCTTAAGAGCAAGGTTTTAGTCGGTATGTCATTGCGGCCGCCGCTGGCCATAGCACCTCCGCGAATATCGCAAAGGTAGTCGCCGTAGGGTTAGAATGATGAGGCCGACATAACCACGTCGGCTTCCCTGGAGTCCCGGCATAGTACTACTGAGGTGGACATCCCTTGACGGGTATGATGGCTTGTTTCTAGCATTTCTTTTTGTCTCGATCCTCCATTATATAGTTTAACACAACATACTCTGTTCATTCTTTCTCCGCTTTTTATAAAGGATTTAGCAGTTACCTTCGCCTATAGGTGTTTGCAACGCCAGTAGCATCGCGAATACGCTGCTGTCCCATAAGGGTAGCTAGGGTGGGCTGTTTTATCGCCTTTTACGACAGGCCGACCCCGGCCGCAGAGGTCAGTATTCTTTCCCCGCCCCAGCACGGATAAAAAGTCTGTACGATTTAAACAAAATAACATTGTTTTGCACTCAATTAGCAGTCGCGTTCGTCTCGTTTTATACTCGTACTCGTATCTACCCTTGTGTAGCAAACTATCTTTAGTTGAAGTGGTCGGTGCCATATTAATGCACCATTATCTAAGCAGAGTGGCATTTATTGTGATTTCGTTATAAAATTTAAGCTTGAGTGTCTTAAGTTATTATTTGTTTTCATCATGCAATAAATACCCCATCTCGTTCCCACGGTAGGAAAAAGTGAGACTTGAAGTACTCCTTCCTCTAGAACTATTTGCTTTCTTGCCAAGCCTTCACTCTTGTAGGCTGCTTTATCATCATCATTGTCTTAACGTAATTCCGGGGTCTGATTTCCTACTTCTTCCGCACGTTGCCCAGTTTAAGCATTCCTGTTAATGAGTACATAAGCACGCGTATCACACACTTCGCTCTTCTTCTTCCTGCCCTTATCCCACATTATGTGGGGTCGGCATAACATGTTCTCTCCTTCCATTCTTCTCTATTAATCGTCATTTCAACATCACACCTTTTTCGCCAAACGTGATATGATAATTCTTCGCTCGTCTAGACAATTTTAAACCAAATCTATTAGTAGTAATAGATCTTTTAAAATTATCCTTTTACCAATAATTAATTCTATACCAGGTATTAATGTCAACTTAGTCACCATTTGAATATGTAGTGTCACGAAAAGACAAGCAAATATGAGCTCAAAAAACTTCAATCAATAGTACTATTTGTGATCGAAGTCAAGAAACTTCGGGTGTAACCAGAACTCATTGCCCGAAAAAATAAAAAATATATCTATTTGTATGTAGCACATATTATACGTACATACATATAATTAATACATAGATGTGATGTCAATCTGTCTCTTTGAATCTCTGTGTCTTATTCTAATTCTGAATTCTTCTTCTCATGCACTAGTGATTGAGGAGTGGTTGAGGAGAAGGATTAAAGATTTAAAAGCATTTTGTAACCAGAGTGAAATGAAGAAAGCATACTTTGCTGGAATACAGCGATAAAAATTTTTTGGCTAAGGAACAGCAGACAGGCTAACGGCCCACTAAGTAAACTGTTACTGTTGCCTATGAATGTTTGCAATGCCAGGAGCACCTTTAACATGCTGCTATAAAATTTATAACTCATCAGTTCTTATAGAAACTCGTATTCATAGTCAAAAATATTTTTTTCGTTTGCTTTCACTTGAACTACTTTGTGTTTGTGCATATACCATTTTTCGTGTTAAGGGTACATATTTCCCTAAATGTATAATGTATTTCATAGTACGGGGAATCTTCAGTTACTGTCATCAGTATTGCGAAATGGTATTAACGATGTGTATATATGAATATACATTTTTATATTTTTTTCAAATTTTATACATTTATAAACCGAATAAAAGCGAAATCGTGTAAAACGGAAGATAGGTGAATTGCTCTTTTACAATCGTTTAATCAAATTACAGCAATAGTAAAAGTTTACTTTTAAAACGGTACTTAGGACAGTTTTTTAGAAATCTATTTTTATTGTAATTTGATGTAGGTACCGTATTTGTATATTTTGAAAGGCTGTCTATTATTTGAGTATCCAGTACCAAATTATCAGAAATTCATATTTTATACATACAAGTGCCTCGTACCTCGGCCAGTACTACGTAGTACCTAGGACACATTGAGAATTTCTACTAAAATAATTTTATTCGGTCTACTACGTTATTTAAATTACAAACTGTTAAAAAATCAATATAACATTCAAAAATAAAATATTTAAACATCAACTCTATAAATTATAATTAAATATTTTTTTCTTAACTTTTAATAAGTCATTAGGATTAACTTTTATAAGAAAATTAGAAGCAAAAATGCAAGTAGCATCATAGGACATCGTAGTATCTAGGACTTCGCCAAGATGTACTAATAATATCTTCGGAGTAACATGGACAGCCGACAATCCAGTTTCGTCTAAATTCCAGATTTCTGTCACTTGTTTATGTCAGGAGGACATTTAGGAAAGACTTAAAAATAGTCAAATGTTAAGCTCACGGTATGTTTATTAAATGCCGATGAGCGAACCAAACTAGTAATTTCAAGTAGGATTTTTTAAAGACGTGGTATTGATTCCTAAATAACCGCAGCCAATAATCTCCAGCTATTAGTATACCTATCAACTCTTAGGATACGTTTTTCCATTCACTTTTGTAAATTGGTATGCAAGTATTTTCATGTTTTTTAAAGTCAATCCAAATTCTAAGTTAGCTGCGTCTTTATTATAATAGTCGATTAGACTACGTTATTTATTATTTAACTGCAAGATTTTCGTGTAATTTGCTTTCCTCGTGCTGCTTTTAATATTTACCTGTTTCCATACTGTGTTTCAAATGACGACGCAAAGTTGTTAATGATAATCCAAAATGTTAAAGTACCAAAAGGTGTGAATTTTTTCTCTTTAATCGTTTCAATGGCAGTTGACAGATTATCTATATTAATAGGTGTTCTTTTCTTCTTCCCATTATTTGTAGGTATGATTTTTCAAATATTCGTCGTAAAGGGTGATATGCGTGCCAATGGGCTCACTACCAGAGATGCTGAAGACCGTGCGAAGTGGAGAAGAAAAAGTCGGAAAGCGGACCCCGGGCGCCGAAGTGAGAGTTTGGGCTGCAACCGGGATTTAACGCAAGGATGATGATGATTTTTTAAATATTAAATGTATTTTATTAGGAATTTATTATGTATATCTGAAATAAATAAAATATATAACTTCCTGGACAAGATACAACATCTAGGTTGTACCTAGGCCACTGACCATGGTACAAGGGATCGATAATGACTAGGTACAGCACCACTTCATTGTTGTAGAAAACGGTGGATTTGAAATATTTAGGGGTAACATATTTCGTAAGTTTATTATTTTTTTAACACTTGTTAAGTTAAAGAACCGATCGCATATAAAACTTAAACGACTCTTATAATACAAATAAAACTATCCAGAGTTAATAATAATCAAAGTACATATATTAAAGATTTAGTACTTACTTTTTTGGGCAACAAAGTTGTCACACCCGATAACACTGATTTAATGGTGGTAAGCGACTAACTTCAAAGTGGATAGTTAGTGGTGATATACCGAATACCACGGATAATAGAATTGAATAGCGCAGGAATATTTGAAACGAGCCATTTGGCCTGGGTACACATAGTGCCGAGATTCAACAAGTTCCCCTACTCTTTTTCATTTAGTGTCAGTTTCGGAACCACACTGCCAAAAACCGTACTAAACTATAATTTTTAAATATATTCACAATTTAAATGTACGTAACATAATTATACCTAAATATAGGAACTACAATGAATGGTAATCGTTATTTGAAAGATGTGATTTGTCCATAATCGCCCTCCCCTGAGAACGTAGAGTGGACCGATTATGAAACCAACCTCGTGTGAACCTTTCAAGCTTTGTTATAGAAATATTGTATTGTTTCCTAATGAGAGAACTAGGTACATAATAACAGGTTACATTTCATCTAAAGCATTTCGCTATACAAACCCCTTCTTAAATTTACTGATACGATTTCGTCAATTTGTACCCCTTGAATAAAAAGCTTTATTATTGTGTTAACAAATAACGGTTTTAGAAATAAAGGATTTCTCTACAATGAGAAATGCCTTATGAGACTTTTAAGTCAAGCCCCTGATAGAATAACGGTAGCTATTTCTTTTAAGTAGGTACTTAAGGTTCTTTACTACAACTTAATAATTAAGTTATTATTACATTTTTAAATATACTTTAAGGTGAATTTAATTGGTTGTCGTTAACCATTCCTCAATGTTTGAAGACAAAAGTCTTCGAGCAATGCGTCCAACCAGTAATGATCTACGGGACCGAAGCATGGACATTGCGGGACTAGTCCACAAATTTCAAGTCACTAAGTAGGCTATGGAGCGGATTATGTTGGTGTTTATCTTATGGATAACATTCCAAACGAAGACATCCGTAAGAGAACCAAGGTCCCGACATAGCTCGCAAAATATGCATTCTGAAATGGCAGTGGGCCAGTCATGCCTGTCGCAGGACCGACGGGTGCTGGAGTGGAGATCGCGTCTCAGCAAACGTAGTGTAGAACGCCCCCAACACGATGGACAGATATAACCTGCGCAAGGTTGCTATTACTCGTAGAGGCTGGATGAGGAAAGCAAGGAGCTGAAATTTGGGGAAGCCTACGTCCAGCAGTGGATTACGGACGGCTAACGACGACGAATCTGACTATTTGGTTGCCTAGTTAGGTTTTTGCTATTTTTTTTATATTGTAAAGTAATGTATACACAAATTTTTTATATTATGAGGATATTACATAATTTTCTAATATGGATTAATTAATAAAATTGCTTTAATAAGGTAAACTAAACAACCCAAGCTAGGTGGTAGGGTTCCAGACCCGTCTGGATGGCAACCACTCAAGGTGGATTTTAAATATGCCGTCGTAATAACCTTGTGTTATTCGGCATAAGTGACCAGGTTCCAGTAACACTACGCGGTTAGCAGCGTATTAGCAGTGCCCCTGGCGTTGCAAACGCCCATAGGCTACGGTAACTGCTAAATTCTAAATGGGCCGTCAACCTGTCTGCTGTTCTAAAGCAATAAAAAAAACTTACTATGTAGAAGTCAATTTTACGAACAAATGATTGTTTATTTATTAACTATTGGTAACTGAAGAGCCTAATGCACGTTTTTCTATTTCGGAACTTAGAAACAGTCTCCATCATCCTAATGTTAAATTCCGGTTGCTACTGACATTTCCTTTTCAACTTTGAACGGTCTTCGACATCCCTGGTGGTTAGTCCATTGGCACGCATATCTCCTTTTACGACATGAAGGCTTTTTGGGTTTACCCCTTCCGTCTGAGCGCGTAGGGGCGGCAGGACTAAATACTTATTCCCCACGCAAGTTTCCGGTTACCGTACCTGACCATACAAGCGAAACGAATACTCCTGCAATTTATCTGCAATGTCACGAACTTGAAGGCTGTCGGGGAAGGGGATTTCTAACGCGGTCATGCTATTTCAGTCCACACATCAGCATCTCCGTGACACGCAATTCCAGCTTTTGTCGCACTAGCACTGGCTATGTTTAGCAGCCACATAAAATATTAGGTAGTCCTAATGATGGTCTTATAGACCTGTTCCTTTAACTTAACCAGCACCTTGGGGTGACACCTAACGCCAATCATCTACGAGGGTAAGATGAAAAGTTCTCGGCCTAATACAGAAATTGCGTTCCAATCAGCGAAAATTTATTATTCCTGCCTGGGTGCATGTCTCACTAGTTCGTATGACAAGTTTCAACTTATTCTCTCAAGTAGTTTGTTTATACTAATTTCCGCAGTAGTCTTGCGTGTTTTTCGTTAGAATGGATAAACATGAATATCGTGCGGTCATAAAATTCTTCATTTTGGATGGATTAACCCTTATGAAAATTCATCCGAAGTTAAGAAAAGTTTACAGGGACTCTGCTCCTTCAATGTCAACCGTTAAAAAGTGAGCAGCGGAATTTAAACGCGGTCGCGCGTCGCTCGAAGATGACCCACGTGAAGAACGGCCAAAAACCGCAATCACACCGGAAACCATAGAAAAGGTGCACGATATCGTGTTAGATGATAGGCGTGTTAAGGTGAGTGAGATAGCTGAGGCCGTGTGAATATCAGAAGAAAAAGTGTGAAACATCTTGCACAAAGAATTAGTGATGATTACTGATTAGGATGCATTTGCTGAATGCCGGTCAAAAGCAAATGCGTAAACGCTCTTCGCAGCAATGTTTGGATCGATTCAATAGGGATCCGAACAATTTTGTGCGGCGATTTGTTACCGTGGATGAGACATGGGTCCGCCACTACACGCTAGAAACGAAACAACAGTCGAAGCAGTGGGTAGAAGATGGTGGTTCAGCACCAAAGAAAGTGAAGTCGATTGCATCTGCCGGAAAGTCATGGCCAGTGTGTTTTGGGATGCGAAAAGGATCCTGTTAATTGATTCTCTTGAAAAAGGCTAAATAATTACAGGCGAATTACTCTAATCTTCTTGACCAGCTAGATGCCAAAATTCGCGAGAAGAAAAAATCATTTTTCACCAGGACAACGCACCTGCTCATAAAGATGCGTTAACAATGGGAAAACTGCGGGATTTGGGGTATGATTTGTTCGGCCATCCCCCTTATTCTCATGATTTTTTGATTTGGCAACTTCAAACTTCCATCTGTTTCCAAAATTTAAGAAATTTGTTTCTG
This sequence comes from Malacosoma neustria, assembly GCA_963693495.1. Classification (NCBI taxonomy): domain Eukaryota; kingdom Metazoa; phylum Arthropoda; class Insecta; order Lepidoptera; family Lasiocampidae; genus Malacosoma; species Malacosoma neustria. The sequence goes on from OY856375.1 coordinate 12,867,240, forward strand.
GGAAGCGCTTCGCGTCCAATGAAGAAGTTGAGAGGACCGTAGATGGATATTTTCACAGCCTTCCAGACTCTCACTTCCTGGAAGGAATACTGATGTTGGAGAAACCCTGGGCCAAGTGTGTTGAATTCAAGGGAGAATATGTAGAAAAATAATATCATTTTTCAACTGAAAATTGCAATCTTTCACTGTCAGGCTGAGAACTTTTCATCTTACCCTAGTATTGCCATTTAAACCACGCGATAACAATTGATGTCTCTAAATACAATTTCCAGATGATTGACCTGATCCGTTCGCTCAGCCGCGTCATCGTCAATATTGACGGGTATGGGATTTGTAGAGTTTCAAGGCAAGTCTGGCGATAGGCATTCATGCAAAAAAGTACCGAAGTACAGTCTCAAAGAAATTAAGTATTTACCGCTAAAATGATTAATGTTATAAATGCATTTGTGACTTATTGTGATGCTTGCGACATAAAATCAATTAATAAATAGGTACAAGGATATCTTATTTAATTTACCAATAATGTAACAAACATTAAAATATATCATCCTAAACTCATTCCCACGAAATAAATTACTCAATGATTAAATAATTCAAACCCTACGTATATGATGCGAGGGTGCAGAGAAACATAAATTTGATGGCCGTGTCTAACGTGGATTCACTGGTCTATCACGAATTTAATTAAACAGTCTAATAAAAAAGTATTCGAATAAAATCGCGTGTTCACCCTTTCAAATAAAGCGAGAAATAACATGAAAATATTTTTATATTAAAAACAAATACATGAATACATATGTATATATATATATATATATATATATATATATATATATATATATATATATATATATATATATATATATATATATATATATATATATATATATATATATATATATATATATATATATATATATATATATATATATATATATATACTATATATATATATATATATATATATATATATATATATATATATATATCATCATCATCATTTCAGCCGGAAGACGCCCACTGCTGGACAAAGGCCTCCCCCAAAGATCTCCACGATGATCGGTCCTGCGCTGCCCTCATCCAACCTATCCCGGCGATCTTGACCAGATCATCGGTCCATCTTGTGGGGGGCCTACCAACACTGCGTCTTCCGGTACGCGGTCGCCATTCGAGGACTTTTCTGCCCCAACGGCCATCAGTCCTTCGAGCTATGTGCCCAGCCCACTGCCACTTCAGTTTTGCAATCATCCGGGCTATGTCGGTTACTTTGGTTCTCCTGCGAATCTCCTCATTTCTGATTCGATCTCGCAGGGAAACTCCGAGCATAGCCCTCTCCATTGCTCTCTGAGCGACCATGAGCTTTCTCATAAGGCCCATAGTTAGCGACCACGTCTGCGTTCCGTATGTCATCACTGGCAACACACATTGGTTAAAAACCTTCGTCTTGAGACACTGCGGTATTTGGGACGAAAAGATTTTACGGAGCTTCCCGAACGCTGCCCATCCGAGTTGGATTCGACGAGTGACCTCTTTCGCGAAATTGGACCTGCCTAACTGGATCGTTTGACCCAAGTAGACGTATTCGTCAACAATTTCGAAAGTACACTTCCCAACTGTTACGGGGGTAGGTGCGACATGGACATTAGACATGATTTTCGTCTTGTCCATGTTCATTTTGAGACCTACTCCTTGGGAAGCTGTATTGAGGCCATCAAGCATATGGCTTAAGTCTTCCATGGTTTCAGCCATGATTACGATATCATCTGCGAATCTAAGGTGAGTGATGTACTCACCGTTAATGTTGATGCCCAGTCCGTTCCAGTCCAGAAGCTTGAAGACATCTTCCAACGCAGCAGTGAACAGCATCGGCGATATGACATCGCCTTGTCTGACTCCCCGCTGCAGTCGGATAGGCTTCGAGTTCTGATCCTGGAGACGGACTGACATGGTGGCGTTTTCATACAAACACTTCAACGCTTTGATGTATCGATAATCAATGTGGCACCTCTGGAGAGACTGAAGCACCGCCCAGGTCTCGATCGAATCAAAGGCTTTCTCATAGTCCACGAACGCCAAGCATAGTGGCTGGTTATACTCCTCCGTCTTCTGTATAACCTGCCGCAGCGTATGTATGTGGTCTATGGTGCTAAAACCTTTTCGGAATCCGGCTTGTTCGGGAGGCTGGAAGTCGTCAAATCTGCGCGCGAGACGATTCGTGATGACCCTTGAAAACAGCTTGTAAACATGGCTCAGAAGTGATATCGGTCTAAAGTTCTTCAAAAGGGTTTTGTCGCCCTTTTTGAAGAACAGCACCACTATACTTCCGTGCCAGGCCTGCGGCGTTTTGCCATCGAGGATGACGGAATTAAATAGCTTCTGGAGGATTTTAAGCACAGGAGTACCACCAGCTCTCAGAAGCTCGGCTGTAATTCCATCATCACCCGGCGCCTTGTTGTTTTTAAGCTGTTTAAGGGCCACACTAATCTCGTACAGACTGACGTCTGGGATATCTACGGTGTAGTGTCGGGTTAATTTGGCTCTTGGGTCTTTAGCCTTGTTGTTAACAGGTGCCCGTGTGGTCGTGTATAGCTGTCCGTAGAACTTCTCGACTTCCCTCAAAAGTTCGGGTTTAGACGAAACGACCCTGCCGTCGTCGGTCTTCAGCTTCGTCAGTTGGCTCTGCCCAATAGACAAGTCTCGTGCGAATACTTTAGAGCCCTTGTTACGCTCTATAGCCGCCTTTACACAGTCTGTGTTATGGCGGCGGATATCGCGAGTCAAGGACTTGGAGATCTGTCTATTTAGCTGCCTATACTGGGAAGCATCGTCCGGGGACTGAAGGGTCATTTGACGTCTCACATCCATCAATTTGAGAGTAGAATCTGAGATTTTTCCGGTTCTTTTTGAACGGCTGGCCTTGAAGAATTTAGACCCGGCCGTTTGAACAGCTTCCACGAACCTGTTATTATACTCGTCCACGTCAACGCAGTCACCGAGGCATTCGAAGCGGTTTTGCAATTCGAGTTGAAAGTTTACCGGGTTTTGGATCTGTATGGGTGCAGGTCGGAGCGTAGACTTCACCAGTCGAGATCTCTCCAATTTTGGATTGATATTCAATGTGCCTCTTACTAAGCGGTGATCACTCCCAGTTTTCACCGAATTGATCACAGAGACATCATTGAATATCTGTCTTTTGGTCGACATAATGAAGTCAATCTCATTTTTGGTGGCACCATCGGGACTAATCCAAGTCCATTTGCGTTGTTCTGGCTTCATGAAGAAGGAGTTCATCATATACAGGTCCTCCTTCTCCATGAAGTCGGCCAGCATCTGGCCTCGGGTGTTCCGATTTCCGAACCCAAATTGCCCCACTCTCAACTCATCGCCGCTACGTTTCCCCAATTTTGCGTTGAAGTCTCCCATGACAACGTTAAAGTGGGTTTTAGAAGTGTGGATGGCTGTTGAGATGTCCTCATACATGGCTTCCACCTCTTCGTCAGGATGTGTCGAAGTCGGAGCGTAAACCTGAATGACCTTCAACGAATACCGTTTGGTAATTTTGAGTATTAGGTACGCTACCCTAGTCGAAACACTCCCCACCTCAGTAACGTTGTTCACAAGAGACTTGTGAACGAGAAACCCGACACCACCTTGGGACAGTTGGTCGCCCTCCCGGAAGTAGAGCAGATTTCCGGAATTTAGGATTATTGAGTCCTCTCCCTGTCTTCGGACTTCAGATAACCCCACAACATCCCATCGCAGTCTGCTCAAAACTTCCTCCAGTTCCTCCAACTTCTCGTTGGTCCGCAGTGTCTTGACATTGTATGTTGCCAGGGCCAAAGGTCGTCGTTCTTGGTAGCGAATCCGAACCCGGGGATTCTTCGCACCCCCTGCCCCGTCGCTTATGTGGCTGCTACCGTGACCACCACGAACGGGGCCGCCGGGGACTAGGGGCCGGGGCCTGTGTGTATCTGTCATTTTAGGGGGGGGGTTTTGCCATAATCGCCACGCTTGGCAGGCGGGTTGGCGATCGCAGTATTCGCAGTTGGTGATGCTCTCACGGAAAGATGCTGCTGCCCATCCTCCGTTCTTTCTATCCCTTAGTCGTCTCTTACGACACCCAAGGGAGGAGATGGGGTGGTGCTATTCTGGTGCGACACCACACACTACAACAGTGACAATAAAAGGTAGTAATTAATGGGCAACTACAACATAGTTTACAAAGTATTCCAATTTCACACAACTATTTTTAAACTCTACACATATATATGAGCGACACCAATAAAAATTCCAATAAACTAAAATAAACGATAATGATCCATTATAATACATGATAATGACAGTTGATTTGTATTATCTTTATAAACACTATTATTAATGGAGTATGTTTTATAATAACTTATCTAAATTGTAGTATAGTCTTGAAATGGGTTATATTTTCAGATTTCAAACGTTCAATCACACACATAATTATTAAAATAAGTAGTAAACGATGCGCTATTTTTATATATAGCATAAAGATAAGATCTGCTGATCTCCATTTATGAAAATCTTCTTCCTCCTGCCCTTATCCTACATTATATAGGGTCAGCACAACATGTTGCATGTTGCAATAGTTATGGCTTAGTTTTTACAACCGCCCGCTTGCCTGACGTTAAGCCCTTTTTGGGGGAAAAAAAATCAGTCATCCTTTTTATTTAAATTATTTTCTGGTTTCACATTGAAAGTAGGAAACGAAATTTCGTTGTTAGTCATCTAACATATCCTCAAGCTACACTTTTATTGGTTTCTTCTTGAACAAACAACATCCGAGTGTCGGTTTGGATGTGCAGGGTGACACTTTTGCTGGGTCGCCGACTATTACGGGGTCCGTGCACAATCACATTCAACAACTATGTCATGAGAGCTTCTAAATAGGAAATTCGCAGTGTCAAGCGTCTTCGATTGCTCTTAGTCCTGCATTTCATTGCGCTTGAATGCAGAAACAGGCAGCTTGCGCAGGTGCTTGCGCACAATCTTCTTATAATTTAGTGGTGGATCACAGCAATCTTCCTCTTAGAAAGTTAGAGGCCTTGAAACACGCAGCTTTTTCACAATAATACATAACCTTCGGCAAAGGACATCGTGGCAAGCAGGGATAGCATATAGGTGGATCTTCATAGCACGTTTTTGTACAAGGGGCCACTAACATTATACATACTGCAAATTGTTCGCAGTCTTTAGGATAAAAGCACGTCATTTTTATTTAGATTTACTTCTTATTCATCTGTAAATTTTATATAATAATAAATAAATTTCCACTAGAATTTTGATAATTTTGACGGAATTTTGACAATTATATATATATATATATATATATATATATATATATATATATATATATATATATATATATATATATATATATATATATACTATATACTGTGCACAAGCCTTGCCTAAAGCTTAGATATAACTGTACGTATACCTGCTATACCTATCCAAGCATACTGCAAAGAGAGTAATAGACAAAAATATTATTTCAGATACATCGATAACAGAAACAGAAAGAAATCTTAAATATACTTTGTAAGTGAAAATTATGCGTATACGTTTAGCAATAGTGACGTCACAGTCTCCCTGTGTCTGTCGTCCAGATGTGCACGTGCGCACGCGCAGGTGAGCTCCAAACACAGTGCGTCTTTAAAATCACACACATAACTACGCATCATTTTTTCTATGAACCATTGATTCATTGTGATTGTTACCTTTAAACTGTAACGGCTTTGAACAGCTGCCTCTGGGCCCTGGGCCCACCTGATTTCGGTACGGATCGCGTATGGGCATCTAATCATGAACAAAGTTCATGTCAGCTTTTTCAACTAATACATGCCATATAGAACAATATATGCCATAATATAAGGAATAACTAAAATAATAAAACAAAATATGTAACAAAAGCTATATTTTTAAGTTTGTTATTTAGTAGTATTCAAAAATTTCAGTTATGGTGTGTACTAAATTATGTATGTACTACTTTGTTTTTAATGAAATTAGATTCTAATATAGATAAACCCGATTCTTCGTAAATACGACCAGAATGTTACAAATAACAATAGGTACTTCTCCTCCAAAAGTAGCATCAATATACTTACTTCAAATTGAAGTACCTAATTGCAAAAATTTATTTCATTCTTGTATTTTGTATTTCACATTTGTAGGAAATTGATTCAGTACATATAAAACTAATATAGTCTAGTATAGTAGTATTATGACATTTGGTGGCGTATTTAATTAATACTGATGTTATTCTTAATTTTTGAATCCGGCAAATAATCCATGAAGTACATTATTTAGTACTTAGTTCTAGTAATTTACGCATTCTGATGGCTTTATATGATCGTATATTATCATTGACATCTAACTAAATTTAAATTATTTGTGATAAAGACGCAAATGTCTTGATGATAAATAATAAAATCTTATCCGTGCAGGGGCGGAGAAATAATATCTGCGGCTGGGCCCGGCCTGTCGTAAAAGGCGACAAAACAAGCTACGTGGTAAGGCCTCAAGCCCGTCTGGATGGCGACCACCTTTGATCTAAGTATGCCGCCATAATAACTTTGTGTTGTGTTCCGGCATTAGTGACCCAAGTTCCTGTACCTTTATAGACAGCAGCGTATTCGCGATGCCACTAGAGTTGCAAACACCCATACCTAGGCGACGGTAACTGTTAAATTCTAAGTGGACCGTCAGCCTGTCTGCTGTCCTACAGCAACAAAAACAATATAATTTTATTTAATCTTAACATATTGTACTCATACATTACACGATTTTATAACTCAATCTTTAATTAGGTCGTTTCATAAAAATCTAGAGATCAAACTGGTTGTTTTCATAGGTTGCGTGACAATATAAAGATAGTAGTAGGGTCTAATGATACAACAACTTTCTGTTTGCATTTCAATATGTAACTCGATCGAATATGTACCAAAAGGCGCTGTAAGGAAAGACTTAATCTTGTGCGTGAAGGTTTAGACGTGAAATGCTATCTGTGCACAGTGGGAGCGCCAGCTTACTCACCGGCTGGTTGCGCACGTGCGCGCGCGCCACTCAGCCGCGGGTGCGCTAATCGTTTCGAGGCTAGTGCTTTCCCCGGCTTACCTTCGAAACCTTAAAGATATCGATAAATAAGTCATGCGTTACACTGCTAATATTATTCTAATTAAATTTGCCCTAGATTTAAATTAACGTTATTAGCCCGAGATTATAATTGTTTTGATAAATAAATATAATCTATACTACTATTATAAAGAGGAAAGATTTGATTGTTTGTTTGTTTGTTTGTTTGTTTGCTTTGAATAGGCTCCGAAACTACTGACCCGATTTAAAAAATTCTTTCATTGTTGGGAAGCTACACTATCCCCGGGTGACATAGGCTATATTATATTTTCAAAAAAATTAGGGATCCTTACTAAAACTCTAATAATGTAACCCAAAGTGTAAAAAAATTACCTAAAATATTATTTAAATCGCGTGCGTTGCGAAAACTATTGATGATAGAATAAAATAATGTACTACAACTTTGCAGAACACATTATTATTTACAAAAAGTGTCGCGACAGCATATGTCTAACTATTATAGTTATGCCACAATAAGTGTTTTTTTATTTTAAAAATTTTATTGAGTTGCCGCCCCTAGAAAAGGCTCTTTATTTGGATCTTGGTATTAATCCTTATCAAAATAAATTACTTCATATTCAAAACGATTTCACTACCTTCATATAACTTTTTGATTTATTCAATTCGGATATTCCATTCGAAAGATATCACGAGTTTAAAAATGTAAGTATTAGAAAAATGTTGCGTGGTAGCCGCTCACCCTGTTCGGCTGGCTAGACAGCACCTTATGCAATGTAGGCGTGCGTCACTGGGGTTTTTACAAAAATTAGAATACTTATTAAAAAATAACGAAAAATAAATAAAAAGTAATAACAAAAAAATTATTAAAATAAAAGCTCATAGAAATAATAATATTCAAATTTTCTTTATAATTTTATTTTTTTAGTAACCTAACGCAAATAGAAGGGTTTGCCCTCAGGGGCGCTCCTCTGTCCGAGGAGTGCACGGGTGTGCGTACCCGAGGTGCCCGAGCATCCGTCGCTTCACTCCCCTCTCCGTTTGAGGCAACAGAGTCCTCCTACCTTTCTTTCCGTCTACCTCTTACACCCTTTCCAACTTAGCTCTCTGTTCGTGGCGTGGTCCCCGGTGGGGTGGTTGCGAATACTGATTGGGGTCACGGGTTCTACCCTGGGACCTGATTTGGTAGTCGAAACCATTCCTATTTCGACTGCGCCTGCACAGAGAGTGTTCCCGGGGCGGGAATTACATCCTCGCTGTCGGTTGGTCTTGCTGGGCCGGCTACGACGTCAGGCGACTCTGCTTTTTCTGGAGTGTCGTCTGGTAGTCGTACCCACGCCTGACTAGCACGCGACGGGGATGTGAGTCCCGTCCGGAATTGGCCGCGGACCTGTCGCTCCCGGCCCTGGTTCTGTCCATGGTCGGGGGCGATCCTGGATGGACGGCCGTCGCCTCCTTTTGCGAGGCAGTAGTGTCTACAAGAGAGGCGGCGGAACGGGAGCGAGAGTCCGCCAGCGCACTCCCCTCCCGCCAACGTAGGCCGCGTCGTCGGCGCCGGAGGGCGGGCAACGATATCCGGCCGCCGTAGAAAGCGGCCGCGGGCGGCTCCTCGGGGGAGGATCCGCCGCCCGCACTATTGCCGCGAGGGAGAAGGCCGCGTGCTGTTCCGCAGCCCCCCTCAACTCCTAGAGTTGTTACAAGAGAGCGCCGGGGGGACGAAACCCTGACCCCTTGCCGCCAGCACTTTAGAAGGGGCTCGCTTTAAGACAAAGCGTGGGCTGGCGCCGGCCCGGGCCACGAGATCGGCAGGCCATATATCCCTGAACCCGGGCGTAGGCGATAGGAGAACAGCGGGGTTTTTAGTGGGTAGTCGGATGGCCGAACATCTTTTCCGGAGTCCCTTATATCCCTCGATCCCCCCGGGCCGGGGGAACCCGTCAAGAGAGGTTTTTCCCCGAAACCGAAAAAAATAGAAGGGTTTATATTTTAATTTTTTGTTAAATACCCACGCGAAGCTGGGACGGGCCGCTAGTATAATATAATACTATGGTATGTTTTCCGTCGTATGAAGAAAAAATATTAATAAATACGCACACTATTTTTGATTGACAAGATACAAACTCACTCATTCCTGAATACTGGTCGAAATCATCAGCATCTTCATTATCTTAGCATTGCAATCCTTGTGTGGTGTTCTGGGATATGGAATCTGCTTTTCTGATCTAGTTGTTAGTAATATACTAATAGTTCTTCTAATAATTTTATTAAATAACTTGATTGAACGATAAAGAATTCCAGTCACATTTAATTTAAATTCTTGACTATTTTTATATCTCTATTTTAATTATGTTCTATAAATTAAAAATAATTCTCCTTGATGACGAAATCACTCGTACATTATGTACACATTCTAAATATTGCGATGTCCAGCGATGTCAAAATACATATTATTCTAATTGTAAAAATAGTAATTCAAGAAATTCTTAATATTACCTTGAAACTGTACCTTATAATAAAAAATATATATTTAAGGTTACATGTGACGACCTCCCTGGCGTAGCGGCTAACGCACTAAGGTACGCTCGTGGAGGATATGGGTTCGATTCCCGTCTCGCGTCTGGGTGTTTATGTATAATATGTATTTATTTACAAAAAAAGTATATATGTAGTATATCAGTTGTCTAGTACCCATAACACAAGTGCTATGCAACTTAGTTTGGGACTAGGTGGCGCTGTGTAAATTGTGCCTAAAATGTATATAAAGGAAGTTCAACGAGGCATTGGTTTATATTATTTATATGATGAGTTAATTTTGCCGGACTAATTTTATAAAGTTCCATCAAGTTTCTTATTTGAATGTATCTCTTATTTAACTCATTGTAAAATTATAAAAAGTCTAGTTACCAGTGATATTATAATATTATGTATAACATTTTACGTTAGTTTAAACATCGTACAATAATGAAAGAGTGGAATATCATATCGATAATGTTTAGGTACGCCACTAGTGCCGGCGTCTGCTACTCGTAATCGTAAATATCAGACATTTAGCACACAGTGAACAGTGGACAGTGGTCTCGCCGGCCGGTGATTATAAATAGATTGTTGCGATACAGACGACGTGTTTACAGGCAGTATCTGTCGATTGTTGATCCAATACGGCTACTAATATTAAGTAATTAACTTTTCCAGTTTCCCTTGAAGTCTTCAAGAAAAATTCCTTTTAGAAACACAGTAACTCTTTAACCAGAATCGATGCTAATGGTAGGTTCACACAGCTAAAGTCATACTTAATTATCACCACATTTTCAGAAAATACATATGTGAACAAATTTTTCTCCCTTTTCCTGCCATTAATGAGTCCATTCTCAATTTCTGGCCTAACTTTTCCTCTTCTCTATCTTTCCACTTTCTAGGATGGCAGCAATGATCTCCTTTAATTACTTATATCTGTCTATCGCACCTAAGTTATAAAAACATGCTTTCTATTATATAGCTATCCCTTTTATATTAAAGTTTAGCAATGTACCTATGATGGTGTTCTGAAAGTGTTTTTATCCGTGCAGGGGCGGAGAAAGAATACTGACCTCTGTGACCGAGGTTGGCAAGTCATAAAAGGCGATAAAACAACCCACCCTAGCTACGTGGTAGGATCCCAAGCCCGTCTGGGTGGCGACCACCTTTGGTCTTAAGTATGCCGCCATAATAACGTTGTGTTGTGTTCCGGCATTAGTGACCCTAGTTCCTTGTACCCTTATAAGACAGCAGCGTGTTCGCGATGCCACTGGCGTTCCTAACACCCATAGGCGACGGTAACTACTAAAATCTAAGTGGGCCGTCAACCTGTCTGCTGTCCTATAGCAATATAAAAAGTCTACAAAAAAAGTAAAAATGTAATGAAAGACATATAAGTACGTATAATTGTATACAATTTAAGTGTAACAAGGTGCACCCGTTAACATCTTCAGTTATATATCTTAGCTGTCAGTGAAGGAAAATAATGATGTTCTTACATTACGAAAGCATTGCGTGTAGAAAACTATTGTTAGCAATAGCACGGCACAGGTACGGTCCAAGGTAGAAGACTTGGACATTATAGCAAATTAAAAGTATTTCTTCTTATATCTACCAAATTATTTATAATGATAAATATCTATCTATATATATATCTATCTATCTATCTATCTATCTATCTATCTATCTATCTATCTATCTATCTATCTATCTATCTATCTATCTATCTATCTATCTATCTATCTATATATATATATATATATATATATATATATATATATATATATATATATATATATATATATATATATATATATATATATATATATATATATACAGTTATATTTACAAAACTATCTAGTGACAGAACTGTATTTATTACCTTCAAACACTGTGAAATGTTTTAAATAAAACCATTAAACGACATTTTTCATTTTCACTGACAATGTTTTTGTTTGAGTTGCTATAATGTGACAAAAATAAACTGTTGTTATGTTATATATAATATCATCATTTTCATCATACAGATTTACAGAACCTGACCTCACCTATCGTTATAAGAAAGCTGACGGAGTAACTGCACTGTTTCACCCCATCACACCTAACAAATGTACTAAATGCTGGGGAAGATTATCTTCAACCACCCTGCAAATTATATGGTAATTGACCTTAACGTTGAAAGTTGAGCCTTAATATATATTAAAGTTTAATCGCTGATATACTATGTCTTGCACCCGTCAAACCAGTGCAGATCGAATCGCGAAGGATTAGGTACGGGCGCCAGTATTCGATTGTTCTACCGTCTATTTGACAGATGCACTCACTAGTCAACAGTCTATGTCGTCTCTAAGAAGACACATCCTGATATATCCTTATACATAACAGTAACTGTTAAACTGAAATTAGTCTCCATGAGCACTTTAGCATTTACACTATATTAATAAATCAAAACTAGTGGTGATGCCGTTCTTAGGTAAAATAATTATTTTTAGCTAAAAATAAAAACGTTTCATTCTTTGCTGATATACTTACCTAAAAAATATAAATCATATTTGAAAATATATTACAATTTTAAAAAAGCATAATGAAAAATAAAATTTATATACGTTTAATACATGACTAATTATAAATTAAAACCCAGACCATTATTCATTTAGAATACCCCCAATTTTAAAGAGGTACACATAAGTTTAGAATTTAGATATTACAATTCCTGTGACATTTACATACATACATACATATAATCACGCCTCTTTCCCGTAGGGGTAGGCAGAGACCACTTCTTTCCACTTGCTACGATCCTTACATACTGTAAGACGTCCCTGATCTGGTCTCGAACGTCCGCCTAGGTCTACCTACCCCTTCCAACACTTCCATTCACACTCGCCTTATACACTTTTTTCTTCAATCGTTCTTCATTCATTCTCTCGACATGGCCAAACCATCTCAGCATACCTTTCTCAATTTTTGTCACTACATCTTCTTTCAGAGCACAACGTTTCCTTATCTCACTATTTCATAAATAAAAATACATAAAATAATTCTTATACGCAATTTATACCGCAAACGGTTGGAAAAATATTTCTTGAATTTAAAGATTCCATTTAGAATAATAAATCAATGACATGGTAATAAGAATTGTGTTGAATTATCTTTAGCATACAAAAAACGATATTATATAGGTATTAACCAATTGTTAAACGAATTTTTGTAGTGAATTCAGTTGTTGTTCGCACAAAACGCATGATTTACATTAGCATGTATTAAAATACATATTTTTATCCGGTGTCAAACGTATATCGTTTGATATACATTTATCAAGGATTAGTGCCACTGATAACGCCTGCAGAAGTCCAGAATTGTCTTCGCCGCATGAAAAATCGGAAGGCTGTCGGAGCCGATGGAGTCCCCATCGAAGCCTGGAAGGCGATGGGCTCTCGTGGTGTGGGCATCTTAACAAACCTTATTAACCGGTCACTCCTCACCGGTACGATCCTGAACCAATGGAGGCTGAGTATCATTACTCCAGTCTTCAAAGGCAAGGGATCGGTGCAGGAGTGCGGTAACTACCGAGGTATAAACGTCATGTCCCACATCATAAAGCTCTTCAAGAGGGTTATCGACTCTCGGATCTGGCAGGAGTGCACTGTCTCGGGATGTCAGTATGGGTTTCGCCCTGGTCATGGGACCATGGACCCTGTTTTTGCCCTAAGGATTGTCGCAGAGAAATAAAGGTCGAAGAATACGCCTCTGCACTGCTTGTTTCTTGACTTGCAGAAGGCCTTCGACTGTATTCCTCGCGCGATAGTCTGGTGGGTATTGCGATCCAAAAGGGTTCCAGAGGCCTATGTTGACATCATCCGAGACATGTACCGCGATTCCGATTCTGTGGTTCGGACCGCTGTTGGCGACACAAAATCCTTCCCGATCACTATCGGAGTGCACCAAGGATCCGTCCTTAGTCCATTTCTGTTCACCGTGGTATTAGACGTATTGTCAGACAGCATCAGAAACTCAAATGAACAGCCCCCGTGGTTGCTCATGTATGCTGATGATATCGCGTTGGCAGATTCGAACAGGGGTAAGCTGGTGCAACGTGTGACGGCGTGGAAGGAGTCACTTGAGAACGGTGATCTGAAGCTCAATGTGGCGAAGACCGAGTACTTGGCCTGTAACTCCACAGATCCCACACCCGTACCCATAGGCGGTGACACGGTCGAGCGCACGGATCAAGTGAAATACCTGGGATCTGTGTTTCATGCGTCTAGTGACATCGATTGCGACGTCAAGGCACGCGTTGCTGCCGCGTGGGCCAAATGGCGTAAGGTAACTGGTGTCATTTGTGACCCCAAGATGCCGGTCAAGTTGAAGGGACAGGTCTATAAGACTATCATTAGGCCTGTCCTTTTATACGGCTGTGAAGCGTGGCCGGTGTTAGAGCGACACAAGCAAGAACTGCGTGTCACGGAGATGAATATGCTGCGGTGGATGTGTGGAGTGACGCGGAAGGACCACGTTAGGAACTCCCGCATTCGCGGCAGTCTTCATGTCCGTGACATTGCAGATAAATTACAGGAGTGTCGGCTCCGTTGGTACGGCCATGTTTTACGGCAATCGGATGCTTATGTGGAAACAAATGTCTGGCCATGCCGCCTCCGCCGGGCCACGGCAGGAGGGGCAGACCCAAAAAGTGCTGGCTTGACGTAGTAAAGGGTGATATGCGTGCCAATGGGCTCACTACCAGGGATGCTGAAGACCGTGCGAAGTGGAGTAGAAAAAGTCGGAAAGCGGACCCCGGGCACCGAAACGGAAGTTTGGGTTGCAACCGGGATGAACGCTGAGATGATGATGATGATGATACGTATATCGTTTGAAAAATATATGTTCAAATTTCATAGTTACTTCCCGTATACAACGATTCTCCACTACGATATCTTGCGTAGTTTGGAATGAGCCTTCAGCTAAGATTTCTTCGAAATTAATAGTGATTATTGAATGTAATGGTCGTAACCATCTTGATCGCTTTTTACTATCGTCGAACCTATTTATCGCTTGGTGTTCATCATAGGTCTCCATATTGTAGCAGAGGTAGGCAATTTTTAAAAAAATATTCTTCTTATTCGTCGTCGTAACCCCATGGCTGACGGTCGTGATCACCATAAGCTGCATCTCGAGTCAGGTCTCTCCACGCTTCTCTGCGTTGGGCCAAATGAATAGCTGAGTATTGCAGTTGAGGAAATCCAGTATTGCGTCATTTCACCGGGTGAGTGTTCTTCCTCTACTCCTTCTCCCCTCAACTTGACCCACTAGTATAAGCTTCTCAAGATTGTTAGGCTTCCGATGGGCTAAGTGACTGAAGAACGAGAGAGATCTCCGAAAGCATATCGTGGAAAGGCGTGTCTCTAAATTGAGCTCCTGGAGAATCGATACGTTAGTGCAGCGCGCAGTCCACGTAATACCAAGCACTTTGCGCCAGCACCACATCTCGAACGCAACAATGCTGGATCTCAACCGAGCCTCTAGTGTCCATGTTTCAGATTGAAAAATATACTTGAACGTATATACGAGTATATTATTTAATTATCAATATATAATCTCTAGCTGTAAAGTCTCTATTACCAAAATATGCACAGATAGAACTGAAAATCAAATAACATTTCCATATCCGTTTTCCATGTTTAAAATATTTATTATTTTATTTAAATAACTGACATTGTCTATAATTGCAGCTTTTTAAAATTTTCTTGTATTATTCGTTTACATGAATTACTTTTAATTGCATTTTGTTTGTGAATGAGACCTTGCAGTTTCGAATGCGCTATGCACTATGGAAATGAGTGAACGCCCGCAACGAGACACTGGAGTGCCACTTGTTCCATTGTTCGCAACTCGTGCAAAATTGCGGAAACAGTGACCAGTTCTGACTCCGATATATCTTATATTACTAACAAATTAGAATTGTTACGTGAACGATCGGCAACTTGTTGTGGGAAAAATAAATTTAGTGCTTATTATCCTGAGTGATTTTGTTTGTCATAATAATGAAAAACATTACATTAAACGAATTTAGAAAATAAATAATGATTGTAGATATTTTTTAAATTGTACTGCATAACAATAGCTACAATCTCTGCGTATAGGAGCGCAGTAAGAATACAATGCTTTGCGGGCGGGGTCAGCCTGTCGTGGTCAGCCTGTCGTAAAAGACGAAACAGCTACGTGGTAGGGCCCCAAGCCCGTCTGAATGGCAACTACGCTTGGTCTATAAGTAATCGCACCCCCCCCCCCCCTCGTAGGCGCACCAACGTGTGAAAACCGTTACGCCACGGAAGTCGTCATGTAACATATCATTTCAACTAAAACTAATCAAATAGTAATGATAATAAAACTATCTTATTTATTCCAAAAGGTGGCTATGCTAGTTTATTCAACCTATTGTCACTGCGTCCAATTTAATGATCTATTGTGATCGCCACACATCTACTGTAGCTCATTGGCACAGCCTGCTTCGTTAATATAACGCAACAGTTTTTTGAGCGGAACTGCTCGTATCTCATCCGGTTCCAGCATATGCTTTCCTAGAATGAGGTTACGTTTACGCATCAGAGAACAGTAATGACACAGCAGGCGAAGAGGTATTTCATCTGCTTCGTTACAGAATCTGGAAGCCTTGCTATCCCTGATCCTTATAATGTTGAGGTGCTTGTTTAACCGGACATTTTATGTCTGATTAGCGCCCTCGTTAAGGTGCATAGCTGATTCCTGTTTAGTGCTCGTGCTTCGAGCGCAAGTTTGCGGTTATAGGCTTTTAATAGCGCTTTGGAGTGATTTAAACCTGGAATTGTGTTCCAGCGCTTAATAGATTCACTGGTTCATTGATCCTCAGGGATGAGGGTTAGCCGGATCAGGCTTTTAGGTACGCCACAGCACAGTTCAGATCCGTACTGTGCTCTCTTAGCCCCTATCCGGGCAAGTACATCAGCCTCTTCATTGCCCATGATACCCGCATGCCCGGTGTCCAGCGAAGAATTACTTTATTTTTCTCACCTAAAGTATTTAAGTAGTCAATATTGAAGCTAGGTTGCTCTCCAAACACTTACATCACAACACAGCTTACATCATTTTCAATTTTGGAGCCATCGGCATACCATAAGAGGTTTCCGCTCTTCCAAGAGATGTTCTTAAGCATCCAGTCCTATATGAAAGGAAATTCCACATTGTAGTTTTTCGGTCCTACAAACCGTGAACATACCTATATATTGTCTAATGGCATGCCTAGGAGGGAGTGCGTAACTACTGAGCCTTTTAAGGTACTTAGCGTGTATGAGAGTCAATTTTTCGACTCCTATGCATTTATCCTGTACATGCAGGCCAACGCCTCATACTGAATAAACAGCGAAAGAGGCGGTAGGCTGAGCAATGAATCAAGGGCCACTTCAGGAGTTGTTTTCATGGTCCCAGTTACCACCATGCATGCCAATCGTTGCATACTATTTAGCCTCTCAAAAATTGTTCTTTGGTTGGCTTTTTTACAACCCACAACAGCGGCGTACGCAATTGTCGACTTGACAATGGCAGTGTATTATAGCCAGAGGAGAAGTTTTGGATGTGATCTCCACCTCCTCCCAACCAGACGACGACCGATTCCTAAGCCTATTTTAGCCTTCTGTCATGCCTTTTCCATATGTTGATATTTTACCTCCGTAAAAAACTGTATTTCCGTTAATAATATATCCGTTTAAGCTAGGGGGTTTTAGTTTACTTAGGGTTTTCTTTTTAATAAATGAAACAATAAAAATCTTGTCAACGTTAACCGACAAGTTATTTACTGTACAGTGTACACCATTGTGATATGGTATTGAGTGCTTTTTGTATCTAGTGGATAGGGTATCTTGACAGAAGCCTCTGATGATCGTCACTACCTAGTGGCCAATGTGTCGATTTTGAGGTATGCCATCTTATACAAAAGTTCATCCACCGCAAGAGTCCATAGCAGTAGCAATAGTACTCCGCAGCCTCTTGTGGTGGTAACCTCGAGCAAGGTCCTATGTAGGGAGATTCTAGCTCTACGATTAGAGAACAGCTACTGAATCCATCTTGCCACAGTGTTATTCACTCCCTTCCGCAGTAAGCCGCGGATCAGAGTGTTTGTGGGGGTGTTGTCAAAGGCGCCTTCTATATCTAGAAACGCACAGAGCGCTCGTTGTTTATCTTCTAACGCCTTTTCAACTCTGCCTGCTAGGTGCAGTAGAGCAGTCCTCGTAGATTTACCTCTTCACTCTTCGGTGGGTGTGTTGCATTTCGTTAATAGGCTTAAAAGCTATAAATTCCTCTCTTATGTGTCGATTTATAACTTGACCCCAGGTGAGGCTCGCCGGGAAGATCTTAACTAAGAGTGGTACTAGTTCGTCCATACCTTTCTGGAGAAGTTTGAATGATTTTAGCGCCCACCTCACCATTCCGAATTCACAATCCTTTTTGCCCTCTGCCAGTCTTGCACATAGTTGGTTTGATGTCATGGTCCCGAACCCCAGGGAAGTGAGCGGCGACAAGCCATTCCAATGCTTCCATCTTATCCTCTGAAAACGAACCGTCTGGTCTTTTAGTGATCACAGTTGATTATGCTTATCCTTTGCGAGCAGTTTGTGGATTCCCTAAGGAGTGTTAACTCCTCACAGAATCTCCGCCAGGAAGCTCGCTTTCCTAATCTCATTATTGTACTCTGTTAGGGCTTTGCGATGGGAGTCCCACTCCAGAATCTTTTTAGTTTTATTGAAAAGTGCCCTAGTTCTCTGCCTGAGTTTCCCCAGTTTGGAGTTCCACCAGGGCACTTTACAATTAGAGTGCATTGTCCTTAGTGGAAAGCTTTCCTCGTAGGCAGATATTACGCCTTTAGTAATTATGTCCACAGCTAGGTTTAGCTCTTTTTCGGTTCTAATGCTCTTTGGACAGTCTTTAAGCTTGAGCCTTAGTGTCGTTTGGTAAACGTTCTAGACCGTAGCTTTCAGATCCCTGTAGCTGCAGGTTTGTCTCACCAGGTTGCCTAGAAATTTAAAATATATGTGTCTGTGATAAGACATTGACACCTCGTTACTTACCCTCCATTCACCGATTCTTCTGACCAAGATGTCAGTAGTGACATTTATTTCAAGTAGGTACTTCGTCTCTACAGGCTGTGACAAAGATCGGCTGACAACCTTTGATGAGTACCTGTAAGCAGTTCGTTATCATAAATTCATGGAGTAACTCACTTCTTTCGTTGATGTCACTGATCCCCAACGCTGTGTGGTATGAGCTGACATCACCCCCAATCAGGAGCTCGGCGTTACTGCGGCTTGCGTAGCTCACCACTCGCTCCAACTCCCCCATTGGGTCTGCGTTTTCATAGGGTAGGTAGGTAAAACAAACTATTACTTTGGTTCACTCCCAACCCCTGAAATTTACATACGCAGCTACCGGTCATAACTTCATTACTCTGTAACTGGTAAAATTCAATATTATTTTTGAAAACAATGTTAACCCATGGTTCTTGGGCGATGTTGCATCTCGATTTACCAGGCATCCATTACTGCAGCCATGGCCTTACCATCATGGAGATTTACCTGCACAAAGTTCGCCCAAGGCCCCTGATTATTTCTCATTATTTACCTTTGGAGGTCGAGGGCTTTGGTCCGGCTTGGCTCTGGGGCGGGCGTAACCGCCCGCACCCAAAGGCAGCCTGACCTCCGGCTCCCATACCTCTGGAAGTAATTGTCCTCCTCCCTGTGCTTGCGGCCTCCGCTGTGTTGGCCTTGGGTTTTGGTGCACCAAAACCCATGGCCAACAGGCCAGTCCTACTGGACTCCTCCTCACTACTAAGTTTGGCAGCGGCAGCCGCAAAGACGGATCGGTCATTGCCTGGAGATGAGGCTGGTTGGCTCGCAGGGCTACCTTTTATCCTGTACAATATATCTTTGAAGACCAGTATGGCCTTATTTTGAGTTGCCTTCAGGGACTCCACGGAGTGATCATCCAAGAAAAAGATAACATGACCTGTCTTGTCTTCTCACTCGTGTAGCACCAGTGTTGCCCTGAGTTTATGCCCGTAGCAGTTTTAAGGCTACCTCTGTCAATTGAGTCTCACTGCTAGGCAGAAAGGTCGTGGCAACTGTTGGCTTAGGCAGTTGGCTCTCCGACATGATGGAGAGTTTTGCCTCCGACCACGGCTTGAATTCTGGAATTTTTGCCTCAAGCCATTTCCTGCTACTCTGGTCCATGAATGTGATTAGAGTCCAGCCGAGTTTGTAGGACCACCTCAGAAATTTTGGGTCGGGCCAGCCTTTACTGATCCCGGCTATATCAATGATAAGTGCCTGATGCTGCAATCCCATCTGTTCCTCCGACATTGGCTGTGTGTCACAGATACCCACTTGGAAGGATCCCGTCACCGCTCCGTAGCTAGGCTTTAAATGAGCAACAGGCTCATTTAGCCTAACAGCGTTTTTAGGCTGGATATTGGGTGATTCCTCCTCGGACCTTACGCGTTTTACCGCCTTCTGGGCCGAGGAGGATACTTGGCCTGCCTTCTCCAAGTCCGCCCAGTGCTTTGTGGCCAAAGCCCTGGCGTCCTTAACTGACAGGTTTTGTGTCAGCAGCCACTTAAATCTTTTCCGGCCTGCACCAGATAGTTTCTCGCGTTTACAAATTTGAAAAATTGTTGGAGTCCTTTGCCAGTCCTTTGGATCCCTGTTCAGTCACCATTTCGTCCTGGCTGGGCCTCTCAGGTCCAGTTACAGTTTTTGATCCCTCGGAGGTAATTGATCGCTCTCCACCAGGACCTACAATTATTTGGTTTTCTCCCAACAATTTAATTATTGAATTTATATCCTCCTCCATAAAGTTCCCACGATTAGCAAGGGAAGTAAAAGTCACTTACCGGCAAAGCTCCGCTTACTGGAAGAAGGGCATAAGTAACCTCCGAGGTGCCCCGGTGTGAGAGGTGCCCGGTTACGACTGGACATCCGTGCAGTCTTCACCACGGGTCGCTTGACAGCCTGACTTGGGGTAGCTTCTTTGCTATCAGTTGACAGCTCGACAGGATAGGACCCAGCGAGCTATCGACTGGCACCCAGGTTATACTTACATAGTAAAAAACGACAAAGTAACTGATTAAACAATGTTATGTAATATTTTTTCACATAATTTATTCAAAATTATAACGTACTCGTATTTCAAATATTAAAATTCTACTCTCTGTTTAACTAAAACAATTTATAACGCAATAAAATACCCGGTTTCTTCAATTTCGCTATACACTGTATATATTTACACTGTATTATAATTATTGAGACAAAAGTCTACACTATACAGTTTACATTTTATCTAGCTAATTCCAAAATTAGGTTTCGATATAAAAAATCTCAGTATTATTGTATATACAAGTAAAATAAATCTTATTTGCTATTTAAATAAATTGCTCGACTCGGTAAGTAGCCGATAGTCAGAAACCTACGGCTGTTACGGTAATTGTACAGGATCAATATCTGAACGGGTGTGCGTTTCGTAACCCGATTGTGAGTGAGGTGGTCAAGTTGATCGATGATGTGTGCGGGCGCCGCTTGTCAATTAGGTTAGTCGAGTTCAGGGCCTAAGCTGAGATCCTCTTATCTACCTCCACCTATCGAACCACCTTTGCGTAACTTGTCTTATATAATACTAACAATTAACAGTAAGAAAGCAATTTTAAACAGTGCTTTTTACAAAAATTTACTTGGATAAGAACGTTACTATAAAATATACTATATTTAGTAATTTATAATGTTATTATAATTATATATACATATTATAATATTAATATATGTTTCATAAAACATATAATAGAACACGACGGCATACAACTACAACACGCTGTAGGTATATACAACAAGTATAAGCGATTAAATTTGTTTTTTCAATTTTAACTTAGACTTGCTTGATCTAGCAATTATCTTATGTTAGATAGGGGATGATGATCTATAAGTCTGCGAAAATATTCATATATTCTTTCTATTTATTCTACAAGGAAAATCTTACGAGAAACTAATTTATTCAAATTTGAGAACGGATAGAAAATATGTTTTCACACTCCTGTCTGTCTACCAATAGGAGATTAGGAAGGGTAGATGAGTAATTCCTCGGGATATAAAAAAAGGGTAGACGAGCAAATCATATACTACAAAACCCGTAATTTGCAGTATACGCAACTTTAACTGTTGACTACCTCCGCCAGCCAAGCGATTAAGATTAAAATTGATATAATATTCACCAGCAATGGCTCTATTTTTTAAGGTAATCGAGTTACAGGAACCCTGTAATCTCCCAAAATACACCGTAGCAAAGAATCACTAGCAACAAACCGCTTTCACTACTGCTTTGTTCCTGGCGTATAGTTGTAGAACATCAATAATGATAAATTGTCAAAAAATATAATAATAATAATAAATGTAAGGTATTGTAAAAAATATAAACATTTGTGAAATAAAGATATAAATAATAATAAAAATAATACAATGCTTGATTGACGCCTTAAGACTTTATAGTATTCCTTTTTAGTGGGTAATTTAGTTTTATGATAATCACTATTATCTCTCAAACTCACCATAAATTTAATTGTATCTGTAATCCATGGATAAGAGTTGTGCTTAATAACTACTCATCTAACAAGTGCGTGCAAATCGAATACTGATAGCACACTACGGTTAAATGCGTTAACAATTGCGTTCACATCAGTCAACGTCATTAATGAATTCCATCTTATGGTCCTCCAGTCAATATTATAATTATCCGAACATATAATTTAATTGGTCTATATTATTATACAATTAAATAGTATATATTAAGATTCGCAGACAGATTTAACACGTTTTATACTAATTTCGCTAATCACCATACAGTAACAATATATCGATCCCAAATGATCTAAAATAACTATTTCTGAATAAAGATATGTACAAACTACATCCAGTAAAGTCTGAGAGGTTTCTGTAAAATGGGTTGGCTTCTTTACAATTTGTATAAGATCCATACTACTTTTTAAAACTAAACAATTTCAAAGATTTCACCTCAGTGTTATTTATGACGTTAATGTTGAAATCACCCAACAATACTAAATTATTAACATAGCTCAAACAATTAATAGAGTCAGTAATCGAATCAAAGAAAATATCAACATCTAACCATGGGATTCGGTAAGCTGTGCCGATAGCTTCTCTCCGTTAAGTATCATAGTGACCCAAATCTGTTCAACCGCTTTATGAATTGGATCCACGGGATGCTTTCACACGAGAGTATTTAGACCTTATTGTATATAAAAGCCAACACCTCCCCCACGTGAGTGTACCCCTTGTGGGCGGGTCACATGTTGGAAACGATAACTGGGAAGAGTCGGAGCTCGATCTTCTTCGCCAATCCTTAGCCACATTTCATTTATAGCCAGAATATCTAAATCATGGCTCATAACACTTATTATACTTACTTATTAGAAACCGTGACGTCAAGGACCTGACATCGTCAATAATAAAATCTAGAACATACATAATAAAAACAACGTTTGATAAAAAAAGAAGAACAATTAATTCTCTCGCCACAACGTACCATCCTTATCAATCAAAGCAAACCCGATCACAGTAGTTGCGCAAACGCGACCTAATATCCTTCTTGTGGAAACAGCTGTTCGCTCCCCCTTTGCATAACTATATGCTCAGCACGTGTTATATATGCCCTCGGCTTGATAAATATGATTTGTATTTGAGGTCCTCACATCCGGAGTCCAAGTACCGACGTCCTCGTTCCATACAACTTGATTTTATTTGCATAGGTACATGTATCGGTGCCGATGGACTTCACAAGGGTTTTAACATGGGCTTTGTGTCAATACACGGCCTATATTTGGTGTCTAATGCTTCCCTCCTAATGTCTATTAATACACCTGCCACCCACTTCCGATTAATTATTGAGATAGCAATGTGATCTTCACATAACACATATAATATCTCAAATGTCATACTCGTTTATCAACTCTAGCTTTTATGATTTAAACTCGAATTGTATAATAACAATTATAGCTATGCAACGCATAAAACATAATATGAATTTATAACGATAGAGATCTGTTCCCATAATGTGACTTTCAAAAGTTTAATATTATAATTAGAAATACTGGATCGAATTCAATCAATTGTTACGCAAAGAGGAACCGGGTCTAAGAAGAATAGTTGCATAAATTAAATTTCAATAATAACTGGTTTTCATATAAAATTTATTGTGATTTAAAAAAGGTAACTAATGTAAATTATTAATAGCCGAAGCTGCAAACAGATGGACATCTCGATAATATGAACATTATTTACGTATGTGAATATAATAAAAAGCAATACAAATAAACTAAACTCCAAGATCTGGTAAGCAGAAGTTAGTAAGAATACTAACCTCTATAGCCGGGAACGACCTGTCGTGGAAGGCGACAAAACAACCCACCCTAGCTACGTGGTAGGGGCCCAAGCCCGTCTGGATGGGAACCATCCCTTGGTCTTAAGTATGCCATATCTTTGTGTTGTGTTCCGGCATCCTAAATCCAGGTTCCTGTACTCTTATGGGATAGCAGTCACAAACATCCATAGGCGACGGTACCTGCTTACTGTTAAGTGGGCCGTCAGCCTGTCTGCTGTTTCTCAGCAATAAAAAAAGCATAACCTTGATGAGATGAAAGAAAGGATAAGTAAAGTACGAGATCTACTAGGGGCCGTTCATGAAATACGTTCGCATACAGGGGGAGTCTTGCTGAATGTGACAAGATGTGACAAGGGAGGACGGGGGGTGTTACGTATTTAGCACAATCAATTTACCGCGAATATTTCCTAGCATCGAGTTAATCGTATCTAAGCAAATGCATTGCCACACCTATTCTATGACGACGCTGCCATCTCTCGATTCGTTCTTTCAAAATATACGCTGCGGACGCGTCGCGTCGGTTTCCGTTGTTCTATTCCAATATTTCAAGAAATTAACTAGCGCAATCGAAAGTAGTTCGTGCCAGTGCCTCCTACAGCCATAATCGAAGAGCCCCAATAGCACGAAGACAGAGGTAAGTGGTCGTGCATTTGTGTTGCTGTAATTACACTCCCGATACCGAACAGGGGGTCTACGGCAACGTGACGTTCGCCGTTCATTATTTTTCGCGGCTCTAGCGGCGTTGTGATCCGTCACAACTGGTTTCTTTGTTTTTCCAATTCTTGAATAAATAATCACTTCTTATAAATAAACAATAAAAATCCACTTGAGAGAGGAACGTTTCCACGTATCCTGTGCTTTCGATTCAGTAACAAATGAAAATACTGTTTCTCATGTATTTATCTATACTCTATACAAATAAATAAAATTGGAGTATATGTTTGTAATATTAAAATAACCGCTTTTATACTAAGTGCATTCGGACGTATACACGGTACATATACCAAAACAACATTTTTTACAATTTTTGTCTGTCTGTCTGTTTGTTCCAGCTAATCTCCGAAATGGCTGCACCGATTTTGACGGGAATTTCACTGGCAGATAGCTGATGTAACAAGGAGTAACTTAGGCTATTTTTATTTTTGAAAAAAAAAATAGTTTTGGTTAAAAATGATAAGTTTTGAAAATGTTATAATCCAATTTAAGTTGACCTCAGATTTATAACAATCATGTCAACAATCATATGAAAAAGGGTTCAGCTTAGGCTGGACATTGTAGGTTTTATTTCGTATCGACGGGATGAACATTAAATATTTGACAGCTACGAAACTTTTGAACATTTTGTATGGAAAAATAATTTTTCTTTTATTTAATTTTTTAGTCAATTTTCCAATGTTTTTATTAGTTATTCTACTATTAGGGACGGAGACAAATACATGAAAACAAAAACCATGAAAATCGGTCCAGCCGTTCTTGAGTTATATGTGTTCGTACAAACCCGACTTTATATATATATATATATATATATATATATATATATATATATATATATATATATATATATATATATATATATATATATATATATATATATATCAACAAAAAAATCAACGAAAAATCCTTGGACTCCTGATTAATAAAAATATTATTTATATGTTCGTTATAAAAGATACTTATTGATTTATATAAATTTTATTATAATAACTAAATAAATATTATTAATTCTCAAAATTTGTGTACTATTATTTGAAATTTATATACTCAAGGGGGGGGGGGTTTAGTTTTTTGTGAAAAAATATTTCTAGGGGGGGTCACAGAAAGTGACGTATTTTATGAACGGCCCCCTACAGGAAGTCAACAGGCGGTGCGTAAATGATGTTTTTATGTATTTGCACTTTGGAATCCCTCTTCATTTTCTTCGATTACGTAAATACGTCAGCATATTGCACGCGTATATTTCGAGAAAACATCTAAAAAATATATATCAATACGATTGCGTCAAAAGCATGATAAATCGCCTACTTCCTTCAAAACAACTTTAGATGATCATTTTCAACCTATGAAATAGCAAAGCTGTATACATATTAATAATATCAAACTATACCTACAAGTATATTGAGTTTAGCTATGATTCACTATATTATATTTTGTATGTACAGTAACGCTCAAAAGTATTTTGACAACTATAAATTATTAACAATTAAAACAATATTAAATTGAATCAAATAGTAAAGATATGTTTTACAAATAAGAGCACTGATTTTGATTTTTTTTTATTACTGGGGAGCAGCAGCCAGGCTGACAGCCTAATGAATAGTAAGCATCTACCGTCGTCTCTGGATGTTTGCGACACTAGGGGCATCGCGAACACCCTGCTGTCCCATAGGGGCACAGAAACCTGGGTCACCAATGCCGGAACACAACACAAAAGTATTATGGCTGCATATTATACACCAGGGGTGGTTCCCATCCAGACGAGCTTGGGGCCCTATCAGAGAAGAAACAAGAAGAACTCAAGAAACCTCTCATTTCTGTAAACCCACATACCGGAAGCTGTGGCTTGCTTTTGCAAAACGGCATAGATCCTGGATTAGTTCTGAATTGTCCAAGGTCTTGTGGAGTGATTAAAGAATTATTAATTTGGTGTCTACGTAATCTGATGGATTACGGTATGTTCGACGTCCAGCAAACAAAAAAAAATTGATGTTCGATACCAAATACCCGCAGTGAAACATGGTAAGGTTATGGTTTGGGGATACTTTTCTCATCACGGAGTTGGATCTCTATTTAAGGTAGATAGATCGATATATTTAATAGGTGAGCATTGAAGTTTCATTCATAAATTAAAAATAACTTTCAAAACTACATAATGCTTTGCAAAAACTGACTATACTACCGGCATGCTATGATGGCCGTTTTGACGTTTGTCCACTCATGAAGTTTTATATTAATTAGTAATTACATTTGAAGGAGCAAATTCCTGTTCTTTATTGTCAATAACTGCACGTTGCTATTAACAATAAAGAACAGCAATTTGCTGCTTCAAATGTAATTACTAATTAATACAAAACTTCATGAGTGGACAAACTTCAAAACGGCCATCATAGCGTGCCGGTAGTATAGGCCTACTAAGAACTATCTTGTTGATACAGTTTTCCTTACAATTTATAATAACTTGAATATTATTTTAAAAACAATTGTGCCTGTCATTTCTATGCAATAAGGCCTAACGGTCAAACTTACATTTGAATAGTTTTAAATTCACTCTATTGAGACAGTCACCTAAATATATAAGAAAAGGGGCCTTACTTGCATTATCGTCTTAACACTTTATCAGCTATGATAGGTACGTACCGATTAAAGAAGTACACGATTTCAATATTGGCGTTGGCCACGTATTTACCTACGTAGCGCACGTGTTCATTCATGTTAAACAACTTAAAAGGGACCTAGTATAAAAAGCCCCTTGGCAAATAACGATAATTCTAACAAAGAAAACTTTATATTCTAACTATGTATGTATAAATTGTAATAAAATGAAAAGTTGCCTAGGAATAAATAGTAATGTATTCTTCAACACAATAAACAACAAAATAATACACGTAATTATTCATGCATGTCTTATATAAAAGTCTTCTAAGTCTTTATATACGCGATGAAAATATTTAAAATGATGCGTTTTACATAAACATAACAATTGACATTGTATTTTTATTATTATACACGAACTCAGTGCAACTATTATTTGTTTTTATAACTTCGCAACAGCAAAATGGCTGACGGTGACGGCCCACTTAACAGGAAGCATTAATCGTTGCCTATGAATGTTTATATGTTACTCGTGTATAATTTACAACATGTAAATTACTCCTAATTTTGTGTATAAAGTCATAGGTTCATCCGTTCATAACAAGATATTTCTTTTATCAATAAATCGTTCTTTAGGACAGGACTATAAGACTCTAAGTTTTTACATTGAAAATAAGTATTTAATTGCAAATAAATTTTCTTACAAACTAACGTGATAAAGTATTCAGTATATACTTTTTTAAATGTTGTTTATTTGTACTATTATAATATGTATTATATCAATACATTGTATTTATCTAATTAATACTATGAACATAATAAATACATATGTAAATATATTTTTCATATTATTTTTTATTATATTAAAGTGGTACATCGCAACAGTCGTTAATTTCATTAAGGGCTTATTAAGCTGACACGCGACTACTGGCATATGCGCCCAGCACGCGTGCGATACCATCAAAAACTTATGGTGTGGAACAATACTTACACATATATAATACTGCGGGTACATCACACTACTAAAAATAATATTCAAGAACAAATTAATTCTTTCAATATGTTTGATACTCGTGATAAAATTAGAAATTTAACTTTTGTAATAACCATTTTTCTTTCGCTACACATGTGCAATTATTTTATTAGTGTAAATGCATACTCACAAATAAAAATCTGAAATGGTTAAATAATACCTGAGTTATGAAATAAACGAAAATATATTTGACATTCAATATTGTATTACTATCATATATTATATACAACTGAAGAACGACCGGATTAATATTTTTTTGGATTCATCTCCACCTCAATTAGCAGAAAAACTATAAAATTCACGGAAAAATAATAATAAGAACTTCCTTTATCAATCCATTTCATAACGACAACTCAAAAGAGAGTCATAAAGTAAAGCAATAGAATAATAATTACTTGAATAATAATTCATGTGATTTTAATATATCATTAAATACAACATTTCTCAATCTTTATTGTAACTTAATGTCTGTACATTAGGTCATTAAGCATTTAAAATAAATTTAAAATGTCTTTACGTTAATAAATTGTTTTTCAATCATGGCCTGTAAATGTGATGTTGATTATGTTGGTGAATGTATTCATTAACTTTGAATATTGTTGTTATTGAATATATGTATTTCTTGCACCTTCATTTCACCGTGGTTATGACAGTGAACCCGCAGTCACGCAGGGCACGGGATCATCGCCGTCAGGTGGCACCGCACCCTATCGCTGATGACGCACACGGTTACCCACTGCTGAGGGTCACTACATTATGCATCTAATACATTATTTCGTAATTCACTTATCATTCTAACGTAATTAAAAGTTCAATTTACATAATTCTGAACAGAAGTTCAGAATACTAATAGATTAATTTTTAAACTTTTATTGTGGACAACACATGGATTCAAATTTATTGATAAGAAGATGTTTACAATATTCCTATATTTATTTATTTGTTAAACGGACTTTATTTAATCGGTGTGGTAACTTAAGATTTTTACAGATTATGTTATATGAAACTGGTAACGTAGAGCTCATGAGTCCATTAATAGCTTATTCCTTACTTTTACCTAAACGTCGTCAAGTATTTTTATAATGACAATATCCCAGGCTTGTAATTATAAATGTTGGTATTGCCTAAAACTTCGTCACAGAAATTATTACACATTTAAAAATAGGACAGACATGAATTTTCTACATATTATATGCTTCGACGCAGTCACTTTACCATTTTATACGTGTTTTTGGATACAGTTTAATAAAGCATTCTTTGTTAGTTTATCCAAGTCATCTTAAAACATTTGTTTTCACAAAGAAATATCTTTTTTACTCTAATATTGTTTCCGGTCAGCGAGTGAGTTAATGTTACTTATTATACAATAACTGAATGATTCCCCACGATGCAACCCCTCATCGCTTTTGAGAGCCGTACACAATGTTTGCTTGGATTGGGATTTGCGAATGATATTATTAATTGAGTGGTTCCCACAGCTTCCAGAGGGGTGAGTGAGGGCGACCTGTTACGGCCGCTCCGTTGATTTGTGTGTTATTGTTGAAGCTGGTGCGATCCGTTTCCGCACGCACTCCCACGACAGGGAACAGATGCTGGGCGCAGTGGGGCCGCAGACACACACACACAATATTGTCTCACTAGTGACCCTCGACTGAGCGTGGGAATCGTTCCATTGTGCCAAGGGATCACGTTACCCATACGAGTAATGTATCTATTTATTAACAGTATAATTATAATAATGAAACAATTTCCTATTTTAAGTACTTTTCAACTAAGGATTATAATAATACACTCCTTTGCAAAAAAAAAACGGGCACCTTATACTCATTGGCTTTTCTATGGATGACATTAATGTTTTTAGTACGTCATTAGCTTAAATTACTAGAAATTTCTTATTTGATAATATTTCTCATTGATGAGAGACTTTTTGACACTTAAATCCTGGAATCAGTCAATGTAAACACAGAGCCGTGTTAAAATGGAAATTTTTATGGGAAATGATGAAATTAAGACTACGAGTATTTTTATGGTATAACAGAAGACATTAAAAAATTAAAAATAAATAACGAGTATGACCCTTGCAGGGATTATGACATATAATTGTCTTAGCATGCTTTCCACCAGGCTTATGACGGTGTCCTGTGGAATGTGTTCGACGAATACCGACCTCTTATATATACGCATTTACGTCGCCAGAACGGTGGGCCGAGCATTGACGTCCATGTAAATAGCATCTTCATCAATTACAGTCAGTGCGGGTTGTGCATGTTGACAAAGATTTCCTGCTATACACCTTTACGCATTTAGAGAGCCACTTTTAATGAATACTACTATCTCGCCTCTCGGTACGATGCTTGAAGTTACTCCCGCCCAAAACATAACGGACCCCCATACCATTAGGGGTGATTTCTTCAAAATACACGTCGGCATAGCGTTCCCCTGGTCTTCGTAACACTCGCCGACGTCGGTCCTCACCCTACAGACAAATTCAACCCTCATCAGAGAAGAGTAGCTACTCCAGTTACCTAGTGCCCAAGATAGGCAATTTCTAGTGAGTAACTTGGGGTCCCGCGCTGGTCGTCGACTACGTATATCAGCCGCTAAAAGCCTCCTCCTCAGAATCTATAGGCTAACTTATGCTCCTCGTACCTCTTCAACCTCTTCGTTTCTTTTGAGGTCTTTGTAACTACATTTGCGGTTCCTCAGCACCTGAGTTACTAAAAAACGGTCATCTCGTGGTTGTGTGCAACGTTTTCTCCGAGAACCTTGCCTTCTCTGAACGGAACCTGTCTCTTGGTATCAAGTCCAGGTTCTTTGAACGACTTACGTTTAATCGCTGTGAGATGTAACATTGGCTACACCCTTCTTCCAGCAGCGCTATAATTTTACTAGCTCTTATTGCTTTTTCTACCATTAGACTATTATAATGATAGAAAAATGTGGTTTTGTCTATACACAAAGATATCTGTTTTAAGTCACAATAAGGCGGGATTATGCGACAAACATAAATTATTGTAAGTACTAAAAATGACGAGAAGTTAGTTTTAGTTGCCTGATAACCGCAAATCCGCGAAAAGTAAGTAAAAAGTCACAAATTGAAAAAAATTATAATTATTTTTAAAAACAAGGTTCTAATTTGGAATTAACTTTGTTTCATGCCCAGACTCTTTGTTAAGTGCCAGTAATATAGTTTAACTATTAAAACATCTTTAGAACTAAATTTTCCAAATAATGTAGAAAAATCAAAACCGCCCGTTTTTTTGCTAAGGAATTTAAATAAAATAAATACATTAAATATTCCAGCTGTTTGAGCGGAGATTATTATTAGTGATGAGCAAAATCTGTCGTGTTCTTGCAGTCTTGCAAAATCGCAAGATCATACAAACACTAGCAAGACCAAGACCAAGACCGAATGAACAAGAACAAGACTGAAACCGAGACCGACAATGCAAGAACAAGATCAAAATGCAAGACAAAACTAAAAATTATAACTTCCGTTGTAAATAGGATTTATAAGAATGTTTGTCACAACTTCTATATATGTTTTTGTCGAAACAAAACATTTTGTGTGTTTAAAATTTCCAATTTATTCCACTAAATTTAAACACCGAATATAAAAAAGGCATCAGTAAACCTTACAATTGTCTGAAAAAAAGGATTTACAAGAATATTCTTGAAATTACTATTATTTTTCAATGTCTGGTTGACACATGGTTGATGTAGAGCTAAGCTACTTTTTTTATATTAAATTTGTACTACTACTACTTTAGAGGAAACGTCATGAGCTTCAATACCCTATTTTGGCAAAAATGGCTCGAGATTGTTTGTCAATTTCGGCTACATCTGTCCCAGCTGAGAGGTTATTTTCGAAAGCATCTCTTGCGATACGAAAGCATCGCAATAGATTGAATAACGAGTCGGCTCGATGGCTATTGTGTATCAATTCTTGGTCATCAAATAAAAGATAATAAATATATGCGTATAAGTAATGTATATTATATATAATAATATATAAGTATTTAAACTAATAGGATACGGTAACATTTATTGATTATTGTAAAATAAAGCTTAATTAATTACAGAGATTGATTGTTGATCATTTATAACTTATATCTATAAAAAGCCTTGAAATTTTTTTCAAAACGAAGTAAGTAATAAATAACAGAATATTTGAGCAAGACCAAGATCAAGACTGAATACGCAAGACCAAGACCGGAGAAGCAAGAGCTTGGTCTTGCTTTGCTCATCACTAATTATTATCCTGTTATGCCTCGAACCTTTAAACATCTTCAAAAAGTACTAAATGGATTATATTTTACGATACCCACAAAGCTAGTACTTACAACGGACAGTTTTTTAACTAAGGATTCAAAGAACCAGCCAATTGAGTATTATATCAATATTAGAAAGTAACCTTCATGAAGGAATACAGATAAGATACCATGATTTCGTTCTTAATGTTTTCATTAAATATTTTATATGAAAGAGATTATAGAAAATTTTAGAATTTATTATTAACTCTTTGTAAACATACTTTAACGTGTTATAACTATTCTACTCATATATGTATGTTTCAGTTTCAGAAGTACTAAAATATTTTTTGGATTCAAATTTAGGACTCACTATCCAAGTTTTCAACTAGG
Source organism: Malacosoma neustria (assembly GCA_963693495.1). Lineage (NCBI taxonomy): Eukaryota > Metazoa > Arthropoda > Insecta > Lepidoptera > Lasiocampidae > Malacosoma > Malacosoma neustria. The sequence goes on from OY856375.1 coordinate 12,900,324, forward strand.
ATCTATTTTTATACTATATATTTTTTATGTAGTTTATAAGTCGCTATGTCGGTTGCTATGCTGCTAAGTCGATTATGTTTTTTTTTTATTTCTGAGTAACAGCAATAAAAAAAAGACCCTGACGGCTTTCTTAATAGTAAGCAGTTACCGTGGCCTATAAATGTTTGCGAACGCAAAGGCAGCGCGAACCCGCTGCTGTCCCATATGGGTACAGGAACTTGGGCACTAATGCCGGAACACAACATAAGCTTATTATGGCGGCATGCTTAAGACCAAGGGTGGTGGCAATCCTGACGTGCTTGGGGCCCTACTACGTAGCTACGTGTTTTATCGCCTTTTACGACAGGCTGATCCCGGCCGCAGGTGTTAGTATTCTTTCTCCGCCCCTGCACGGATAAATGCATGGAAATCGTATTGACACTATGTAGGTATTATAAGAAAATTTTTAAGCGGTTTGTGGTTAAATTTACTAAATATGGAAACAAATTAATATATAGGGGGTTTTTGTAACAGGACCTGTAAAATAAATCTGGCCGTACAGATTTATTTTACAGGTTTGAAGTTTCCTAAACTTTGGCTCTGAAATAAATAATGCGTGGATCGTTTCCAGTTGAAAATAAAATGACGTAATTGTAAGAGAATAACTATTAATTGAAGCAATAACAAATTGTAATTCAACAAGCAAACACTTGACCCGTCAAAACAGCGCATTATGCAGGATGTGATGGATTAGCATTGATTTGGGTGCGGATGATGGCCGCGAGACGCCATTGCATATGCGGCGGCTGTCCCTCGTTGCTGATGACACGTCAACAGCCAGCAGATGCCCCATTAATATTTTATCATGCATAACATTGAGCACAATTTGTAGTCCAGTTGCTATACCATAAAACATTTCATCCACACATCTGTCTGCTGAAACATGTAGATTTATCAAATCTTGAAAACATTTACGGAAATTTATGTGGTACCTACTGATGTCTATCAATATCATCCTAGAATTTCTATTCATTGAACAGAAAATCTAGACTGATGTATTCATTATACATGCGTCTGCTGCCTTCAATCAACAACCGTACCTTAGTCTTGGTAACATTAAAACATCATTAGATAATATAAAGAAGCATTTTTATTATTTATTACCGGCAAGAATTTATTACCGGCCTATATAATCTGTATTTGCTATAATTGATGTAGGTACCCTATAAGACGAGATTCTAGAGTATGTAGTTTAATAAATAATGCCCTAGAGCTGGGTTTGTTTTCAAACAAATTTGAACACTTTTACTATAAGAATCCTAATTTCTACAGGGACTCTATTAATGAAGTTTACTAACCTATATAAGCTAACCTGTAGCCACAAGATATATTTTTATACGAAAGCATCCTCTAGAAGTATCCTGCGTGCAGAGCGATTGAAAGCAGCAAATGATCTATTTTGACCAAGCAGAAATACAGCAGGCAATGTAAGGAAGCACATACTTAGTATAAATTGTCGAGCAGGCAAAACATAGAAATAACATGGACAAATAAATTGTCTAACAAGCGCTTTAGCAGATATATGGATTAATTTTTTATATCACATCTTTTTCATTCTGACTAGGATTAATTTTTAAAAACTTATCTGCACAGTAGTAAAATCTTTACCTTAGGGCTTTTTTTACCAACATAAGGTAGGATGGGTATATATGCATCAACACTAAAAGAAACTATTAGCTTCATATAAATTATTTTCCGTACAGGGGCGGAGTAAAAATACCTGTGGTCGGGGTTGGCCTATCGTAAAAGGCGACAAAACAACCCCAGCTAAGTGATAGGGCTTAAGCCCATCCAGATGACAACCACCCCTGGTATCTAAATATGCTACCATAGTAACCTTGTGTTATGGCAATGTGACCAGGTTCCAATACCCTCCGCGGACGGCGCGTGTTAGCGGTGCCAGCGCCGGTAACATTTATAGGCGACGGTAACTCCTAACTATTAAGTGGGCCTTCAACCTGTTTGCTGTGTGTGTAGTTTTTTTTTATTGCTATGGGATTGTTTTCATATAAAGGAGCCTTTCCTGAGCAAAATAGAAAGTTATATGACTTTGCATCACTACTTTTTGCATGTTATTAGGTACTACACAAGTAAAGAATGTTTAGTAACGAGTTTCATAAGTTGACATACGAATAATATCACAATATTTATATTGTATTTATTGATATTCTATAACAAATTTATGGTAACAGAAACTTAATAGTTTCTAAATAGATCTACAAATCAAACCTGTACGAATACGGTATGAATTCCTTAAACCAAGGATACTCTAATATCACTCCATCTAGACTTGTTGCACCATTTTTTGTTGAATATTTAATAAAAAATTTAAATAAGATCTATAACTGATTATTTATTACACCAACATTAAAGATGATACGTAACCAATAACATTATAACGAAACCAATAATTGCTTACGGAATGTAAAAGAAGTGATTGATTTAATAACAAATTTTTTTTTCGAAATGCGCAATAAAAATAATCCGTAACGTCATCCTGAATTAAGCATAAAACTCTGCGTTCAACTTTCATGCATTTCGTTCTGTATAATGTAACAATTCGAATCGTCAATATAAATCACGACAACAGTTTCGGTTATCGGATGATAATATCTTCAATAACAAATGCTTTGTTTTTGCAACCATGAGCGGAGATTGATGTGCAGCAATTACGGGATGCTCCTCGGCCATACATTCCCAATGTGCTGCATCGACAACTAGCTTTTTCTGATGTCTGCAATGCTAATTTGCTAGTAGAAATAATATTGTACCGTGGCAAAGCCATCCATCGTTCTACTTTGAATTTCATGCACATCATTTTGGATACATACAAATCTTTGAATTTTTATTTAGGCATAGAAGTGGTCATTGAATTCTTATTCATTTTCGATCCATTCTATTTGACCATGTCCTCCAGTTTTTTTAACGGAAATTGTCATTTATCCTCTTCTATAAAAAAGGGTTATTTGATACGTTTCAGCCACGAAATCAACACAGTAATTATGCTTTTACAAAACGTTCATCACCTGTTTTACACAATATTGACTAGAAAGATAGGTAAGGAAAAAAGGAATAATACTGGATTAGTTTCTGATATAATAAACCTTATTTAGTGCTAGCTCTTGATTATTTTATTGACTAATATTCAATATTTTGATAAAAAGAAAAAATCGCGAAAAGCAGACCCCGGGCACGGAAAGGAAAGTTTGGGTTCTCAAGGCAACCGGGATTTAACGCTAGTGTGATAATGATTCAATATTTTACTTGTAATGTCTCTAACCAAGAAAATTTTAGAATATTTTAGTTCAAAAGTCAACATTCTCGTTAAATTTTGACTTTAACCCACAATTTTCATTTATAAAACCCAAATGCATTATTAAATTTTTTGATTGTCGCAATTGTTTTATTTCCACATATGCATGGATGATTGCAAAACTGAAGTGGCAGTGGGCTGGGCACATAGCTCGAAGGACTGATGGCCGTTGGGGCAGAAAAGTCCTCGAATGGCGACCGCGTACCGGAAGACGCAATGATGGACCGATGATCTGGTCAAGATCGCCGGAATAGGTTGGATGAGGGCAGCGCAGGACCGATCATTGTGGAGATCTTTGGGGGAGGCCTTTGTCCAGCAGTGTGCGTCTTCCGGCTGAAATGATGATGCATATATAATAAACTTGACTAGTTAGAGTATTACTCTATATTTTTAAGGTTATGCATACTAATATTAAAATAACTCTGTGACGTTTTCACGCCTTAAACCCTGAACTAATTTTGATAAATTTTGGTATAGAGATAGATTGGACCTTGAAGCTACTTTTTTTAAGTTTATCCGGATTAGCTAGTACTCTTAAAGCATGATTTTTGCCAGCACCAACCGGTGAGATTGTGTCACTTGAAGAATCAATAAATAAATATCTAAATCAATTATCTTTTATCCGTGCAGGGGCGGAGAAACCTCTGCGGCCGAGGTTGGCCTGTCGTAAAAGGCGCCAAAACAACCCACCCTAGCTACGTGGTAGGGCCTCAAGCCCGTCTGGATGGCGACTACCTTTGGTCTTAAGTATGCTGCCATAATCATGTGTTGTGTTCCCGCATTAGAGACCCAAGTTCCTGCACCCTTGTGGGACAGCAGCGTGTTCGCGATGCCACTGGCGTTGCAAACACCCATAGGCGACGGTAACTGCTAAATTCTAAGCGGGCCGTCAGCCTGTCTGCTGTTCTACAGCATTAAAAAAACAAAAAAAAATTATAATGCAATGTTAAATCAACTGCGAAATGATCATATTTCTAAATGGTTGGAAGGTGTATATGCAACTTTTAAATCAAAATAATTAAAACTATAAAGAAAGTATTTTATATATGGCAATTTAAGAGCAGTGCCAAACCAGGACCTAAAGCGACCAAGTTAAAATCAATTACGCCTCCGCTTTAAAGCTATGAATATTTTAACTGATCCCGCATGATTGACTCATTGTTAAAATTTGGTGTCAACAAATCACATTCGAATTGTGTCCGGAAAAGAAAGTAACCCATTGTTATGAGCACTCTGATAACAACATTCGACGTACAGAATAATGTTTCAAGTTGTTTTTAATACTCAGGTCATGTTATAATAAATAACAAAAAGAAAAACCGCCTTCAAAAAAAAACTATTCCAAAACAAATTAATATGCACTAAAAAGTAAAAAAATAATTGCATATTCTTCTATAACTTAATAATCAACTTACTTTTTCTACTCATCAATATGTAGGTACGATCTATATTACGATAATATAATGTAGTTACAATTATTGTTATTTTTGAGTCGGTTAATGAATTTCATACCTTATTAATTATAATATTACGAAAGCGTGTTATAAATTATATATACTACTTTATAAAAAAATACACTACTAAAGCATAAAGCTTATGTAAATCTTTGCTTATTGTGAAATTATTAGGTTCCAAATCAATTAAGTTCAACTAAGTGATCTGAACGTGTGATCCCGATTTGAAATAAGAATAGAGAAATGAATAGGGGATATCTAAGGAGCTGTAAGGAACAAATGAAAATGACCCTTTCTCTTGTTTACAGCAAAACAAGGGCGACATACGATTGGGCTCCGATGTGCAGGTATCGAATAAACCGTAATGAAACGCGTGTAAAGACAACAAACCGACTTAACGAGTTGTGACCATCTTTCATACGGGATTCATGCATATTTACGATGGTACTAGGACTACACTGAAATCTTGTTGAAACATTCAAAACGACACTAACTTGCATGTCACTCACTTAAGTAAATTATTTTGTTAACAATTTTTAATTGCTTACAGCTTTTTTGAGGTTGCTTTTCCCCTCATCTGAAAGGGATGATAAGAAATCATGCGTCTGGGTGTTTATACCTATGCATATTATACAATATGTATTCATTTACAAAAAAGTATATATGTAGTTTATCAGTTGTTTAGTACCCACAACACAAGTGCCATGCTACTTACTTTGGGACTAGACGCCGTTGTGTGATTTGTGTCAGTATATTTATTTATGGATATGGTCCATCTTAGCCTATAATTTTCTTTATGCAGTATTATTTTAAGGATCTATCGCCTTTTCTTTTTTAATTGCACTTTTCACAATCTTCCTACAAAATTCTACAAAATTCTTCTCTACCTAAGCTACATGGGTACATAGCTTTTACTTCATGTGTAAGCATTGTATAATAAAAAAACAGACCTCGTGTGTAATCTCGTCATTTATTCTAGGCGCTTTGTTTGCTGCACATTAGCTTCTAATCGGATACTAGGTTATGAATCGTTTTGCTACTGGTAGTTTGGGACTACCCGTACAGCGGTTGTCGGCCCTCGTCTCTTGGCTAAGAGATGGTATACGCACTAAAAATACTCTGCTACTCCTTCGTTCGCTTTGGACGCCGGAGCCACGGGATGTGACGTTAGCCCAAGCTAACAGCCAAATCCGTTCCTAAAACAACTTATAGGTCCGTAAGCTTTGTGGGAATAAAATTTTAATAATTTTTTTAATTAGAAATTTTAATTTCAGATGTAAAACGAAAAAATGCACTTTGCGCTATCGCTTATATTAGGTAAATCTTAAAAAATATTGTTGCATGTTACACTGAGAAGGTGCTCTATCTAGTTTTTATAGAGCTTAAAAGTGGAAACACAGCGTGAATCGTCCAACTTGTGATAAAAAGCATCCGTCGAAATATTTAGAGGTCGTGAAATGCGCGTTCCTATGTCAAGTGTCACGGGCAGCTGACACCGCCCGCCACACCGGGGCAGAAGGCACGACCAGGTATTGTCCGTGCTCCCACGACGCGACGAATCTCTCAACGGGCTTCATGACCCATTAACTTAGTCACGATATCATTTTACCAGTTCCTTACGTTGACATCACAGTGCCAAGTGTTGAGAAATCTCACGGCGTTTTTAGTTGATTTCACATAGGAGGTATATTGAAGTTCAAGGTAGCCATATCAACGATTTGAATGAAATCTATTTTTACTAACGATCATATAATCAATCAAGACATGAAGCAAGTGGATTAGACGTACAAACTTTACTTCGATGAGTCGTGAAAATGAAATTTGTGGCTCGTAAAAATTTTAATGCATGATATTTTTTTTGGTAACACCCGCTAAAGCTTTTCTTTGCGTTTAATGTTCGGTTTTTCTTTCGAAGTCAGGTTGCAATTCAGCCCTTCAGAAACTGAGCCAATAGTCAATAACTTATCTCTTTCGGAGCTTAAGGACGCTCCGCTAAGTAGTTTAGTGTACTTTTTTTTCTTCGAGTACTAATAACACTTAGCGCACCAGTCTCAGAGCTATTTAATGGGAGTCAGGTTTGTGGCCCCACCCAAAGCATGCATCGAAAAATTTTGTTGAGCTCCTAGATGATACGTTTCAAATTGCGGCCTCAATTCGACTGAGGTAACGGCTATAGTTTCTCATCACTGTCGGTGCAGGGATGAAGTCGGAAGTTTAAGGCTGTACGGTTTCTTAGATTCAGCTCTTCAGGGGTACTCCTCCCTCCAGCCTCCCTCTCCGCGAACCCAAAGTGCTCGAGCATCCGCTACTTCCCTCCCTTTACCGTACAAGGCAACAATCCAAAAGGATTGGTAGATAGGTAAAAACCCATTCCCGCCAAAATTCTCTATCCTTCCCCAACAGTATTAATATCCATCCTGGATATTAATGCTGTTTCTTCGATTTTAGATGAGAGTAAAGGAGTTTCCAGATCGCGACACTTTGCAAAAAAGAAAAATAATCCTTCGAAATCCCCAAAGTCGTATTAACTACCAGATACGGGAGAGAAACGGGCTACAAACCCACGGACTCAATTGACGAAACAATCATCTCTGACTTAGGCGGACGAGCTACAAGGTCTGGCAGAACCAGGTTCCGTTCTGTGCTCCCAATATATTGAAGTATGAAGAGACCCTTCCCACTCCATGGTGAAACGTCAATGAATCCAGACAAGGTGGACCGCCAGCTGCTAAAAGATTTGGTGGCTAAGGAGCTGGCTTCAATATTAAATGTTGCTCGACACAGACAGGGATCAGCTCTACAGAGCTTCAGTAAACTGAAGCACCCCAGTCACCAAAACACTTTCAGTTAATACACTCAAAATGGTGACAGATAATCTCTTTCAGAGCCCAGGAGCCTCCAGTCATGGGACTAGCCATGCTGAACGGGGAAGTAGGAGAAACTCCACCTCCTATCGCGGAACTTGAAGCTGCTGAAAGGTGCCTGGACTCCTAGGCTCCGTTGTCAAAACATCCACCCAACACCTAGGCTAGACTTCGAAGAATATTCGACGTGTTTCCGTAAAGAACATTTCTCTGAACCCTGGAAGGAAGCGGATTAGTGTTAATTCTTAATTAAGGTCAGCCTCTCGATGACCCTCCAGGCTCTAGGCCAATCGTGCTGCTTGATAAGATAGCGAAAGTCTACGAGCGTATCATGACTCGTCGGCACAACCTCAAAAAAAACCAGGCCTCTCAGAAAGCCAGTAAGAATTTCGAGCTAGGCAGGCCTCTAGACAAGTTGTTGCCGCTAACTTATTCCCACAACTTGCACAAACTACAATATTTATTTTAATAAAACAAGACCAGTCTGAAAAACTAGAATTGCAAATATTGATTAATTACTCTTTGCTGCAAAAAATAATTTTATCCATAGATCCTGCTTAAATAATAACATTGCACGGTACCAAAAATAGTGTTCAAATCAATTAATGTAAATCATTCATGTTACCGTATTTAGATTTCGTAAGAGCTTTTAAATTTGTTTTTATAATCACACCACCAAAGCTTAAGGTAGCTAAGTCAGCTTCACATTCTAGCTGGCGCATCTAGAAGAGCTCCAGCACAATAAGCTATTCGGCGTCGGAAGTTTAGACAACGCGAAAACTAAAAATAATGTCGATTAGTTTTTAGTGAATAAAAACTTCCAATATGGTATTTGATATGCAATCTGAATTTACCGCTAGACATTTAATTATTCTTTAATTAAATTCCAAGAGTCTTGGCTTCGCTGGTATGTCTACGTTTTACTGCTTTACCACGTTAACTGCTTGATTACGTTAGAAATGTCTGGCCACGCTGCCTCCTACTGGAAAGTGTAGACCTAAAAAGTGCTGACTTGACGTCGTGAAGAGAGAAGTGAGGAATTATTCTTTTTTTGGCATGTCGCGGCTTGCGAAAAGAATTCTTTTATTAGCTTTTAGCTTTCAATAAGACAGTGAGAGATAAGAGCAATACTCACCCATGCGGCTGGGGTCGACCTGTCGTAAAAGGCAACAAAACAACCCACCCTAGCTACATGGTAGAGTCCCAAGCTAGTCAGGATTGCAACCACCCTTGGTCTTAAAAATGCAGCCTAACCTTTTACTCTGGCATTAGTGATCAGGTCCTAGTACAAATATTTGGACGTTAGCATGATAACGTAACTGCTTTCTATTAAGTGGCCCTTGCTTGTGCAGGGCGAATCGGCGTGTTCTACATCGGCGACTTCGATGTGCAAGGTTTTCTCACTATGTTTTCCTTCACAATTACCCGTTGTAAATTATAACATGCACATTAAGCAAGTACTTTTTCCGTTCAGGGCCGGAGTAAGAATACTGATCCTGTGGCCGGAAGCGGCCTGTCATAAAAGGCGACAAAAACACCACAGCTGGTAGGGTTTCAAAGGCGACTGGGTAACCACCCCTGATCTATATGTTATGTTAATGTGTTAGGGGGCATCCATTAATTACGTGAGCTATTTTTACTATTCGGGAAAATAATAAACCGTTCAGGTATACTATAGATAGTTTATTTAAATTAAATAAAATTAAAAAAAAAAACAGATAACATATTTTTTAATATCTGTAATATTTTATATTTTTTGAAGGTGAGGTGAGATTTTCGATTATCCCCCCCTCCGTTTAAATGAGATTTGGTGAGATTTCATTGGACAGAGCCCTTGGCGTCGCAAACATCCATAGACGAGGGTAACGGCTTACTACTGAGTGGTTCGTCAGCGCGACTGTTTTGCTAAAGTGCACGTCATCTTGGAGATAGAACCTGGGTCGAGTTCCAGAACAGGGTAGCCAGAAATCATCTATTGGCTACCCTGCTGCACTTATTTCCAGAAACTTCCGTAACAAATTCGTCATCAGCCAATCGTAGTCTACTGCTGGACGTAGGCGTCCCAAAGTTTGCGCCACATGTCCCGGTCGCTTGCTTTTCTCACCCAGCCCCGTCCAGCAACCTTACACAGGTCATTGCTCCATCAGGCTGGGGCTGGTCTTCACTCCAAGACACGTTTGCTCCAACGCCCATCGGTCCTGCGCCAAACGTGACCAGCCTTGCTCATTTTGCGAGCTATATTGTTTAGTCTGGTTCTCTTACGGATTATGTCCATGATAAATAGCCAACATAGCTCGCTCTATAGCGCGGTGTGTGACTTGAAATTTGTGAACCAATTCCGCCGTCAGTGTCCACGTCTGGGCTCCGTAGGTCAATACTGGTAGGACGCATTACTCGAAGACTTTCACCTTCAAGCACTGAGGGATGGTCGACGAAGACATGACGGAGCCTACCGAAAGCCGTCCAACCCAAATGAATCCACCTATAAGCTTCACCCTCGAAGTTGTGCCTGCCCAACCCCGCAACAATAGTTATGGAATGTATTACGTCCACGTAATAAATTTAATGTGCTAACAAAAGTCAATGTAACATCAATTCATATTGACTGGCTGGTAATCTATATAACTGCTGCAAGGATAAGGACAATGGCGAGGTTCACTACTATTATGCCACTCTGAATACACTTGAATTTTTATTTTAAATAAAACACTATACCCATGTAACATAATAAAAATACAAAGAATTAACACTTTAGCTACAAGTAATACACTTATCTCCCTATTCACACGGTATCTGTTTTACACGATCTTTTACATGGTTTACAAATTAACGAATTTGGAAAACCTTATAAAAATGTATTGTTGCATATAAGTTTTTAAGATATTTTACTTGAATAAGTGACCGAATTGAGCACATATTGGGAATATATTTTGTTTTAGACGGTTTTACATATCAAAATCAACGTTTTTCTTTACACGATTTTGTCTGGACCCTATCTTCAGTGTAAGTAGAGGGATATGTGTACTTATTTTTATTTCAATGTCTCGTCAAGATTGTTAATTATAAACATAGATGTATATATATGTACATACTACTAGAAAATTAGGATAATGACAATTTTTAGGTGCCTAAATCCTCATGTATTGTTTCGTCATCGTTGGAATGCGATACTTTGCCTGTGATTATTCTTTCTGGAGAGCCAAAAGCAGGTTTAAGATATATTTTTGTGCATACAAGGATTAAACTAACAACATATTCATCTAAAACAATATTTTTGTATTACATACCTTGGGTACTATAATAATGGACATGACTAAGAAATGAAGTACAAATGAACCCCAGTCCCCAAAATAAAAGCTAAGTTATCATATATTTTCACAGCGTTATTGTAGTATTACATTTTTTAACGAATATAGTATTCATATGTAGTTTGTCAAATGCCTCAACCCCAACATGAATCCTAATTGTCATTATATTTATTAGATATTCCAAATACCAACTTATTTATATATGCACTATTGCTCTTCATTCATCTGTACTTCCTCATACCTATGATTGAATTATGACACAAAGAAATAATATTAAAAATTCAAGATGGAGTCTTTAACACATTAAAGACTTATATAAAGTGAAAAATTATTTCCAATGTATCACAAAATGTTATTTCAAAGATGATTCAAGCAACCTTTAGTCCCCTATTTTTCATTAATACAATTTCTATAATAATTACAAACTAATAATACAATTAGAATACAACAACTATAACATTTTTATCCGTGTAGGGGCGGAGAAAAAATACTAACCTCTGCGATCGGATTGTCGTAAAAGGCGATAAAACAACCCTAGTCAAGTGGTAGGACCCCAAGCCCATCTGGATGGCGACCACCTTTGATCTTAAGTATGCCGCCATAGTAACTTTGTGTTGTATTCCGTATTAGTGACCAGTTTCTGTACCCTTATGGGACAGCAGCGTGTTCACGATTCCATTGAAGCGACGTTGCAAACATGCATAGGCGACAGTAACTGCTAAATCTACAACACATTGATACTGAGGCTGTTAAATGCCGGCGTCCAAGAACAGGTGTGAAGTGTCGAAATTATACAACAAAATATTTTATTTCGGACAGAAAAGGGAGAAAAGTACCTGTTTGCAGCAAAACTTTTGCAGGTGTTTTAAGTTTAAAAGCCTCGCGTATATTCAAGGTGTTACAAAAAGGCACTTTCACTCTGGTTCAGTTGTCAAAGAAAATACATAGAGATAGAAAGAGATTTATGTTTGCTTCTCCAATTCGAACTGATATGGTTGGAGTAGATCTAAACAAGAAAAGGCTGAAATTTTTGCTAGCCACCTTGCATCTGTGATCACCTCTAATGACGCGGACTCAGAATCTGAAATTGACAGTGTGCTGCAACAAGACTTTCAACTCGATCTCCCAATAAAACCCACCTCTCGCAAAGAAGTATGGAGGACAATAAAAAGCATGGAGAATAAAAAGGCCCCTGGATTTGACTTAATTGACGAAAAGACCCTAAAAGAACTACCAAAGAAAGCATTTACATTTATTGCCACACTATTTAATAGTATAATGAGAGTGGGGTACTTGCCAGCATTATGGAAAGTCTCACAAATAATAATGATTTTGAAGCCTGGCAAACCAGCCCACGAAGTAACGTCTTATAGGCCTATAAGTTTACTACAAGTGCTCTCCAGTCTTTGAAAGAATACTATTACAGACGCTGAAGCAAGAACTGTCGATGAAGTTAACTATTCCAGATCACCAATTCGGGTTTAGACAAGAGCACGCCACTGTAGAACAAGTCCACAGAGTTTGTGCCGCTGTGAGATGCTCTGGAACGCAAACAATATTGCTCTGCTGCCTTTCGCGGTGTCCAGCAAGCTTTTGACCGAGTCTGTCATAAAGGGCTACTATATAAAATCAAAGTACTCCTGTGCCACACTTTTCACCAAATCCTACAATCATACTTGTTGGACAGAATATTCCAAGTTAAAGATGATGCTGTACGTCGGGCTTTCATGAAATCACAGCTGGAGTGCCTCAAAGATCAGTCCTGGGACCTATTCTATATACGATCTACACATCGGATCTACCAGACCCCAGATGTTACAGTTGCCACATTTGCAGAGGACACAGCGATCTTAGCTTCAAATGTACAACCAGTTCAAGTATAAACCGCCTGCAAGAGTCGCTCACGGAAATTCACAATTGGTTCAAAAAGTGGAGAATCAAAGCCAGCGCTTCTAAATCGGTTCACGTTACTTTTGCCCTACGAAGAGGAAATTGTCCACCTGTTCATCTCGGCAATAATCAATTACCACATAGCGATACGGTTAAGTACCTGGGGATGCACCTGGACCGCCGGCTTACCTGGAGGAAACACGTCCAGACCAAGAGGAACGAAATAAATTTAAAATTCCGTGAAATGCTCTGGCTATTGGGCAGAAACTCTAAACTGTCCATTAATCACAAGCTGCTGATACATAACGCAATACTGAAACCAATTTGGACCTATGGAATACAACTGTGGGGTTCCACTTGCAATTCAAACATAAATATTATACAAAGAGCGCAGAACAATATTCTCAGACAAATATCCAATGGACCCTGGTTCACTAAGAATGCAGAATTACATGAACATCTGAGCCTCGATACCATAAAGGAAGAAATTAAATTGAACTGCACGAAATACAAGTCCAGACTGGAGAACCACCCAAATCGTCTGGCAGTGCAGCTCACAGTACCTGAAACTATTAAACGACTGAAAAGGCGTAGGGTGCTGGAATTTGAAAATCTTTACACATTCATAAAATGAGTGGAGCCTCGCTGGAGACTCACCATTGGACAAAGAAAATTCACTAATCCCATCTGCTTATAGTCAAGGACTGATTGCAAGATCTAAAAAAAATTTTTGCTTCTCGCAAAGAGGCAGTACAGAACTTCATCCGTAAATTTCAGCCACTGGAATCTCATTATTCACGAGGTTTTATCAAACACCTTGTTTATATACCAGCCGATCTAAACATTAAAAAAATGCATCGGATGTACAACGACGAGGCTTTACCGGATTTCGAAGTTAAAATAGGATTTTTTCCGCATTCATCCTTTAATATAGATTTCGGATCCCCCCCCCCCGCACAGACGTACGCTCTACATGCCTCGAATTACTTGAACGCCTTAAAATGACCGCTAACGAAAACCTGAAACAAAACCTTCGGAGTCAATATCGAATTCTAATGAATGAATGAATTGAGGGCTGAAGCATTCCTTTGCATTTCCTTTTTTACGAGATGACAACCCAGAAGTTCAAATTATTTCATTTGATTGCCAAAAGAATTTACCGCTGCCCAAGATCCCGGATCAATCGGCCTATTATTCGTGGCAACTATATATTTATAATTTTACAGTAGTGGTTGGAACTTCGCACAATCAGCTCACCCCAAAAACGTACACGCATACGTATGTACTGAGGATCAATCCAGCAAAGGCTCGAACGAGATATGCAAGGCTGTATACCACTGTCTAAATACCTTAAATCTCGAAGGGAAAAAGTTGTTCGAATGGTTGCCGATGGCTGTGGTGGTCAGAATAAAAATTCAATGATCGCAGCAATGGCGATGAAATGGTTAAAACAATCAGATCCTTCAGTATCAGAAGTACAATTAATATTTCCTATGACAGGCCATTCATTTATGCCGCCAGACCGCGTCTTTGCGTTAACTGAGAAAAAAATACGGGAGAAGGAATGCATCATTCGACCAGATGAATATTGTGAAATAATATCAGAACATGCAACGGTGCACTATCTCGTCAAAGATAAACAAGTATGTACTTGATTGGAAATCGGCAACCAAAGAAAACCTTAAGGGTACTAAGACTTGGCACTTTCAACTGAGCAAATGCAAGCGAATTATTATAAAACTTTTTCCTCGCAGCATTAACGTACGAGATGAGATATCCTACAGAATTGACTTCGGTACTCACAAGGGTGTCATGAAAAAAAACATAACTATTTTATCATTACAACCAGAACCAGCAAGCAACAGAGTTCAATTAAAGAGAGAAAAACTTAAAGATGTAGATTCATTATTAAAGAAACATGGTGAAAGCTGGAGAGATATGGACTCCTTGAGACTACTATAAAAGTTTTATCAGAAGAAGGTGAAGATATTGCCGAAGTGCAGGAAGACGAAAGTGACATTATAAATAATAATACTGAAGAATACATGATGGATTAGGTGTTATTTTATGAACATTGAGATATCCATGTAGGAAGCTATGCAGGGAGTACCCTGAGTTCGGCCCATAGTCTACAATAGAGGTTAGTTTTTTCAAACAACTATAAGTCCACATGATTCATATCAATATATCATAAGTTCTGTATGGGCATATCAATCGGCAATAAGTCCAAACTATTTTTATCTTTCTCAAAGTAATTATGAATGTTATAGTTAAATTGTTCATTAAAATACTTAGGCACAGTAGATAGTCAGCACTGTATAACACTGTTAGTATAGTATTTCATAACACTAATGTGAAACTAAAATCGTTTATTTCCCAAATTTTTTATGTAGTGGACTTATGGCAGTTTGAAATTTATCAACTCATTTATCTACATTAAAATATGATAAAATTGTTGTTTTCCATGTATAATTATTCAGATTTACTCTTGACAGTGTATAGAATCTGGTTGGTCTGGTGAATCAGGTAGAGTGCGCTCACAAACACTGCATTTGGCCTGAAAAATATTCAATTCATATTAACAAATAAAAAATATAGAATTCAAGTAGTCACGGTAAAGAAATCTGATGCCACATGGTTATATTAGTGTCCCATGTGCATCTATCTCCAGCTGCGAGGTTGTAATATCTGCGAAGAAGTCAAAGAGGTGGGAATGGCAGGTGTCCCTTGGGAAAGATCCGCCGCCCGCTCCTACGTCGCGAGGGTAGGCTATTCCGTGTGTGTCCCCTAAATCCCAGATTAACTCATGAGCGCTCCGGGGGTAGAAACCCTGTCCCCCTGATGCAAACTTGACCAACCAGTTTATCCGGTGATCCAGACAGTAGGTGATTTTGTCAGTAGTGGGGTTTTATTGGGTATTTGGATGTCCACATCATTACCAGAGTACTACCACATACCCATCGATCACAAAAATAGCTTTTCAATAAAAAAATATCATTTAAAAATATTGCCAATCTAATAAAATTTACTAAAAATATAAAGCTATTATGACTTATTATTTTTGTAATACATAAAACTTTATCAAAAACCAGATGGATATCATATGAAACTTATTTTTTTTTTTTAATTGCTAACCTGTTCCATTAATATTAGTTACTTATACTTACTGCCCCTCCTTAAAATATTCCTTAAGGGTGTTTGAAAATCTTTTGGAATACTTGACAAACTCCCTCTTCCTCTGTTCCAGTACTTGTTTCCCAGCTCCAGGGGTGTATGTAGACACCTCATTGACAGCATCAAGTAACTTCTTGATAGCTGATGCAATTTCCCTAAAATTAAAATTTCATAATAGCCTTATCATTGTTATGAATCCATTCAATTGTGTTCTATATTATATTAAAAGCTAAAGTGCAATTACTCTAAGATTTTGAGAGGGAGCCAAAGGTTACAATCCCCCAAAGCCACAGGTTACCCATATGGAACAGCATTGTGTTTGTGATGCCCCTAGTATCGCATATCTATAGGTTACAGTAACTGCTGACTATTAAGTGGGCCTTTAGCCTGTCTGCTGCTCCCCAACTATAAAAAAACTGTCAGTTTAAGAATCATTGCATTAATCATTACAATAAATCACTACATAAAATAATAAACATTGAAAAATCTTAAATATATCTATTTTCCAACTAAACAGAATCAGACAATTAAATGTCATTAATCATGTCACATTTAATATCTGTATTACAGTATTTCATTACAGAACAAATCCATTTAAATGAATACTTACTTAATTGTTTCAAGAAAGGTTTTCCTGTCAGTTATTTCATCAGGTATGCGGCTTAAGATCTTTTTCAGAGCAGCAGATTTCTTATTTAATTCCTGGAATGCTTCTTCAGTTCTGTTCAACCTCAAATCAGCACCTAAAATTTCCAAATGAAAAGTAATTAATCTTAATAACATTTTATGTTACTTTTATAATCACAATCATCTATGCAAGGGCTCCACCCTTACCGACTTAAGTATACCGACCGTAGGGTAGGAGTTTATTGCCTTTTAAACCACTCCGCCCCTAGCCACTTCAGCCAGGGGTGAAAAAGGCAACAAAATTACTCTATGTGGTAGGGTACCAAGCCTGTCTGAATGGCAACCATCCAAGTTTTAAACATGCCACCATAATAATCCTATGTTCAGTGACCCAGATTCCAGTTCCCCTACACAAATAAACACACTGATGTTAGTGCCAGGAGGCATCACTAACATCCATAGGCCATGCTATGCAGTCTTGTTCCACTGCAATAAAAAGAACATTCAAGTTCAATTGTATCTTAAATTTTTGCAGTCTACAGATTAGTATTACACACAAGTTGATAATATAAATAAGGAACTCCAGGTTAGATTAAATAAATAATTTTATATACATAGATAAATGATACTTACATTCAGCTTCAGTTAGTGTTCCTTGGAGTCTCAACAAACTCTCATTCATATTTACAGGTATATCAGCTCTTCCCATGATACCAGCCACCAAATCATAGTTAAGCCCTGGGACTGCAGCCTCAGCTTTGGTGAGAGCTGCTCGTAAAGTTTGAGAAGCACCCAAATCATACTTCTCTAACTGAAAAGTAAATTTATTAACATAAAGTAAATAAATAAAATCAATTCAATCAATAATCAATTTACTTGAGAAAACATTTTATTGCAATTACTGTAAAACAATGTTTTCCAATGGATCATTATTTTTATAACAGTCGTAGAATATTAATTAAATATGGCATGGATGCCTAATAATAAATTAATAAACTGAACATAATGTAATAATTGGATGAAACAATTTTTCTAAGCATTCTAATTTAATTGAAACGACGTGTAAAGAAAAAGTGCCTTACTTGTGTCAAAACAGGGCGTATAAGAACAGGTAAAACTAAAGAAGTAACAGGTAATTCATCGCCCATTGTCATCGTGGTCAGTTTTTTTATATACAATAACACCAAAGATTATTATTAAGCCAAATGTAAAATAAAATTAAATAAATTCGCAAAATACGTATGTATTCCAAGATAATTTTCAGATAAGTTTGATTGTTGTTGTTGTTGTTTTAATTTGCCAATCTGGCAGGCAAAGGACTTGGTCCATACAGCCTTGTCAATTGTAATTGATGTTTGATTAGTTTGACAACTTTGTGTGTTGTTCAAATGACAGCCAAAGGAATTAGTCGTAACGTATCCTGTCGATATTCTAATCGGTAACGATGGTTATCAGTTACCAAAAGCCAACTAATACCGAACGAAGCCGAGTTATTCCACGCCACTATGAAGCAAATAACCATGCCCTCTCTTTCCCTGCCTATGCAAGTCTTTAGAGCACACATGTAACGATATCTCGTAGCAATTTATCTGTGCAAACCGATTTACGCAGATTTATCGATCGTGTGTATGAAAAATCGTTCTAGATTATCTTTCATCGATGGCAGTTGCAATTTCTATTAGTTAAATCGTTATCGATTGCGTTTGCACAGTTTTATCGTCGCGTGTGGATCGCGAATTCGCGATCACTCATTGCGGAATATGCGGAAGTACAGTACTTCACGGAGCTCGCTTGTATGTGCACGTGCAGATCGCTCTCTTTGCAACATGTCGGAAAAAGAAAGAGATGGACACCGCGAACAACTGCAAGAGTCATAGAAAACTACAGAAGCGAAACTTGCCTTTGGAAGACCAAATCTAAATATTACTATGATCGCAACAAAAAAGAAATGCTGCCTACAATAGGCTAGTCGAAAAATACAAAGCCATCGATCCAAATGCCAACAGGGATATAGTGGTTATGAAGATTAATAATCTTAAAACTACCTATAAAAAAGAGCATAATAAAAATAAAAAAAAACCTGTAAATATGGAGCAGGATCTGACGAGATTTATACTCCTCGTTTATGGTACTTTGAGTTGCTAAGTTTTTATACGATCAAGAAGTACCAAGATCATCGATATCAAATATAAATGAGGGCGAAAATAAGGTAAGCTTTTATTTCTCAGAAGTTATTTATTGCTTTATTGTATTTGAATACAAGGTCTACATTTATGCTGGACATTAATGAATGAAATTGTCTTACCAAGGAACTTTTCTTTCACTGACAAAATAAGTCATAAATTGACCTCTTTTCTGATATACTGTTTGAAGTGCACGGCCTTGTATAGTTCTTTGTAATGGTTCAACTTCAAGTGTTAACTCTCTTGTTGTTAGTCCTGACGTTATGGTACCTTCTTCAAAATTGACACTATCGAAACATTCTGAAGTTATTTATTTAATTATTATAAAAAGCTAATCTGGCTAGTGGAGAGTAGAGATCTGCATACACTCGACTAAGGGAGAGTATTCATTTATGTAAGAAGGCCCTATAATAAATCACAAATGCTGTTATGGTAGCATCAAAGCAATAATAGCTACTTATTTCGACGGTTCATACAAAAAAATTTTTGTAGGTAATCATTGTTTTTTTTTTTTACATAGTTCTGGTACATTGCATTTCTGGTAAATAATTTTGGCTTTGATAGATAAAATGATAGAAACGTGAAATTGTCATTTGTTAAAAAAGTAAATATCCCTATTTCCTTCTATTTTAATCTATTCTTGAAAGGTTGGCTACAACGCCATGGGCATCGATTTGCCAATGTCAAAGTAGAAAGGAATAATGATTCAAAATGGAGAGAGGATAAATCGTCGTGATCGTAGAATAACGTCGGATTTGAAAAAATCCAAAATTCACTTTTTACTATATTTGGATACTACATTGTCTAAATATTATTGCTACATTAACAAAAAAATTACATGTATTTTAGATTTTAAATTAAGCAGTCAGTAAAGTGACGGGTGTGATAGATTCTCATAGTAAAATGACGCTTGTGTATTTTTAAAATGGCTATCCTGTAAAGTTTAATATATGTCAGATCCGTCACTATTCTACGACTACGACGAAATGACATATATGTTCGTATAATTGTATCATTCCATTTTTAAATTCATATACAATATTTCACTTATAAATTATCATTTTCTCTCGGTTTGCAATTAACTAGTAAAATGAACGTCAAAATTATTTCCTGATCCGTCTTGCTTTTTCGCTACCTGCCTTTTCTAGTCCTGATATTTTTTTTAAATACTTTGACATTGGCAAATTAGTGCTTAAAGTTATAAGTTCCAAGCTATGAGTAAAAGAAAAAATACTACTGTTTGCAATTTGCAGTATTGAGATAGTTATACGAGAATTTTTATCTATAAATAATGGCTAAAAATACATCAAGTTCAGCATTTCGTAAAATAGATATTGATCAATATAACGAAGACAACTTTAAAGAAGATGAAGCTGAGCAATCAATTCCTACCGGACCTGACGAAAACGAAGTGTGCGGCCTATTGAATCAATATCCTTTTTACATGACTAATTTCCGTATTCAGTTTTTATTGCATAAATTCAGTTTTAATTAGTAGGTACTTGAAACACCAAAAATTTCTCTATGAACTTTCGCTGATTGGCAAAAAATAAATACCTACAGGATACGTGCAGCAACTACATAGCAAAGTTCTAGATAACACAGTACCCAGTGTAGTGTGTATTGAGGAAACGCCTTAGTACCTATTTAATAAAAGTCATGGCTCTCCTTATAGTAACTTTTTAGGTTTATTTAAGCTTATAAATTAAAAACTAAGATCACTACCATATTTATCTATACATATATATCAGAGTTACTTTTCCATGATTTAGATTAAGGCCTACTAATTAATGTTAAAAAGATTATAATAATATTTATTTGTCAAACATATTTACTCACATAACCAATCATAAAAAAAATAACTTCATGCCTACATTATAATAAGTCTTCTTTTTGGCTGTACAAAAATATGTTGCATTTTAAGCTTTCACTTTGGAATGTAGTAAGTGGGGCCTTCAGTGTTTTTCCATGACTCTTCCTTTTCATTTGTCTTTCATAAGAGTCTAGGTTCATTAAATGTAGCTAAATTTAGATTTACATGAACCATGTTTTATAACTCATTAATTTTTTTTTAATCCAAATGAAAAGTGATTCTAACAACTGTGTTACATTGTGTTTTTGGGACAAATAAAGTGATTTGGGAAAGTGGTGCTCCATCATCATCATCATCCTAGCGTTAGTCCCGGTTGCCACCCAAACTTTCGTTTCGGTGCCCGGGGTCCGCTTTCCGACTTTTTCTACTCCACTTCACGCGATCTTCAGCATCCCTGGTAGTGAGCCCATTGGCACGCATATCACCCTTTATGACGTCAAGCCAGCACTTTTTGGGTCTACCCCTCCTGCCGGGGCCCGGCGGAGGAGGCATGGCCAGACATTTGTTTCCCACGTAAGCATCCGGTTGCCGTAAAACATGGCCATACCAACGGAGCCGACACTCCTGCAATTTATCTGCAATGTCACGGACACGAAGACTACCGCGAATGCGGGAGTTCCTAACGCGGTCCTTCCGCGTCACTCCACACATCCACCGCAGCATATTCATGTCCGTGACACGCAGTTCCTGCTTGTGTCGCTCTAACACCGGCCACGCTTCACAGCCTTATAAAAGGACAGGCCTAATGATGGTCTTATAGACCTGTCCCTTCAACTTTACCGGCATCTTGGGGTCACAAATGACACCAGTTACCTCACGCCATTTGGCCCACGCGGCAGCAATGCGTGCCTTGACGTCGCAATCGATGTCACCAGACGCATGAAACACAGATCCCAGGTATTTCACATGGTCCGTGCGCTCGACCGTGTTGCCGTCTATGCGTACGGGTGTGAGATCTGTGGAGTTACAGGCCAAGTACTCGGTCTTCGCCACATTGAGCTTTAGACCACCGTTCTCAAGCGATTCCTTCCACACCTTCACACGTCGCACCAGCCTACCCCTGTCCGAATCTGCCAGCGCGATATCATCAGCATACATGAGCAGCCACGGTGGCTGCTCATGTGAGTTTCTGATGCTGTCTGACAATACGTCTGGAAAGTGGTGCTCCATGTTGCCTACAATATAGCAAAAGAGTATCTGTCACATTTTTATACCCTAAAAACACAAACGAACGATGTGGCCACATAACTAATGCACACGTAAAATTAATACTTTTCATTATCCTTAACTAATACACACAGGCCGGTACATAGAAGCCCTTAGACTGGTGCTAAGCAATGCTCCATTAGGATCATCAAATCAGCAAGTTAAAGTGAGTTAATCATCTTTTTGTATGATAAAAAATAGGAGTCAATTATATCTAATAAAATATTAATAAAGTAACAAATTATAATAAAATTATGAAATATTTTTTTAAGATTGTAAACTATGTTGTTTACAGGTCTACTAAACTATCTAAGTTTATCATTTCTCTTAAATTTCTTCCTTTTGTATAACAATGTATAATTATTAGTGATATAAATGTTCATGTAATTATTGATTGGGTGATAAACACCCAATTCAATAAGCTCAAAAATGTTTTAACCACTCTGTAATGGGTATGAATTATGTATACTTTTATTACATATAGTTTTCAATTGAACTCATTATTTTCAGGACAATGCACTAACTCTCACCCTAAAGGTCTTGCTTGCTATCAAATCAGCTCAAATTGAAGAAGCTATTGGAAGTTTGTCACAAGATGACATAAATATACTGATGAAGTATATTTACAGAGGCTTTGAATACCCTTCTGAAGGTTCCAGTGGTCATTTGTTGCTGTGGCATGAAAAAGCATTTAATGTTGGCGGGTCTGGTTCCATAGTCAGGGTTCTTTCAGACAGGATGAAAGTGTAACTTAGCAAATTTCCATTTTTTTATTTAAATTGTATATTATTAAAATAAAGTATTTATGTATGTGAATGATTTTATTATTTAAATACCCTTAGTTGCAATTATGATTCTGTAGTAAATTCTCAATCAGCATATCAACTACTCTAGCCTATTTTGCAAACATTGAACGATATTCCAGATCTTATTACTAAACCAGTTCATAAGTATAAACATGTCCATTTACTTCTAAAGGTACAACAATCTCTAATCTATGGCAAATTCAATTAGAGCTCAATCCTCAGAACATTAGAAAAATCCCTCGTAATTTAGTTTTGGGAATAGGTACTTAAGTTTCATCAAAGTAGCAACCTATTTTAAGATGAACTAAAATATCGATAGAGTGACAAGTATGGTGCAAAAGTCAAAACCCATGTAAATCCATTTAAAGTTTTATGCTTGACATTGAGCTTTCTGAAAGGGTGAATTTAAGCTATTTTGTGTAGATGGGCATTTTATGATCGTGAGAAATACGGGAACACTAAGATTAGAAGATAAGATTTACTAGCTTATCTTTGCCTGCCACACATTTGTTGTTTAAGATATTTTGGCATCGATTCATTTACAACTTATTTATAGTGAACAAGTTTGTTATATCTTCTTCATCTCTTCTACTTCCAGTACCCTCGGATCGTTAATCCAGAATGACTGTGAGATAGGCCAGATGTGAAAAACAGTGAATGCAGGATGGATGAAATGGAGACAGGTTTCAGGAACAATTTCCGATCTACAAGTGCCGTTTAGACTTAAATGTAAAATTTATATATGCAGGGGCGAAGAAAGAATGCCAACCTCTGCAGCCGGGGTCGGCTTGTCGTAAAAGGCGACAAAACAACCTACCCTAGATACGTGGTAGGGCCTCAAGCCTGTCTGGATGGCGACCACCTTTGGTCTTAAGTATGCCGCCATAATAACCTTGTGTTGTGTTCTGGCATTAGTGACCCAAGTTCCTGTACCCTTATGGGACTGCAGCATGTTCGCGATGCAACTGACGTTGCAAACACCCATAGGCGACGGTAACTGCTAAATTCTAAGCGGGCCGTCAGCCTGTCTGTTGTCCTATAACAATACGAAGGCGACCGGAGCACTCACCCGACTGCTCCCCAACATCAGGAGACCGAACTCAGTGTGCCTGAAACTATATGAAGGGACCGTACATGCAGTGGCCCTTTATGGGACTCCTGTTTGGGCGGAACACCTGACGGTTAAAAGCGCTGCGTTGCTGCTAAAACCACAGCGCACGCTGGCCGTGAGGGCCATCAAAGGATAGCGTACGGTTTCCTTCGAGTCGGCCTCCCTCCTCGCCGGATCCATGCCGTGGGACCTTGAAACTCGATTTTAGCGTCACGGCACTCTGTCGTTCACGTGACACAGGTACTCTCGGGAGCACGGCTGCTTCGGGCGGTACCTGTGTCACATCGCTCAAAAGGAGCATACGACAGAGTACCACTACTGTGACGCCGGCGATGAGGACACGGCGCTCCACAACCTCGAAGTGTGTCCTGCATGGGTACCAGAGCGCCGAAATCTCGTCGCCACCATCTTCGTTCGTGACCTCTCACTCCCGGCCATCACCCTAGCAATGGTCAGGAGTCAAGCCGGATGGGACGCCGTCGCCTCCTTCTACGAGAGAGTCATGTCCACAAAGGAGGCGGCGGAGAAGGAGCGCGCCAGTTTCCCCTCCCGCTCACGCAGGGCCACTCGTCGCTGGAGGTTGGCGATGCGAGTACGACCTCCGGCTGCCGTAGAAGTAATAGTGTTCTGTGCGCGCCGTAGTGATCGGTCGCATGCGCGGTCCCTGGAAAGGACTGCAGCCCGCACACACAAGGCCGAGAGAGGGGCGCGCGTCGTGAGAAAGAATATGCCGCCGGGGCTTATTACCCTCTCAGCTATGAAGAGGCCCGTGAACGTGGGCCAGCGCCTGTCGGGGCCGAGGCCTGACTAATCCGTCGCGTCCCGTGGCCTCGACACTTAAGGCCTATGAGACTATATACTTTATTACGACCAAAAACTTGATTAACTACAAAATTTTCGTGTGACTTGCCTTCATAGTTACTTATTGTTTCCGTACAATGTTTTGAATGACGACGCAGTCTTTTTGGAAATCCAAACGTTTTGGAAACACCGAAATTTGTGAATTTTTTCTGTTTAATAATTATTGTAATGGTAGTTAACTGATTATCTATATTAATAGGCGTTTTTTTTCTTCTTACCTTTATTTCTAGGCATGATTTATGAAATATTTATGTATTTCATTAGGAATTTATTATTTAAGTGTGAAATAAATAATAATACGAAACACATGTACGAAACACTATTGCCAGTGTTATTCATTCAGGCGGCATTTAAATGAAAAATAGGTTTGTTATCATTAAAAAAATACAATAAATAGCTGGCAGTTTAGTCAACAGAATAGTGTACCAGAATTCCAAATTTTCATCCAATAAATGAATCTAGAGGTTGTTTCAATGTGTATTCCGTTCCCTCGGAACTTCTGTACTTAATCACATGTTTTGCATAAATTGTGTTTTTTTAACTGAGCTCTGAGCTGAACTGAGCGTGATTGTTAACTAAGCTCTGTGACATCCTACCAAAGAGATATTTTCATAAAAAATATGGACACCTCACCCACAGAAGCCGAAGTCGTGGCGTTACCAGATGCAGGACATATAGTCAGCGTGTTGTGGCTGTACGATTGCATCTAAGGTAAAGGCACTGGTAATTGACCACGCATACCTGTAGTTGACCACTAAGGCACAAAAAACCAGTAAAATAATAATTCATGGCGTGTTTTTAAGCTCATTCCAAATTAAATAGCCGATCCTACCACCGAGTCATCGAAATTGCAAATTAGGTCTCCTCTATTTTTTTATATTCTAAATGACCACCAATTGTTTGACGATTGACGCCCTGTAAAAGTATAATTGGTTTTCATATCATCTTTTTTAAGAATCGCAAATCTTTAAAGTTAAATGTTAGCAACTTAATGACCTTATTGATAGTTTTTTTTTATTTTACTATAAGTAACGAGGTATCTGAAAAACGAATATATATTTACGAAATTGACCTAGTGGGGTGATCCACTACTGATTCAAATGTATTATGATTTTCTAGTAATTGACCAGAATGACCAACTTTTGATAAAATCGTCTGTTATGTGAATGTACTATGCAAAATAATATATTGAGGGCAAGTTAGTTTAGTTTTACAATTATTTGTTTTTATTTAGTATTTGACCACCTTTATTATAAGATATGGATGAATGTTCCTGAAAGCAATTTTTCACCTCATAGATGTCTAAGAAAGAGTTCTGAATTATACTGAAGCTTCAATGCTCTCAACCGTGAACGATGTTCGAAACGAAACGATGTTCGGGTTTCATAAATCAAATCTGTCAAATTCTGACTCGGACGTTTTGCTGAGGAAAAAACGTGAATAAGTCAGAACGAGAAATATTCCAGAGACATTCTTTTATATAATTTTATGCTATTTTCCTATTATTTATGTGAATTAAAAGGCCAAGTGACCAATTTGTTTTTATTCAACAAATAACCGTAAGCATCTGGATGGTCATCTACTGGTACAAAAATCAACTACTAGGACCAGTAGTTGATTTTCGTATTTGTTAGATGGCTAACTACTGAATCTCTAATGTTAGTTTTTTTTATTTTATTTTATATTTTATTCAATCAATATACAGGAAAAACACTAGTTTAATTTGATTGAAAAACTTTCGTAGATTTCATAAAAAGAAACTAATTTAATTTCGGGTGTAAATTAAGGTTAAGCATTAAAAAAGGAAATTATGTACCCTTAAGTGGTCCACTAATGGTGCTCTTACCTTAAGCCTCTCTGCTGTCAATAGAATGTATCAGCGTTATCAGGAGACTGGTATGTTTACTCGCTGTCCAAGATCTGGTAGACATCGAGTCACGTCTGAGCAAGATGACCGGTGTATTGTTTATTTATTTATTTATTTATTTAATTATTTATACATGACATACAAATTTTAAATATAAAAGATTCATATCACAGCAGTTCATGTACAACAACTAATTTGACTTAGAAAAAATCACACTGGCCCCTGAACTAGTCAATACTGTATCTCAGTGGGCCAGTATTTTTAAAATAAGAACTAATATATAATAATTACCATTATATTAATAATTAAATAATATATAGTAGTTAAATGAGATATAGTAGTAAAAATAAATAATAATTTAAAATAAAATATTAATGAAAGAAGAAGGGAAAGAAAAATATAGATACATATATTAACTGAAACAATGATTGTATGTGAACATAATGTATGTAAGTTTATATATAAGTAAAATGTAATATTATATTTAAATAATTGCTTTGATAATCTCTTCTGACTGTTGATAATTCAGCTCACACAAATAATCACTCAAAACTTTCTTACACCTACCAATGGGAAGTTTGTTTAATTTAATTACTTTGCTAATTTCGTTATATAATTTAGGGCCCAGATAATCCGCGAATTTCTGCGCAAATGATGTTTTGCAGCGTGGAATGTTATAAACAAGGTCTTGCCGTCGCTTAAATATAAGATTAGGTGGTTTGACGTCAGTTTGTCAGTTTCTCTAAGAAATCGCCACTTTAACTTTAATCAACTGGAACAGCGGCTACGTGAGGTTCGAGGATTGACTGTAAGCGATTCTACCATCAGAAGAAAATTGGCGGAGCGTGGCATGAAACCTCTTAAACCAGCTAATGGCCCAAAATTGAAGGTAGACCACCGAAGAGCACGCCTCAACTTTGCACTTGATCACTTAAATTGGTCACACCTTCAATGGAGTAAAGTTCTCTTTTCTGACGAGAGTAAGATCATGCTGTATGGTAATTACGGAAGAAAGAAGGTGTATCGAAGAGGGCGAGCGTTTTGCACAGTGCTACATTGAAGAAAGGGTCCGTTACGGGGGCGATTCATGGACGGTTTGGGGAGGCATAAGCGCCGATAGAAAAACCGAACTTGCGTTTGTATCTCGGATCTTGGTTACCGTCATTAAATGGGTCACGTTACATCGAAGTGTCGGGAACCTCATGATATTTTCTTTTTTATTCTCGAAGACTTATATTTTTCATTAAACCAAAAAAAAATAAGCTCATTCAAAATCAAACTTCAGGGGTCATTCGATTTTTGAAGTGAAAACTTCTTTAGCGGCGTTGTGCACTTTTTTGTTATGGGTAAAAAATGATAAACTTTTATGTTAAAAATGTTAAACACGTGTCCTGATCGAAAATTTGTAATCCACGTAAGCATCCGGTTGCCGTAAAACGTGGCCGTACCATCGGAGCCGACACTCCTGCATTACATCTATTCGAATTGCGACTTTATTACAATGAAATACAGTTGAGTTTTTGAAGTGAAAACTTCTTTATGTGCGTTGAGCACTTTTTGGGTGAATAATTTTTGGTTTGTAAGGAAGTGACCAATTTAAACCTTAATACTTGATCATAAACAATTTTTTATAAACCGAATATAATAATCTAATAGCTCGACGATACAATTCACGAGTTATTTATTTTTCACTTCTATCGGCAGTCCCCAAAGACTGCCCCGCATTTTTTTTTTTTGATGAGAAATGTACTCGTATTATATCTTATTGGACAAGGTACATCTAGGTTGTACCTAGGCCACCGACCAAGGTACAAGGGGTCGATAGTTACCGAGGTACAAGCACTATTTCATTGTTGTAGAAAACCGTGGATTTGAAATATTAAGAGGTAACATATTTCGTAAGTTTATTATTTTTTTAACGCTTGTTATATCAAAGAACCGATCGCATATAAAACTTAAGCGATTCTAATAATACGTATAAAATTATCAGACTTGAAAATATATTAAAGATATTTACTTTGTCCGGAAAAGAAGTTTTAATACCCAATAACACCAAACACAGGTTAGTGGCGTTAAGGGATTAACTTTAAATAGGATAGTTAATGATGATGTACCAAATACCACAGATAATAGAATTTAATAGCGCAGGAATATTTAAAACGAGCCATTTGGACTAGGCACACATAGTGCCGAGGTTAAACAGGTCCCCCTATCAATGATGTTATAGTAAAAAGAGGTTTATTTATAACATCATTGCCCCCTATATAGATTTATTGAAATTAGTATAAATACCTAACAATTTTTATCCGTGCAGGGGCGGAGAAAGAATTAACTAACCTCTGCGGCCGGGGTCGGCCTGTCGTAAGAGCCGACAAAACAACCCACCCTAGCTACCTGGTAGGGCCTCAAACCCGTCTGAATGGCGACCACCTTTGGTCTTAAGTATGCCGCCATAGTAACCTTGTGTTGTGTTCCTACATTAGTGACCCAAGTTCCTGTACCCTTATGGGTCAGCAACGTGTTCTCGATGCCACTGGTGTTGCAAACACCCATAGGCGACGGTAACTGCTAAACTCTAAGCGGGCCGTCAGCCTGCCTGCTGTCCTACAGCAATAAAAAATGAGTACCGTTGGAAGTCCTTACCGTATATGTCTTTACCAACACGTTGTTGAAGGAAACTGTTGTCTGTGAGTTAACAAAAAAAATCTATTTGTCCTTTTTTTATCGAACGTATAAAAGTAATTGGGTGGCCCAATTCTCAGTTCCGGGCGGAATAATTTAATAAACAATTGTTGTTTAATATTGGGTATTCGAAATCCCGAGAAATAATATATGAAACCAATTTAATTAATACGTAACAGCAGTCATATTAAGATAAACTGCATAATTTATAAAAGAGGTAAGCTCCGATGCCCTATAGTTCCGACATTCGAGCCAACACGGACGGAAAGTAATTGTACAGTGAAGTAAGCCCGTCTCTCGCTGCAGATACTTTCATATAAAAGCGACATAGTAAACTTATAAAACGATAGTTTTTTAACAGCACTGCAGACGCACACTCACTCGAGTACGATAATGGCTGTACCTGTAAGTATTTCGACAACGTATTTCTTATACTTTTACATCATCGACAGTATTTGCTTCTTTTTTATTTACTCTCAGAAATAACCATTTTACATCACGGCTTATGTAATTCGCCTTCTTCCTTACTACACTTTATTATTGCGTATTAATTACCTGTAACAGAAGTTGTCTTATTTTACACGGACAAGATATCATCTGAATGTAATTAATTCAGAACGAGAATCCAGTCTAGTTTTTTCCTAAATGAAAGTAAATCTTGTAGGTTTTATTTCATCCGTGTCATTATTTGTTTTTTTTTTTTAAATACGAGTATTCGTTTTTTTTAATTTATTTATACATTTCATTCCGGTAATATCAAAAACTTAGTTTGGACGCAGCAGAGGCGCCTATTTCCACCAGCGCTCTTTCCTTATACTTATTGTGGAGCAAAGAACGACAACATATGTGTTTGGTTTTGATGAAATTTCATTTTAAACGGAGCACTGCCGCCTGCCCCTCAACCCCCGTGACCATCATCTTCATACATGTAAATTACCCATTCATTGCGACTGACGGGTGTTGCCGTAGCTTTTCCTTCTATGAAAAAGTAATGTTACTATAGGATGTTGCAAAATGTAGTTTAACAACAATAGCATTCTACGATATTTAACTAATCTAGGATTACAAAGAATAAAAATCTGTAACAAAATATTATTATTAATTATAGGTGCTGTTCATATTACTGTCCTGTGCGTTACGTAGCCTCGCGTCACAACATTCGCATATAATACCTGTAGAAGGTTACGAAACGGAGCTGCAAGTTCTCGGAGAACATGTCGAAATACCTGAAACGCCCGTCAAAGTTGTAAAGATAACAAAAACCGTCGCTGTGAAAATACCAGTGCCATATCCAGTGAAAGTAAGGGAAAAGGTGCCGTATCCAGTCCACGTAGCTAAACCGTACCCAGTTCCCGTGCCACAGATCATTCAAGTGCCACATGCGGTTCATCCCAAGGGCTACAACGAACACGAGGCTGAAGGCGGCCTTGGAGGCTACCAAAACGCGCACCAACGTGTCGGCCAGCAAGGCTACCCCAATAACGCATACGAGCTGTCCGGAGATTCCCAAGGACCGGAGAGCGACTCTTACAATGGAGCTGGTGCCGGAAACAATCATAATGTAGAATCATTCGCCGGAGATTATTCACCCGAGGGAGGACATGACTCGTATGAAGCTCCTTCTCCTGGGTACTATGGAAGCTCGGGCCCAAGCGAGGACAGCAATTCGTTCGAATCGAGAAGTTACGACCAAGCAATCTATGATTACCTCCAGAAAAATAAACTAAGTGGGAATAACGCTGCAAGTGGTTACAACCATTAATAATTTTAAATTCTATCTTCAAAATTGTACCTGATTAGTTTACCTACAAATATGAAGGGGTAATTTTGATAGGTACAGTGACTCCCACATTTCGTGACGTAATCAATTTCGTTCCGTTGGTTGAAGAGTAAAGGCCAACAATACACAACCATACTATTGCTGTTGTGAAATCAAAAAGAATAAAAGTACTTCTGACCTTTATGTTAAAAGAGGCAGATCGCCTATTACATCTATTTCACGAAACCGGGAACATGTCTGTGATAGTCATATTTACCTGTTAATACGTCATACATAATGTTGTATTAAAACACTTTGTTAGTGTTGTAGACTGTTAATTATTGTTTGTTGTAAATTATTTTATTGTTGTTAACGTTGCTGTTAATAAAATTGTTGATTACATAAAAACATTTTTATTTCACAATCATTACAGTTAGATAATATAAAATCACATTAATATAAATCTTTTAAGACTACCACCGTAAACGGATAAGAGCAATAAAACTTTACGCAATTTGTGAACAATCACTAAAATTTTTTAAACTTAAAAATGCAGGAATGTCAACAGAACATTTCATAAAATTCAGATCTTACTAATTTTAAAACACACACTTATTACTACCATCTAGTACGAGTGTACTAAACAACAATAGGTGTGAAAACATACATTTATAATCTTATCTATATATTCATATTCAAAATTCTAAAAGTAAATTATCTTATTTCTCGTCTTCGTCAGAGACGTACATCCGAGTAAGGTCCGACGCCACTGAAGCAGTTTCACACACACTGCAACAATACAAACAATAAATCGATCAATAATCGCTACTTCCTTTTTACTTCTACATTTTTCATAAAATAAATAATTACGCTAGCTGCTATTGGTCGCCTAATCTTGATCGGAGATAAGAGTAGGGCTACCCATCACATTCCAAGTGAGTCGAAAAAGGCGACAAATAGATTATCTGTACGCAAATGATCCCACGAAGAACATGTTGTTTTCACATAAGACAGGGAGTTTTTAATATCAGAGTTAGATTTCGGAATTTAGTACGGACTGTTAGAGACGGGCACTTAGATGACGATTATCAATTATTCCAAATAATAATACGGACATTCCTCAGAATTATTTATTCCAATTACCTAAGGTTACAAATGTCTGCTTTTGGTGCATTAGCGATGAATTGCGTGTCCTGTTTGGTGACAGTCGCCGGTTGGGGCGGTGCGCTGGTGGCGGCGTGGGACTCCTCCTTAACGCTCTCCATCTCACAGTCCGCGCTCTCTTCTTTGAATGATATCGCCACATCGCTCTCTTCAAGCTCCTCTTTTTGTGGCCTCTTACTACAAATAAACTTAGCATTATCATCTTCCAAATAGGTGGGGGTACTCTTACGTTGGCTACTATTAAGGCATACATAATAACTTATAATAATTTCATATAACAGAAGCACGCCAATGGCTTCTCAAAATGCCAGAATATTAAAAAGCACTAGTTTTTTTAAATTGTTTTGGAACGGCTGATTGAACAAGCTGATGATCAGTTTAATAGTAAGCAGTTACCGCCGCCTATAGATGTTAGCATCGCTAACACGCTGCACAGCTAGTATGGCTAACAGCGTAGGGGAATTTTAGCCTGGGTCACTTATGCGAGAACCCAACACCAGGTTATTGTGGCGGCATACTTAGAAACCGGGTTTGGAGCCCTACCACCTATCTAGGGTTGTTTTATCGCCTTTTAAGACAGGTGGACTCCGGCCGCAGGGGTCACTATTCTTATGCCGCTTCTTCATGGAGATAGTTAAGTACTAAAAAATAAGAACAGTAAAGTAGGATGATGTATGTATGTTATAAATGAAACATAAACGACAGTAAAGTTTTATTGTTACCTTTCTAAATTATTAAGAGAAATTTTATACTCTTGAGATTTTTGGACAATTTCTAGCCAGTTTTGCTTGCTTATTTCGTCGTTATCGGAACTATATGAAGGTCCGGGCCTAAAATATTAAACTCGTATGAACAAATTAAAATAATACATATATTATATCTATTAAACATATCGAAGCCTCTCTTAATCGTCACATCAAACATTGAATATGTCAATAGTCAACTATTCACATCTTCAAGGTGAAAATGATGAAGTAGTTTGAAATTATATAGTTTGGTGGCTAGTTATGTATGAAATAATATCAAAGCACGACCGATGATGGCCCATAGTGCCAGCGCTGAAAAAAGAGTTCGCAGGATACGGGTTTTATTAGATTCGTGTAGTCGCCTGACTAATATTTTGACTAACATTTTAATTAAAAATAAAATGTTTTACATAATCATAGCTAACACGGCAAACGTTGTTCTGACATATAAATTAAAAAAGAAAAACTTAACATCCATTTGAACACACACAAATAAAAATTATCAAAATCAGTCCACAGGGTGATTTTGACAAAACCGTTCAAATTTTTTTACGCACTAAACATCATTTAAGGAACCCATTTGCAAAAAAAATTGTATGTCAAATTATCACCATAAAATATTTCATTCCAAGGAAAATATGGTTACTAATTCAATCGTACAAAATAGTCATATGGTGCGAATTTCGCACATTAACCTGTTATTACCTGTCTCTGTCACTCTCGCGTAAATTATATTAGTATTGCGTAGTATTCGCTCGCACAGATGCATTGACCGCCGTCCTCAGCCTCGTACTAGGTCATTGTACCAGTTTTTAGAGGTACCGATGGAGAGGTCATTGACACTTGCGCGCCGTATTATGTAAATTGCGAGTTCTTTGGATAACTTTGTGATGCTAATTACTCAACATTTTTGTACTATTTGATACTACACTAAAATACATGTTTCTCAAAACTTTTACTAAAGATTCTTCTGTGTGAATTTGGACGGTATTGTCAAAGTATATATATACACAAACACACACAGGGTGACTTTATTTTTCCTAATTATGTTTATTTCTTAATACTTTTTAACTTACATAGGTATGAAGTTAACCATAGTAGCAAGATGTTTTTGTTTATGCACTTGATAAACGTTATCCGGCACCTCGATCATCGTCACATCTTTGGCTGTATCCGTCAATGTAAGTAAATTAGCCTTCTGCTTGTCCTTTGCTATGTTCATGTCGTGTAACGAAAACTTCAGCTTCGCTGTAGGTAAATGGTATAATAAAAACATATTAATCGATTACACCGATATTAAATCGATGAGATAAGTTGTAAACCCGTTATTTACCATCAAATAAAGATGTCGGTCAAGTTAGCAAAGCACATTTCTCAGTCATGATCATCATGATCACTCAAAAATGGTTCCCTTTTGCATAATATATATGGGGGTTAAAATTATCGCAAATATGTAGTCAGTCACCCCTATATCACCTCCGAACGGGAACACGTCGAATAACCATTACCCTGTATAACACATGCGTTTACCTTTCCTGCATAAATCTTATCCAAAAACACAATTCGTCCAAACGGACAGCACATAAATATTCTACTCACAGTTGTCTATGGGCGATATTTTGCCTGCGACATCGTACAAGAAATCTGCTGTCCAGAAATGAGGTATCCGAATGAAAACTTTCCCGGAATCCACGGGCATGTGGAAGCCGAGTTTGTGCAGCAGTTGCAAGAACTTTAGGTCCTTACAAATGGAAGCTTGTTTGCAGTTCCACGGCACCAGTGGAACGGATTGGTTGATAACTAAAACCATAGTCACGTTATAACAAATTTGCTGTAAAAATAAGAATTCAACATCTTATATTGACTTAACATGATTTTTAAAGGTAGTTAATTGGTGTGTGTAAAAGAACGACCCCACATCATTTCTAAAATGTTACATTTGGCTTAATTCATGTTGGCTAACGTACTGTTTACGGTCTTCTTTAATTCTTCAGGATTTGCAGCATTCAGTTTTTTTTAATGCTGTAGGATTGGACAGGCTGACGGCCCGCTTGGAATTTAGCAGTTACCGTCGCCTATGGATGTTTGCAACGCCAATGGCACCGCGAACACGCTGCTGTCCCATAAGGGTACAGGAACTCGGGTCACTAATGCCGGAACACACCACAAGGTTATTATGGCGGCATACTTAAGACCAAAGGTGGTCGCCATCCAGACGGGCTTGAGGCCCTACCACGTAGCTAGGGTGGGTTGTTTTGTCGCCTTTTACGACAGGCCGACCCCGGCCGCAGAGTATTAGTCAGTATTCTTTCTCCGCCCCTGCACGGATAAAAGATTGGAAGTTGTCGGAAGATCATACGGCAATCGCTATCAAAATGGGGGTTTATGACCACGGAATAATACCGATGACTTAAAATTCACGACGTACCTTCGTCTTATTACGTACCCATAATACCAGAAAC
Organism: Malacosoma neustria; assembly: GCA_963693495.1. Lineage (NCBI taxonomy): Eukaryota > Metazoa > Arthropoda > Insecta > Lepidoptera > Lasiocampidae > Malacosoma > Malacosoma neustria. The sequence continues at coordinate 12,935,713 of OY856375.1, forward strand.
TGAAGCGAAAGCTTAGGATGTATATTGGATATGTGAAACAAATTTGGTGATTCCCACATCCAAAGAGCACGACAATTGGCTAAATTCGTTACAAATGTAATCAAAATAAAATACTCACGAAGCGAATGGTAAGCAACCGGTGACATGACTGGCAAGTCAGTTGTTTTCTTTTTAAACAACTCAAAATTCATTAACTTGTAATAATTGGAGTTCGTTCTACTCTCCTTATACATCGCTTCTCTATTTTTCTTTTCTAAGTATATTTTAACAAAACAAGTGTCGAGTAAAACTTTTTGCACCCAGTCAAGGAAAACTGATTTTCCATCGCTCGAAAGTTGTTCACAAAGCTTTCCAATTTCGTCCTCCCTTATTTCTTTCTGAAGTTGAACATATTTTTCATTTTTGTCGGATTCTCCTTTCATCAAGTTATCGAAAACTTCTTTGTTAATTAAATTTTGTTTATTTAATTCCTTTATGATTGAAACTCTGCTTTTAATTACACCGTCCTCTTTGAACATTTTAATAATATCCGAAACTACGTCCGACGAAGCACTGCATTGTACGAAGTTCCAATTCAAAGAAGACAATTCGTCGTTACTCCACCTATAATATATATAAGTGATTAGTACAAATGACGCGTTCTTTTAGATAGCATGGTTAATACTTTAAGAGATTCAGTTATTATTGTACCTTTTTTGCCGAAATTAAAACTAAACCATTTAAGGGAGCGTACCCATACCACATGACCAGTTCAGGGGGGCGAAATCTTCAAAATTCCACGTTTGGTCACATGATTTAGTTCTCGTTGTAATAAAGTGTATCCGAACGTAGTTCGCGTTCACGTAATCAAATTATAAAGGTATTTTTATGCTTCAAATTATTATTTTCTAATAATTGTTACTATTAATGTTACTATTGTAACATATTCATTTATTTGCAATTATAATTTTATCATATCTAATTGTTTTATTAATTTGAAACAAAAAAAATATAGAATTAAATTAATTTTAACAAATAAAAAAAAAATTGTAGTCATTTATCAAATTAATAAAATAATATGTATCAATTTATGAGTTACTACGTGAAAACTAGAGTGGGAGAGAGTATGTCTTCTCATATACTACGGATAGTCGCCAAGGGGAGGGAGGGGGTAAAAAAAATTACAAAAATGGTTCACGTGGTATGGATACATTCTCTAAAATACATTAATTTTAAAAAGGTCGGTACTTTTTTAAGTACTGACCGTAATTATTTTAATTATTCGATAAATAGATAAAGTTAACTTAGAAAAAAGTGTCACAATGTAAGATCGTAATATGATCGATATAATTGGCAGATAAAATTTTTGAAAAATTTACCCAAAACAATGAATGAAATAAAATATGTAAAGTAATCGTAAATATAAAAATATACTAACTTTTCTTTGGATGCATTGCTGGCTGTGCTCAAACTCGATTTCTGGTTTGGCTCTTCGTTTGGGGGTTTGGCTTCAGTGAGCGCTTTCAGGGGTTCCGCGGGGATCGCTTCTGCGTCCAGTTTAATGCTCGCCGCACTTTGTAAAGCGTGAGACTTCTTTGTGAAAGTATTAATCACATGCTCAATCAGATCCGACCAATCCTATAAAAATAATTTTAAACTTACCATCTCGATAGTTGTTTAGTTAAAAAAGGAGATTAAAGGAGGATATAGGTCTCGATTTCTGAGCACTTTTTTAAAAATTATAATAATAAGTGCATTTATATTCATGATGATTTTGTTTTTTTATAAATTTGATTTAATATTTAATACTAAATGTAATAAACATAATTCTAATAAATATTTATAAACAGTTCTTTTTTTATAGCTAGAGTTCAGCAGACAGGCAAACGGCCCACCCTAGCAGCAGGTCACCGTCGCCTATGGACGTTTGCAACACCAGAGGCATAATCAACGCGCTGCCGTCCTCGAATAAATTTTATAACGCCTTTTTTGAAGAACCCCATATCATACCGTGCTGAGAAAACCTCAGCCGGAAGCTCATTCCAAATCCTGACAGTGTGCAACATGAACGTTCTTGAGAACCGTTTCGTACAAGAAAGAGGAGGGTCCAAGAAATAGGGATGAACACCCACCCAGCCGATGACGGCCAGTGCGGTGGTAGAAAGATGACGAGGGCACGATTCTAAATAGCTCCTCAGAACACTCCCCGTTGTACAGACGGTAGAATACACAAAGAGACGCAGTCTCTCCGAAGTCCAAGCGTGTCTAGACTGTCTGTGAGCATGGGATGAATGGAGTCCAGGGGATTGAGCTTACAGGCGGGTGCTCCAGTCCATAAATGTGAGCTGTACTCCATACGTGGCCTGACCTATGCTTTGTATAGCACAAGCCGTTGCCTTGGAGTGAAATACTGCTTGGACCGGTTTAGCACACCCAGCTTTTTGAGGTAAGCTTAGCTTTGCCCTCCAATCGTTCCCTAAACTGCACATCGTTCGTGATGTCGACACCAAGGATCTCAATACTGCTTGAGATGGAAAAAGGAGTTGCTTGGAATTGTGGCGCTGGTGCGAACGGGCTTTTATTGGTAGAGAATACGCAGATTTGCGTCTTCGAGGGGTTGAACTGGACAAGATTTTGCTGTCCCCATTCAGACTCTCTCTAGAGTTCTCTACTTTAAACACAAGTCTGACCCAACTTTCTTCCAAAACCGCAGGTGAAAGGTTTACACGACCAATGTACCTTGCATCGCCGGTGCTCTCTGCCGGTGCATCTACATAGTAATGAATGCCATCTATGGTTAACATGTCATTGATAGCGTCGGCGACACAGGGCTGAAGCTAGAGTCGAATTTGATGTAGGGCAGCATTGGTTAAAGGTAGGATAGAAGTAAAAAATTTATCATAATTGATCTACCCTCGAAGCACGGGCTCCTAAATCAATCACCATGTATATATGTATCTTTTGTAACAGATCATAAGCATGGATCTAAGAAATATTAAATACTCAATGATGAAGAACAAGCGAACAAGATGGTTGAACTTCCACATTTTAATGTAGAGATCCACGTCTGAGTGAGGTAATAATTAATTGTTAGGTTTGGTGATGCGAGTAAATAGATACGACCAAAAATACCATTTAGATCATATTGTTTCTGCAAACTTATTATAATAATTAACATAATAATAAAAAATATTTAAAACAGCTGAATTCTACGATTCGCCATGTTATTAAAAATGCGAAAAACGGAAAAGTTTAAATAACTATCACTATAATTTTTTTTTATCTCAAATTATGAACAAAATGTAATTATAATAATTTATCTTAGTTTTTGGTATTTTTAAAGTAGGGCATTGTGGATTTCAAGGTAGGGCATTGCCCCACAATGTCCCCCCCCCTGGCTACAGCCCTGCGACAGCACACAACCCTGGGGCACACCATTGCATTGATAGACAGCACCATTTGAGCAGCAACCGTCAACAAAGACCTTAATGCTGCACCCAGTGAAATAGCTAGATAGCTAGCAAGTGCAAAGACTCCAAGGTATCCTGTAAAATGGAAGCTTCGCAAGAAGACCCTTTGATAACAAGATAGCAAATCGTATCCCAAGCTCGAAAATGTAAGTAAGGATGTAACACAGGTTTAACAAAAGTAATATTGATCTACTCACATCACATATCTCGTATTCTGATCGCCATATTGAGGTGAATGTTTTTAAGATTTTTGGTTGGAACAAGGTAATCAAACAATCAAGTTCTCCCCCCACGTGGTGCATTAGTGTGAATATACAATCGTTTACAAACTCCCCATTTCTGGCGTAGTCCTCCAACAGTAAGCCGTATTGATGCATTACGTCGGTGGTAGCAAACCTGAAAGTAGAAGACATATTTTATTTGGCGGAGTGGAATGGAGTTTTAGAATTTTATATCATTGGAAGACACGATCACTCAACAATCTTAAAAATACTTATATATTATAAGAACATTATCAACATTATATCCTTCATGGCGGAAACCATAGACAAATTATAACAGCATTAAATTACTTACTGTCTGATATGGTCCATCATATTTGTAGAGCCATTATAGTCTGGTAATTTCATCACACTATCCAAAAACATTAGTAATATGTGGTTAGTGACAATGAGATCCTGAAAATGCAATATTACATCACTTTGCTGATCCATCATTCCCTAAATTTATCAATAGCATAGAGATTTTTTTTAAATTGATATTGAACAACACACAGGCTAACGGCCCACTCGATAGTGAGCAGTAACCGTCGCCAATTAATATTTACGACGCTAGAGGCACCGCTAACACGCTACCGTCCACGTTGGAGAACTGAGACCTTGGCCATTCATGCCGGAATACAAGACAACATTATAATGGCGGCATGATTAGAGACCAAAGGCTGAACGAGTGTTGCGATTCAGAGGGACTTGGAGCGCTACCAACTAGCAAAATAGTTATTTTCGGTGTATTTATATACAACATATATATAATATTATAATAAAAACTAGTAAAATTTAAATTGTTACTTTTTTCTAGTTTTTATTACTTAAGTTACTGATTAAGAAATACTAAAGATAATTCTCATATTATTTTAGAACAGATACATTGTCTTTGTACAAATGTACATACACACCATTCATTTTTCCCCACCTCCCCCTAAAATATGCTCGCCATGTACTAGACGCCATCGGCGTTTATTGTTTGTTTGACTCTAAGATTTTAAACATTAATTAATCGCTTAAACCTTCACGTTACGACGTAGTGACACTTATAATATCATTGTAAGAACTTTAACATCTAGCATATCAACAAAGAATCTTTATTCAGGCGCAATAAATCGGTTTTCAGATACTCGCTATAATATCTCAGACAGTCGTTTGACGATAGACACCAAATTATATATTTTTTTTAAACTTCCTTTCTCTTACTCTCTTCAATTAATCAATGTTAGACGTGATTATCGCATTTGTGAATAGTATTGCGGGTTGATAACATACCTCTAAGTATTGCTTGGAATGATATTTAGGGTTATAATGACGCAACAGCAACACTAATAGCGATCGCAGTTCCTCGGTTTCACACATCTTTATTTGCAACTTTATGAGAGCCTCTTGGTCGTCTTTGGAAAGGTGAGACAGTTTCCTATAAACTTCAATTGCTTGGACGAATTCTCTTATACTAGTAACAACCTGTAGAAATATAAAGAGTGAATACCGCGTTAAAGGAAATTCGTATAAATATTGTAAATATATACAAGAGTGTAATTACCAGATGCATTCTTCTAATGCAGGGTGTGAGATCATTACCGTCCAATTTGATGGCGAGCTCGAACTGTTCACACAAATTAGCTCCTTCAGCAGTCAAATACGAGACAATATCATACGACAAGACAGAGCTGACGTGCTCCAAATCCAGCTCGATCTGGGTCGCGAACTTCAAGAAGTAAGTGACCAGCCAGAAGAAGTGGGACGTATCTATTTCCAGTTCCATATTGGTCAGTATCTGGTTGTGCAAAGTTTGAACTAAAGAGTTATAGCCCTTCAAAAGGAAATCCATTGTGAACTCTTTGAGGACATTGGATATATCGTCATCTGTAGGCGTCTTGTGCGAAAGCCCCTGCACGTTAATACTACAACAAATATTTAATATGATAATTCTTCAATACATATTTTAATTTATTCCTGAAATATTCACAACCAGTGTCTACAGTGTAGGTATCTTTTCGTTAGTCTTCATGCTAATAGGAACATCACTAGTTCTTAATACCATTAAAAGGATCAATCAGTCAATTCTCGCAATAGAAGCGATGAATTTACTTTTATCTTACCTAAATTGCCTATAGATATCGGCACAAACGAACTTTTCCTTCAAAAGGTAAACCACTGTCCTACCATTATACATACCATATCGAATTATTTATACACATATCATCATCATCATCTAAGCGTTGTATCCCGGTTGCAACTTAATCTTCCGTTTCGGTGCCCGGGGTCCGCTTTCCGACTTTTTCTACTCCGCTTCGCACGGTCTTCAGCATCCCTGGTAGTGAGCCCATTGGCACGCATATCACCCTTTACGACGTCAAGCCAGCACTTTTTGGGTCTACCCCTTCTGTCAGGGCCCAGCGGAGGCGGAATGGCCAGACATTTGTTTCCCACGTAAGCATCCGGTACATGATGTTATAGTTGATAGATATCAAATCAATAATAATTTTAAAATTAATTTTACAATTGAAGATAAAAGTTTGGAAGGCGAAGCTGTGTATATGTGTACGGTAGCAGATGTATATGAACTATGTATCTATGCTATATATCTGGCCATGCCGCCTCCTGCCGGGGCCCAGCGGAGGCGGCATGGCCAGATATTTGTTTCCCACGTAAGCATCCGGTTACCGTAAAACATGGCCGTACCAACGGAGCCGACACTCCTGCAATTTATCCGCAATGTCATGGACATGAAGACCTCCGCGAATGCGGGAATTCCTAACGCGGTCCTTCCGCGTACACACATATTTATAAGCACAATAATTTCCGAAATAATGATATTCACTTAATTAGAACTTTTACGATGAATAACAAAAAATCTATCTGTACTCCTTTGTATCATATCTTGGAGAATCTTTGCCACGGCTCGGTTCTGTTAAGAAGTGTTTGTTAGAAGTGTTGTAAAAATATTGTGAAATCGTTGTTATCCCTTAATAATTTACGTTTAAATATCCTCAGTCTATGTTTTAGTGAAGTTAACTATTTGTTATTTCTTAAAATAGTGTGAAATACAACGTATTAAACCTACAAATTCATAATATTAACTGAGTTAACAAAAATAAACCAAATCACCGGCGACATTATTCTGAACTGTTAGTGCCTTGGATTCTCGCAACTATTAACACTGCGTTCGGTTCATTTTTGCATGCATCGGCTTGCTGTCCACCGAGTGCCTACCTCCGAGTCGACGATACGCAAATATAAACTTACGATCAAAGAATAAGCGGCAGACTGTCCTGTTGGGTACAAATACTGCGCGCATTACCATCAGATTAAAAATGAAATGTTCAGGGTGTTTAATTAATATCAAAGATGCATATGCTATAAAATGCACGGTAAATAATTGTGAAAAAATATTTTGTAAACATTGCGCAAATATTTCGTCTAACATTACAACTGAAATTAGAAAAGAATGGAAGTGCCCGGAATGTTGTGCTACCTCGAAAAAAGGGGGTGACAATACCAACACCCCAGCTAAAAGCGACTTTTGCGGTAATTTAAATATAAATGAACAGAATAAACCAGACTATGCTTCGAAACATCAATATCAGTCTTCTGAAGTTAAAGAGCTTATATCTGAGGTCCGGATATTAACGCAAGAAATCATTATTCTTAAAAAATCACTGTATGAAGCTACTTCGTCCCTTACACTTTGCCATGCACGCCTTGAAGAAATTGGGAATATTGTCACCAAGCATGACCACCAAATTAAGATCATCGAGGATCGAGAAAAAGAAATCAATATTCTAAAATCGACAGTTTCCCAGCTGAAGGAGGAAATAAATCTACAAGCTCAAGGTAACCTTCGTAATGAAATGGAAATTTCTGGCATACCAGAGTTTCCAAATGAGAATCTGCATCACATAATTTTGGTCGCTGCACAAAAGGTTGGTGTAGAGCTTGTGGACTCCGAAGTAGACTGGGTGAGTCGTGTAGGTCCACGTGTATTATCAGTTTACGGTGCTGAAAATGAAACAAAGGCTCCACGTCCGGTAGTGGTAAGATTTACACGCAACTTTAAGCGAAACCAAATCTTAAAGGCCGCTAAAATAAGGAAAACTATAACAAGCACAGACCTCGAAGTTAAAGGAACTGCTCATAAACTGTATTTTAATGAAAGACTTACTAAAGAAAACAGGCAGTTATTTCGAGAAGCTAGAGTTCAGTCCAAACATCACGGTTTTGCCTATTGTTGGTGCAACCAAGGCAAGATTTATGTACGGCAGAGAGAGGGGAAGAGTGCTCAGCTTGTGTCGACCATTTCTAGCTTGGAGGCTATTTTCGGTCCTGCTGTCTAAAGTTGTACTTTTTTTAAATCTTGTTTTAAGTGCTACGATATGTTTGATTGTATTTCTTATTTTTAAGTTTCATTACTGCGCTCAACGTAATTTTAAGGTAGGGAATAACATAAATTATACAGTAGTGAATAATTTTACTAATCACCATCTACTAATTGATAGTGTATTAATAACTAACTACATATTTCCTCTCAATATATTTATTATTATTCATCTCAATATATTATTCATAATATTTACAATATTATATGTAGTACAGTGTATACTGTTTATTCCAAAGATGTCAAACTCAATTTGGGGAATACTTCTTTTTTATATTATGTACTTTAAATTATTTCAAATAGTAAAACAAAGGTGTTGTAATAAGTCTAATCAGTGTAATACTTTATGCCACAAAACTTACATAATTATAATCCTATGTAACAGAAAACTGGAAAAAACAGTACAATATATAAATGGATATGGATAGTATAGCTGCAGAAATAGATTCATTAGTAATAAAGTGTCATGCAACTCAGAAATGCGAAGAAGTTAAATCAATTTTAAATAAAAAGTATAATTTTAAAATATTTGCTATTAATATAAGAAGTGTTAACAAAAATTTTGATTCCTTGCTGGTTTCGTTCAAGCGATTGGAAATTGACTATGACGTTATTATATTGACAGAATGCTGGTTAGATACTTTATCAACTATACCAGATATTCCAAATTATCTGTCATACAGAACATCCAAAATAATAAATCAAAATAGTGGAGTTATTGTATATGTGAAAAATATCTGGAGTGCGAAATTCTCGGAACCAAATTTGGCTGATTCAAACTGTATCATTATAGATATTCCCAGTGTTATTTGTATCTTAGGTACATATCGTCCCCCTTCTTTTTGCAACCCCGATAACTTTTTATCCTCCCTGGACGTTTTACTAAGTACTCTTAAGAACAGACCTAATCTAACGTTAGCCGGGGATATCAATATTAATCTCTCTTCAATATTTGACAACCGGTACAGTCTTGAATACGCGTGTCTTCTAGCAGAACATGGACTTATTCCTGCGATCACGCTACCTACTAGGAATGTAACTTGCATTGACCACATTTTTATTAAAACTAAAAATAAATGTTTAGGTGTAGTTTGTAACACTGACTTAACTGATCATAGCATGATTATGCTAGGTATTTCTCTGAATATGAAATATAAAATTACACCTAAAAAATATAAAATGATAAGGAATGTTGAATCCATAATCCAAGATATTTCACTTTTGGATTGGGAAGAACTGCTGTCTAATAATAATGTAAATGAATTAGTTTCCGTTTTTAGTAACAAATTAAACAATATTGTTGAAATACATACAAAAAAAGTGCCTATACCTCATTCTAAAAGAATTATTAAGCCCTGGATAACTCCTGGATTACTTCGATGCATGCGTCATCGTGATCAGTTACATAGTCGCTCCAAACGAAAACCAGAAGATGCGGTCCTTCATTTAATATATACTAGGTATCGTAATTTTTGTAATCGTCTGCTTCATAAATTGAAACGTCAGTATGAAAGTGATGAATTACAATCAAATAAGGATAACTCAAAAAAGTTATGGCAAACAATAAAAAATATCTGTCATTTGAATAAAAGAAATAAAGCTCCAATTGAACTTCTAACTTTAAACTCAATCTCAAACCCTAAATTATCGTTGAATCAATGCAATCAATATTTTTCTTCATTGGGCTATAATCTCGCGTTAGAAACGCTTACAAAACTAGGTACAAGTCAAGAAAATTTAGCCTCTATAAATAAGCCTTGTCAACACATAGTTCATTCTTTTTTCATGACCCCCACTGATGAAAAGGAAGTAACAGAAGTTATTACTGGTTTGAAAAGTGATAAGGCTCCCGGTTCGGATAGTTTTACTAATGATCTAATAAAACAAATCAAAGAGTCTATTGTTAAACCTCTCTCAATTATATATAATAAAAGTATAGCCACTGGAGTATTCCCTGATTCCTGGAAATTAGCAAAAATAATACCTATTTACAAGTCGGGATCAAGAGAATGTTCAGAAAATTACAGACCTATTTCTCTTTTGAGTGTATTTTCAAAAGTATTAGAAAAAATAATAAATAAACGTTTAACTAATTTTTATGACAAGCACAAAATAATTTCTGATAATCAATTTGGTTTTCGGAAACAAAAATCCACTGTAGGAGCGTTATCATTTCTTCTTAACAAAATTGTTAAGGCATTAGATAATAATAGAAGATGCATCGGAGTTTTTCTTGACCTCGCTAAAGCGTTCGACACCATATCTATTCCTATTCTCCTCAAGAAGCTGGAAAACTTTGGAATTAGGGGAATCGCATTGGAGTGGTTTCGAAGCTATTTAACAGATCGTAAACAGTATGTGTCCGTAGGTGACTACGCTAGTGATGTATTTTCGACCAATTTTGGTGTTCCACAGGGTAGCATATTAGGCCCTACTCTTTTTATACTTTACATTAATAGCATACATGATAATTTATCATCCAAAGCTGATGTGATATGCTACGCTGATGACACTGCTATACTGTTTTATGGTTCTAGTTGGAGTGAAGTACTTTCTAACGCGGAAAAAGGCATGAGATTAGTTTTCGATTGGCTGCAGAAAAATTTACTAACCCTAAACTTTGCAAAGACCAAATATATCTGCTTTCATAAAACTCATACGTCACGGCCATCCCTGAGCGAAAACTATTTGAAAATCCATAGCTGTTGTGTTGGATCGGCGACTTGCAATTGCAACAGCATAAGTAGAGCTGACGTAATTAAATATTTGGGTGTACTAGTGGATCAACGTCTAAATTTCAATGAACACCTGAATCAGTTATCTTCAAGGATACGTAAAATTGTTCCAGTCGTGAGGCAACTTCGGGGCTCTGCTTCATTCGAAATATTAAAATCGACATACGTTGCTCTTTGTCAGTCACTGCTGACTTACTGCATTACCTGTTGGGGCGGAGCCTCTAAGACATCAATGCTACAGATTGAAAGAGCTCAGCGTGCAGTTATTAAAACTATGTTGTCAAAACCACGTCGTCATCCCACAGCAGAAGCATATAAAGAAAGCGGTGTTTTAACCGTTCGACAGCTCTTCATACTAAATGTTTGCCTCGATACTCATAAATTTATTATTAATAGCAAGTCTTATGATCAGTTATTAAATCGTCGAATATTCAAACTACAGTATCCGTGTACAAATACCTACTTTGCCAAACGATTTGTCCCTTTCTTATCGATCTATATTTATAACAAAGTTGTTAAAAAATGTGACATAAAACATCTCCCGAATACCAAAGTAAGAAATGTACTTACGAATTGGCTAAAAACGCTTTCGTACCAAGAAACTGAAAATCTACTGGTATAATTTATGTAGCTTATTATAAACTCACATATATATTTTTAAAACTTACTTTTATATATTTACAGGAATAATTTATTTTATTTGTGAACTTATATTATAATTTTATCTTTTAAATAGAAATTAACTTTATTAACCAAAATTAAACTTATACAATATACAACATTACATCTTGAGGTTTCTCCAAACAAATTTTAACTATTAATACTAATTATTCTAACTTAGAAAATAACCGAGCCTGCTACTTCTGTTGATCGTATTGGGTCCCCACAACACAGACTCTGATCTAGCGTGGGGGCCACGGTTAATCTGTTTTGAATTGCTTAGTTCTTCATGTATGTTTGTACACATTTTGTCTGCACTTGAAATATCTGTTATTTCGCACAATTGTACATGTTGTAAATAAATATTTTTTCATTTTCATTTTTCATTTTCATTTTCATATGTGAGACAAACAGGACAAGCCCCTAAATCTCTCTTTTAATAATATCTAAAACACAAGCAACGCACAAAACTATAAGCAACTCACATGTTCGATTTTCCTCTTTTTACAATTTTTTTTCTTTTTCGCTCTTGTAAATTTCCACCGGAGCGCATTTTAGTATTGATCCTCTGTTTGGGGTTATGTGGTTTTTGGTGCACAAGTTTTTTCGCAGGAAGCTCATCTTCGTTACTTGAAGTAGAAATTGTGTCCTGATTCTCGATTTGGGTGCCATAGCCGTAATCCGAATTTTCTGATATCACTGTTTTTTTCTCGTTAAAACCCGGTCCTTGGTCACTTCTCATAGAATATCTTCCGCTGCTGGTAGACCGTGCTCTTTTCTGTCAATATCGAATATTTATTATGACCAAACATAATCATTAGTTTCGCTTTCCTAAGTCTTTTTTTTTAATGCTACGGAACAATTTCTATCCGTGCAGGGGTGGAAAAAGAATACGAACCTCTGCGGCTGGGGTCGGCCTGTCGTAAAAGGCGACAAAACAACCCACCCTAGCTACGTGGTAGGGCCTCAAGTCCGTCTGGATGGCGACCACCTTTGGACTTAAGTATGCCGCCATAATAACTTTGTGTTGTATTCCGGCATTAGTGACCCAAGTTCCTGTACTCTTATGGGACAGCAGCATGTTCGCGATGCCACTGGCGTTGCAAACACTCATAGGCGACGGTAACTGCTAAATTCTAAGCGGGCCGTCAGCCTGTCTGCTGTCCTACAGCATTAAAAAAAACTAAAGACAAGTTGGCGGCCCACTTAACGATAAGCAGTTACCGTCGCCTATGGATGTTTGTGACACGAACACACTACTATCCCATAGTCCCATGTACTTCCCATGTCCCATATTGTTTTTTGATGGTGATCATTTTATCGCCTATTAATCATCATTAAAACCATTTTTTTACTGTTGACTTTGGTGAAAACTGCTGTTGAATAGTAGATGAAACATTAAGTCAGTAAAATAAACACACACTTAAAATCAGTTAATTGTTAATTACAATCATTATTATTAGATGATACTTCAAACAATAAAACATGAGAGCTGTGTTATGTTAAAACTATTACGTTAGTACCATTATACGATATATTAATAGTGGTCAATTTCTGTTTATGCAAGTAAATCAATAGATAGAACAAAAGTTCTACGTATTTAATAAAAAAAAATAATACATACATTATCCCTTTTCATAGCGGCGTCACTAATACTTCTAATTATATTAGTTTTGTCTTCCATTCCAGACACCTTTTCAATGAGGCATTGGAACATTTGGTTGCCATTTTCATTAGAGTGTTTTAATGAAGACGAGTCCCAACCGTTGTTGACGGAACTGGAATGGTCATTACATTTGCCACTCCCGCCGGTGTCCGACGAATCCGAGGTAGGGTCCGATGTTATCATGGCCGACGAATCTTCGCTACCTTTATATTTAATATTAAACATTATAATAATAGAAATAAATGTATCGAACGTAGTTTTACATAAGTTCTACACAGACTGAAATAATACAGTATACACGGAAAACTAAACTGATAATATTGTTATATTGCTTGGCTTATTCTGTTGAATAGGCCAAACAAAAGTAAACTAAAAGTATAATGAATCTGAACCTGACGAGAATAAGAATTGCTATTTACGATATTCATTTTATCCGTCACCTATTTACGAGTAAACGGTAAATTAATCTTGATATAAAATCGAATATTAAGGTACTACGTAACATAGGTTTTAAAATATTATTCATGAAAACAATCCTGAAAAATTTGTAATACAGTCATTAAATTATGGAGGCCAATTAAAATAGATACAATAAGTTAATAAAATACAAAGAAACACTCGCCTCTATCGGGTGGAGACGTATTACTCTCGTTGTCCTCAGAACTATCCGATAACGAAGCTTCAAGCCACGTTTTTAATAATTTATGTAAGGTAACAACGTGCTGGTCTTTATATAACAGCGCTATCAATTGAACCATCGCAACGCCCCAACTCGGCTGTAATGAAAGTAAAATCAAAACACACATCTTGATTCTTAAAATCACTGAATTGAAATTTTAAATATTATATATCATAAAAGCACTTCACACTTTCACCCAAAAAGCTAATTATTAAACTAAAATGGTCACTTACCGCGTCAGGTATAGTCATCAACTTTATAAGAACTTTGTCAATACTTTGGCTGAATATGTTCCAAAGAATTTGATTTTGTATCGCACGCATAGGGCCATGAGGGCCATGCGTAGGCATAGAAAACCTTTGATTTAGGCCAGTTACATCTTCAGGGATGTGTAGGATGTTCCGTAACAGTAAAAGACTATTATTTATGTTTGAACACTGTTCTGACAACAGTTTGGGCTTCTGTTCAAACTGCACATTTTTTTTAAGAAACTCAATCACGACTCTTGTGGCCCGATTATCAGTGAACGCAATTTTCGTAGACGCAAGGAGATTATTTATCTCAAATATTATATGTCGTCCGAAATCGTTCTTTGAAATAACATCAACAGATAACAGACATTCGATAGGAATAGTCAAATTCACTAATATTCTTATTAGTAACTCAGTGGTCTTTTCGTCTTTAGCGTGAATTAATAGAGGTATCAAGTCTTTCTTGATATTTTGGCCAAAACTGATATTTCTGCGATAAGTTCGAAGGTATTTATCTTCGGTTAGTATATTAGAGAGGATTGACTCCAATGCAGCTAGAAGTGAAAAGAAAACCTATCAAATTTATTCTGACACAATATTAAATTAACATTCAAAATATATCGTTTGTGATTAATAATACCATTGCAATTTTCATTTATGTGATATCCATCTGCATGTAGAAAGCCAAGGTTGCCGAACGTATTGTAGATCTGAGGACTTCGAAGCAACCATGCCATCTTTTATCTGTAAAGTTAGAAACACCTATGACCAAATCTAATAAACCATTGTAACAGTAGACGAGCGTGTCATCAACGAGCTACGTATACAAATTGAAATACTTATTATGCAAAAAGATTTCAAACAACGATAATGAAACTGCAAAGGCTTTGCAACTTCTGAAACACGAGACTGCTAGAATCTGAAATAATGACGAATCCTATCAGTAATGTTAAAAACACTTTTGCTACTCCGTAATTTATCCGTGCAGGGGCGGAGAAAGAATACTAACCTCTGTGGCCGGGGTCGGCCTGTCGTAAAAGGCGACAAAACAACCCACCCTAGCTACGTGGTAGGGCCTCAAGCCCGTCTGGATGGCGACCACCTTTGGTCATAAGTATGCCGCCATAATAACCTTGTGTTGTGTTCCGGCATTAGTGACCCAAGTTCCTGTACCCATAAGGGTCCTATAAAGGACAGCAGCGTGTTCGCGATGCCACTGGCGTTGCAAACACCTATAGGCTACGGTAACTGCTAAATTCTAAGCGGGCTGTCAGCCTGTCTGCTGTCCTACGCAATAAAAAAAAATACTTTTAAGTACAGAAATACTAGGTTGGCCATGTTAATACCAAATATTACCACATTTTTTCTATAGATATGGCCAAAATGATAATGTCTGGAAAGGGTCCGTAGAAATGTAGCCCTATAAAAATACTGAATTGCGGCTGCGTGTGCAACCGAAAAAGTTGTATTACCGAAAAAGATATTTTATATAAAACAAATAAACAATACAATTTGTATTTTTTTTTAAACAAATAGTTTTTTTTATTCTGGAAAAGTGAAGCAATTACTCAAAAAATAATCATAGAAGATATTTAATGTCCACGCCGGATACTTTATCATACATAATGTTTCTAAACTTTTAGAAATTTAAATGTATTTTTGTCTTTAAATTCGTCAATATTGCGATACTCAATTTCTCCGTAATGCCTTCTTAATTGAATGCAATCTTCTCAACAATAAAAACCATCCACAAAGAACTTTTAAGGTTTCTCCCCTTCCACGTGTATAGCACGTTTCACGTCAGTTAAGCTATCAACTCGAATATCGCGTACCTAACGAGTTCTTTTATTTCTGGAAAAGTTGATGGTTACTAAGTATGGTAAATTGGGTGGATGTAGGACGGATTCCTACAATCTGTCTATTATGCGTTTAGGTATTACGTTTTTTAATAAGTTCCTCCCGTAGATACTCAAAATTGATCCATGAGCTGAATCTTTATCATACAATCATATAGGATCTCTCTCTTTCAGTTGCTGTGTATTCCACACACTAATTTCACAAATCGTGTATGTAATATATATATATATATATATATATACCTAGTCAGGTCATAAGTATTGTCACACAGTAAAAACTTTTCTTTTAGAATGCTGGCCACAAAAAAGTTTATTGAATTAGAATTTCGAATTGTTCATGAAAATAAAAATGTATAACTTTTAAAATTTTACTCATTTTTAAATATGGAGTGGACGCTTAAAGAAGACCGTGTTGCAGTTATTGCGTTGTATCGTTGCGGTTACGCGCCAATTCAAATTTTTAACATACTGAAAAATTTGAATATTACCAAAAGATTCGTTTATCGTACCATCAAACGATACAATGAAGACTCTAGTGTAGATGACAGGTCAAGAAGTGGTCGCCCTCGGTCTGTTAGGACTCCAGCAGTGATAAAAGCTGTGAAGGCACGAATTCAAAGAAATCCCAAACGTAAGCAGAAACTGTTGGCCCTTCAGATGGGGTTAAGCAGAACCACGGTGAAAAGAGTGTTAAATGAAGACTTAGGGCTTCGGGCATATCGAAGAAAAACAGGACATCGTTTGAATGCTCGTCTAATGGACCTGAGACTGAAGAGATGCCGCGCTTTGTTGAAGCGGTACGCGGGAAAAAAATATCGGGAAATTCTTTTTTCGGATGAAAAAATGTTTACCGTAGAAGAGAGCTACAACAAACAAAATGATAAGGTGTACGCACACAGTAGTGAAGAAGCGAGCAACCGTATTCCGCGTGTCCAACGAGGTCATTTTCCATCCTCGCTCATGGTATGGTTGGGAGTTTCTTATTGGGGCTTAACAGAGGTACATTTTTGTGAGAAAGGTGTAAAAACGAATGCTGTTGTGTATCAAAATACAGTCCTGACGAACCTTGTGGAACCTGTTTCTCATACCATGTTCAATAACAGGCACTGGGTATTCCAACAAGATTCGGCGCCAGCTCATAGAGCGAAGAGCACACAAGACTGGCTGGCGGCGCGTGAAATCGACTTCATCCGGCACGAAGACTGGCCCTCCTCCAGTCCAGATTTGAATCCGTTAGATTACAAGATATGGCAACACTTGGAGGAAAAGGCGTGCTCAAAGCCTCATCCCAATTTGGAGTCACTCAAGACATCCTTGATTAAGGCAGCCGCCGATATTGACATGGACCTCGTTCGTGCTGCGATAGACAACTGGCCACGCAGATTGAAGGCTTGTATTCAAAATCACGGAGGTCATTTTGAATAAACTTTAATGTCATAAGAATCTATGTTTTGTTAAGTTCATTTTGGTATATGAATGGTTACATAATTAATAAACTTGTTACAATTATTTTACATTAAACATGTGACAGAATTTATGACCTGACTAGGTATATGATACAATTTTGCGGACTTATCTGAATGTACATATTGTAAATAAATAAATTTTACAACCCGATTGACTCAATGTATAAAAATGTACGTAGTCAATAAAAGTTAATGAGATAAGAATTTATTTTATTGTTAAATATATACCCATATAAAACAACCTTCTTTTAAGTAAATTCTTAAAAAATGATAAATAGATGTTTAACTTTCTCTATAATAAGAAGAAAAAGAAGAACTATCGAGAACTAGTTGAGCTCTCAGTGATATGTTTAGGCGGAGATAAAAATAAAAAAATTATAATTCGACCTCCAGGTGCCATGTACCAAGCCAGGTGTATGGCGAAAGCGATTTATGTCCTAAAAATAACACTTCTTATGCTCGACTGAAATTGGTGAACAAGGATAAAGAGGCACTGTTAGAAGTTTGCTTGTTCATCGTAACATCCTATATACGTCAAGCCGTGGCTTCAATGCATATTGGTTGTAAAAGCATCATATCAGGATTTGTGCTTTTTGAAGTCGATGAAGGCTTACGAAAAAATCGATAAAAATATCTCGAAAGCAGCTTTACAGAAATTAAGCCAGCATCTATGGTATTTAACTGATGAAGCAGCTGCCTTATCATTGTTTGAAAACTTAACCAAAGAGAATCCAGTCATGGTAAACGCTACATTCCACCGTAAGAGGAACTCTGTGGGTCCCTGTATGGTAAGTTTTATCAATAAATACATCAACTGTTATTTTTATTTACTATTTTTTTAAGAAATTGGTAAATTGTATTTCTTTTTTATTTCAGAAAAAAACATCTACTACTTCGTTTCAGTGAAAAGTAAGTCTTTGTTCACCCGGCTTCAAATTGATGATAGATTTCTGCACGAAGAACCTTCTTTGTGGTCAAATAACACTTAATTTCAAGATGTCAGGAAGAAGGTTTCAGTGCTGAGGGCAGTCAACGATATAGCTGAAAGAGCGGTCAAGATGATGCAAGAATTCGAAGTCGAAGAGGAACAAAAGCATTTTGTATAATGCTGCGTACAAGAACACCGGAAGATTTATCCTGACTAGAAAAAAAACAGTAAAAAGAAAATTTGTAGAATAATGTTTTTTATCTATAAAATAATAAACAGTAATATGTTTCGGGTGTATTAGAGTCCCATTTCATCGACAAACTCGAACTTCTAAAAATTTTCTGTTACATAACCCGAAAAAATAATTTAGATTTTGTGTTTGGGATCAAGTCGGGCACGGGTTACCCTTGTCCAATCGCTTTTATATTTTATATTCGCGTATTTAGAGTCAAATAAAAAAATCTCCCCTTATACCTTGGGACACCTACTCTATATAGTCCTTTTAATTGTTTTTATAAACACAACACTTATTAAACAAAATTACTACTTAAACCACGAAGCGGATTTAGTAACACGCTGCGTACTTATACAAATAGCTTAGTAAAGCACAAACTAAAATCCTAACAAGAAAATACAACCAAAAACGGGACATTCAATAACTTGCAGGTTTGTTACGAGAAAATAATCGACAATACACCACGTGAACAGCTCCTTCCAAGAGCCAATAGTAGGTCACACCGCTCACGCGGTCGCGTGTACGATACACGTGAGAGTTCGTCATTGATTCAACGCATTGCGAGTGACCTACGCCTCCGCACCGTTTCCATCGAGCATTGTATGTATCTGACAGATATCTAAGCTACCTATACTTATAGATGTAAAACGCCATCGTTTCTTTAACAATGAAGATTTTTTCTAAAACTTTTCGAAGCAACTACACGTTTAGTACTTGTGATTGATGTGGATGTAAGAATCTACTACGGACCTTTGGAGCCCTTATCCACTTGAAGTACAAGTTACGGGCTCTACTTGACAACGAACAATACGAAAAACTTTCCCTTTCGAAGTTTGGGAATCAGACCCAAAATGATTTTTTCAAGTACGCAAGTGAAGTAAATGAAAACTTAAGTAACCGGAAATTCCTCAAAAGTCTCTGTACTGAGTCTGGTAAATAATAAAGCGGTGATATTGGATTATTAATAAATCATTTTACCGCCAATCTTAGACTGTAACTAGTCGGCCTTTAAATAATATAACTGGTCGTAATATGTCGAATAGAAATCGAGCTACAAGAAAAAAATGCTATTTTTAGGCACCAATAAATCAACAAGTACGCAGGATTGCTTCGGGAAGTACCTGTGTCGCATAGGACGGGAGACGACGTCGGGGTGCCACCATAAAGGCGCGGGCAACGAGGACACGGTGGACAACACTGTCGCCGTGTGCCCAGCATGGTGCGAGGAGCGCCGCGCCCTCGTCGCGGACCTGTCGCTCCCGGTCCTGGCGCTATCCATGGTCGGAGGCGATCTTGGATGGACGGCCACCGCCTCCTTTTGCGAGGTAGTCATGTCCACAAAGGAGGCGGCGGAGCGGGAGTCGACCACCACACTCCCCTCCCGCCAACGCAAGCCAAGTCGTCGGCACCGGAGGGCATCCAACGACTTCCGGCCGCCGTAGAATGCGGCAGCGGGCGCCCCCTTGAGGGAGGATCCGCTACCCACACTATGGCCGCGAGGGTGAGGGACGCGTGCTGTTCCGCGACCCCCCTTAACTCCTTAGAACTATTAAAGGAGAACGCCGGGGGGGCGATACCCTGACCCCTGCCACTAAAGGGCGGGTCGACGCCGGCCCGGGCCACGAGATCGGCAGGCCACATATCCGCGGGCCCGGACGTAGGCGACAGGAGAACAGCGGGGTTTTTAGTGGGTAATCGGATGGCCGAAAATCTTTCCCGGAATCCCACATATCCCTCGATCCCCCCGGGCCGTAGGAACCCAATAAGAGAAGGTTTTTCCGCGAGAAAAAAAATAAGATATCTTTGTGTCTGTTGTAATGGCAGAAAAAGTAATAAAAGCTAGTAAAATTCTAGCGCTGCTGGAAGAAGGGCCTATGTTACGTCTCACAGTGGTTAAACGTGAGTTGTTCAATCGTCCAAAGAACCTGGACTCGATACCGAGAGACAGGTTCCGTTTAGAGAAAGCATGGTTCAGGGAGAAAATGTTGCACACAACCACGAGACGACCGCTTTTTAGTGACTCAGGCGCTGAGCTATCGCAAATGTAGTTACATAGACCTCAAAAGAAACCTTGAAGAGGTACGAGTACAAATTAGCCTATGGGCTGTGAAGAGGACTTTTAGCGGCTGATGTACGCAGTCGACGACCAGCGCAGGCCCTCAAGTTACTCCGTGAGCACCGGTTTGCTCGATTGAGCTCCATTAGAAATTGCCTATCTTGGACAGTAGGTAACTGGAGTAGCGTACTGTTCTCCGATGAGGCTCGAATTTGTCTGCATGGTGAGGACCGACGTCGGCGAATATTACGAAGACCAGGAGAACGCTATGCCGACGTGTGTTTTGAAGAAATCACCCCATATGGTTCCGTTATCTTTTAGGCGCGTTATGTTTCAACTTCCAGCTATCGTACCAAGATAATATTCATTGAAAATGGCTCACTAAATGTGAAAAGATATAACAGAAATCCTTTGTCAACATGCACAACCCACACTGACTGTAATTGGTGAAGATACCATTTACACGGACGATAATGCTAGGGCCCACCGTTCTGGCGACGTAGATACTTATATGCAAGAGATCGGTATTCGCCGTTTGTACCTCCTAAAAAGGCGAGTACGATCTGTCCAATCCCTTCCACAAAACATCATTGGCTGAGTGGAGCACACACATTCCACAGGACACCATCAAAAGCCTGGTGGAAAGCATGCCAAGACGATTACATGCCGTAATCGCTGCAAGGAAAGAAATTTTATTTTTTAATGTTTTCTTTTATAAAATTACCATAAAAATGCTCTTAGTCTTAATTTCATTATACCCATGAAAACGACAATTTTAACACGGCTCTTTGTTTCAATGTAAACAACTAAAACATCGCTTCCAGGATTTAAGTGTTAATAAATATATTCTCATTGATAATAAGAAATTTCTAGTCATCTAATGACATACTATCATCCATAGAAAAGCCGATGACTGTAAGGTGCCCGTCTTTTTTTTTTGCAACGATGTCTATATCATAATTATAAAAATATTTTATCAAAATATAGTTTTTAAAGCTCTTAAAAGTCCTTATTTTAAATTAATATATAAATCGAATATGGATGGACAGAAATCCCATCCCCAAGCAGCAGTTGATGGCTCTTCAGATAGTATTGAGCAAAAAGACTATAGTAGACCACTAAAAAACACACTTTAATGATAAATCGAACTAGAAAGTGAAAAATTATTCTTAATATAGGAATAAAATAATGAATTCCGAAAATTCCGTCACATGGATATACGTCACATTAATATAAAGCCTGATAAAAAAAATTAACATCGAAAAAGGTTGCAATAAACAGAATCATAAGGAATTGGCCAAAAGCTCAGTTAGCTGATGAAGCTGTTCCGCATGTGTAACACGCCATAATCATCAGTGATGATTTGAATAGAGATCTCTACTAAGGTACATTTTTTCGAAACAGTTGCCAAAATTAGTACCAAAGACAAAATTTACATGACGTCGTTAATGATCTGTCTTATACGCTCTTCCAAGGGCAGCCGTAGGTATTTCAACAGGATTCAGCACCAGCCCATAGGACTAAACAACGCAAGGTTGGTTCGAACGCCAAAATATCGGCCAGATAAAGAACCTTCCGGTAAACTGAAAAAGTTTGAACATGCGAAACTGCAGAAGTTATTGGATGAAGACCCAACCCAAACTCAAAACCAATTGGCAGAAGCGTTAAATATGGCTCAAGAAACGATTAGTGACCGATTACGAGCAATTGGAAAAGTCCAAAAAATGGGAAGATGGGTTCCACATCAATTGATTGACAGGCAAATGAAAAATCGTCTGTGAAATGCTGCTTCAAAGGTCTATATTTATAGAATACATAAATAAATATATGTTTTGTTGTTACACTAAAGATAAGTAGTGATTTTTAACCAATTTTTTAAAAGTTGGTAGTGACTTAGCTTGTCTAATAGCAATAGGCAGTGCATTCCAAAGTTTGATAACATGAACAATGAAGGAGTTATTATAAAAAGAAGAAGTATGAACAGGAGTTTTAAGAGATAGTTCAGTAGATGTACGCAAATTTCGTAGGCCAGACGAGTTAAGAAACTCGAATTGATTCCTTAGCTAAATAGGGGCGTTTGGAAAAAAGATAAATTTGTAAACGAGTGAAAGAATATGAGTTTTCCGGCGAAGATGGATAGGTAACCACTTGAGTTTTGAACGAAATTCTGAAACATGGTCATATTTACGCAAACCAAATATGAACCTGATACAAAGATTTTGGAGGCGCTCAAGTTTATTAAGTTGTTCTTGCGTTATATCTAGATAGCTGGCATCGGCATAATCCAAAATGGGCATGAGCAAAGATTCTGCAAGCCTAACTTTAGTGGCAATCGGTAGGACATTTCTGAGTCTATTCAAGGACTTAAAAGAGAAGTAAACTCGTCGGCTTAGTTCAGCGATTTGAGGTCGCCAAGACTGCTCCTTGTCAATAATAATACCAAGGTCTTTAACCTTATCACCAATCTGAATATATAATCCATCAAAATTAATTTTCGGCAACTTTTCCCATTCAACTTTAGCTAGCATTCTGGAACTACCGATGACAATAAGCTGCGTTTTTTGTGGATTGACTTTTAGCCCAAATGAATCACTCCACAGCATTATTCTGTTTAAATCGAGTTTATTGTGTGAAATGCTTTAAATAACTCAAACACAGAAGCTTGTGTGTATATCTGTAAGTCGTCTGCATAGAGGTGAAAGGATGAAGTTAACTGGTTGGAGATGGAGTTAATAAAAATTGAGAACAACAATGGAGACAAAACACCGCCCTGAGGAACGCCAGCAATCAAGTTACGCCAAGACGAATAAGTTTCATCAAGCCGGATTCGCTGCCGACGACCATACAGGTAACTTTGAAACCAGCCAATCACTTCAGGAGATATGTTAAGAGTAGGAAGAATCCCTAATAATACATCGAAATCGACGTTATTAAACGCGGTACTAAAGTCAAATAACGAGAGCACTGTTAGCAGACCATTATCCATACCATACTGGATATCATCAGTTATTTTTACTAATGCTGTAGTTGTGCTATGACCTGGGCGAAAGCCTGATTGAAAAGGGTTCATTAGTAAATTTTTGGATTTATTTTGAAAACCCTAAGCGCAAAAAATAATGTTTATTTCCTGGCGAAACCGGCTCCCAATTGACTAAATTGACTCCCAAGGCCAAATCGGTCGCAAGACAATGTTCTGTGTTTAGTGGGACCAGAGTGGCTTGGTGTATGACGAACTGTTGAAACCTGGTAAAACAGTTAATAGTGATCACTACCGACAACAAATGATCAATTTGAACCATGCATTGATCGTAAAACGTTCAGAATGGACCCGAAAACACGGTAAAGTGATTTTACAGCACAATAACGCGCCGTCTCATAAAGCAAAACCTGTCAATGAAGCGTTGAATGCACTTGGATGGTAAATAATATCGCACCTGCCGTGCTCTCCAGACCTTGCCCCGTTCGACTATCAACTTTTTGCATCAATGGGACACGCTCTTGCAAAGCAGCACTTTCGAAACCAATTTCGAAGAAATTAGAAAGTGGCTCGCTGAATAATTTTGCTCAAAGGACAAACAGTTTTTTGAGATCCATAAATGCCTGAAAGATGGACAAGATGTATAGAATCCAATGGCCAATACTGTAAATAAATAAATTTCTCAATTTTCTTGAAAATTACGTACTTTTTCAAGAAACCGGTAATGACTTTCCGGTACACCTGGTACGGGGGTTGGATAAATGCTTATTTTTACTGAAGTGAGTCAATTTGAGTCATACAAATTATTATAATAAGTTACTATTTCTGGAATAAGTTTTTTATTTTTTCAATTGTTATATTTTTACTGGCCGACTAGTATTGAACGTAGTATTAGGAATTAAAAAAGAGAGCATAAATAGTAATTACTCTTCCAACGGCGAGATCAATATTAACAGGTGGGCTGAAAAGTTCGTAGTATGACACATAGATGGCGTTACTAGTATTAAATTAATATGATTTTTAGTTAGCCCTTTTTTTTTTTGGTCTCGGGGAAAAACCTCTCTTGACGGGTTCCCCCGGCCCGGGGGGACCGAGGGATATGTGGGACTCCGGGAAAGATGTTCGACCATCCGACTACCCACTAAAAAACCCCGCTGTTCTCCTATCGCCTACGCCCGGGCCCACGGATATATGGCCTGCCGATCTCGTGGCCCGGGCCGATTTTTAGTTAGCCCTAACCTTCAAAAGACACGTGTATAAATTTGACAACAGTAACTGTCGTAATATTATTAATTTGTAAGATATAGTATTTCGAGTGAAGGAACTTTTGTTTGTTTAAAAAAATTTATAAAAAGGAATTTCGTGTGTTAATAAAGTATTGCTTATTGGAGAAAAAAATAATACTATTGAAGCCAAGGCTTGGCTTGATAAACATTATTCGGACTCTATACCAGGAAAATCAACCGTTTAGAAGTGGTTTGCTAAGTTTGAGGGGAAATGAGCACCGAGGACGCCCCAAAGAAGCTGTTACCGACGAAAACATCAAAAAAGTCCACCAAATAATTTTGGATAACCGAAAAGTGAAGTTGATTAAGATAGCTGAGACCCTAAAGATATTAAAGGAACGTGTTGGGACATATCCTAAATGAATATTTGGATATGCGAAAGTTCTGTTTAAAGTGGGTGCTGCACGAGCTCACAATCGATCAAAACGAACAACGAATTGATGATTCCGAGCAGTGTTTTAAACTGTTCAATCGTAATAAATCCAAATTTTTGCGTCGATATGTGACAATGGATGAAACATGGCTCCATCATTTCACACCGGAGTCCAATCGACAGTCAGCCTGCACGTGCAGCCTGCAGTGCACTGCACGTGATGAACCGACTCCAAAGCATGGAAAGACGCAAAAGTCAGCTGGCAAGTTGTGGGATCAATATTTTGGGATGCGCATGGTATAATATTCATCAACTATCTTAAAAAGGGAAAAACCATCAACAGTGACTATTATGTAGCGTTACTGGAGCGTTTGAAGGGCAAAATCGCGGAAATACGGCCCAATTTGAAGAAGAAGAAAGTGCTGTTTCATCAAGACTATGCACCGTGTCACAAATCATTAAAAACGATGGCAAAATTCCATGAATTGGGCTTCGAATTGCTTCCGCATCCACCGTATTCTCTAGATTTGGCCCCCAGCTACTTTTTCCTGTTTTCAGACCTAAAGAGAATGCTTGCTGGACAGAAATTTTGCGCTAATTAAAAGGTAATCGCCGAAACTGAAGCCTATTTTGAGGCTAAAGACAAATCATACTATAAAAATAGTATCGAAAAATTGTATGACCGCTATAATCGTTATATCGCTCTCGAAAGCAACTAAGTATTTTGAATCAAATTGTATCAAAAAAAACTTTTTTCTATGTTAGCCTACGAACTTTTCAGCCCACCTAATACTGAGAGTATTCGGTTTTAGAATGTAGACCCGGTCAAAATCCTTTATAAAATGACGAATGGAAGGATCTTAACAGACAATTGAAAAAAAGTGACTTTAAATTGATGAATGAATGGTAGAGCGGAAAAGCGAAAACGCCGCAAAAGAAATAAATCTTAATAAGGTGAAAATAGCTGTGGATAGCATTAAGAAGTCTGGATAAAATAAGACAAATATATGGATGGCGAGCTGGATTAGAATGGATTAGAGCAATTTGATTAAAAAAATGGCAATATGGAATTAAGGGGGGAAAGTCTTGTAATTTCAATCTTTTTATAATTTATTTTCATTTGGTTAGAAAGTTAGTTTAACACTTATAGAATATGCTCTCAAAAGTTCAGATCCAAATTCGAAGTATATACATCTCTATAGCATATATGGTTATCATGCTCCGAACAAACTTTAGCGTGTTTTCACTTGATCAAGCGCCGAGCGCTTGGAAGCAGCGTGTTGCTGAGGCTAACAATGCTACGCAGTCTTATGATCATACTCCTCCTCTACATCCAGAATTGGAGAAGCAAATCTTGCCAATATACAAAGATTTGTCTTGCGATGATTTGCTTACGAGATGCTTGGGAGGCTATACGCAAAACGCGAACGAATCTTTCAATGCTACTGTAAGGCGTTTAGCTCCTAAGCATCTGAATTGTGGCTGTAAAATAGTAGAAATCGCTGCCTTCTTGGCTGCAGGCATGTTCAATGATGGTTATAACTTCATTTTAACCATCATGAATCACCTGCAGTTGCAAATCGGTGTTCAGTGCAAGACGTTATTAAATTAGCAAACTGCACACCGAATTCAAAGACTGGATGGTCGTTCTCAGAATAGGACAAAAGCGGCGAGAACGGCAAAAAAGCAGGAGGAAGCGGCTCAAATCGATGCATTTGCAGAAGAAGGAATATTGTATGGCTTTGGTATCGCAGATTAAGCGTTGAAAGCCGTAAGTCGCCTTATACAATACTTTTCTGTACCGAAAACTTTCAAGGCATTTTTCGCGGAACGTCAAATTTCGCGCGCCGTGCAATGTAGCTCAGCAAAATTTCCACCGATTTAGATGAAACTTTCCAGAAAAAATCCTTCAACTCAGATTCAGTTTTTTGAAAAAAAAATTATTTATATTTTTTCACACCAATTGATCATACAGAAACGTGGGTTGTTTTTTTTTTCAAAATGGTACTGACTCGTGTACTATTTTTATTTTTTAAATTTATCGACGTCATGTAAAGCTTATTGACGTATTTTAAAGATAAAAATTTGGTTTTTGGATTTTACTTCGGATTTGGGACTTGTAGACTGCCTGCCGCAGATCTGAGGTGCCGACTTCCAGTAGCTGTGATGCCGCCATTTTGTGATATTTTAATTTTTGGTTAAATTGTGGACATACTGTATTCTAGAAGATGTGATTTTTTAAATCAGATAAACATTTCTGTCTCTCTGTAAAAAAATCTCGAAAGAGATATGTCTCTTTAGGCGAGGGTAACTGCTAAATTATAAGCGGACTGTCAGCCTGTCTACTGTCCGACAGCAATAAAAAAAAATTAAAAAGCTGCGGGCCTTTACCAAGGGTCAGGGTCCAAGGTCAAAACAGAACAGGTTTCCATGTGACACAGACCCTGAAAGTGTCAATTTCCACAAGGTGTGTAACATGTTCCTTCAAATCAGAGACTCTGATCAGACCTCTGAGTCTCAGACCAATGAGCAAAAGTTGAAATTGCTTTCGAAAATTTTCATCACATGAAAGGTAAAAAAGTAATTCACTAATCTCGAAACATGAATCAAACCATCAAGGCATATCTGGCAAAAAAGCCTAATTTGTGAGGTAAATTATATCATTGGTGGGATAAATATCACCTATGATGGTGGTTAAGTTGAAGGGACAGGTCTATGAGACTATAATTATGCCAATCATACTTTTATATGGTTGTGGAACATTATTAGTGGAAGAGCAACACAAATCTAGGTGTTTCATGTTACAGAGATGCTGTGAATGTATGAAATAATATGAAACTCCTACATCCATGGCAATCATTATGCCCAAACAATCCTGCAGTTGTTGCTCGGAAGATGAAGATGTCCTTTAGGGTGAGGTACATGAGTTCAAATTGTAAATAATTATAGGTACTAGGATTCAAGTTGTAGGATAGTATTCACTGCTTAATGTGAATATTATAACATAATTTCCAAACATCAATGGTGAAGAAAAACATTGTGAGGAAACATACAAACGACGATCACTATTATATGTAACTCACTAATATGCACTAGACATATGGCAGATATACTGGCCGTTCTCTCCAAGGGAAGGCCCAAAATACAATGAAATGAAATATCACAGGCATCATCATCACGATATTAACAAGGACTTGATTTAATTTTACAGAGGTGATTATAAATTATTTGCTGACAATTTAATAATAAATTATTTATAATAATTTACATTCGATATAAGAAAGTTAATTAGCATGTTACTAAAGAACTACAGTCCATTCTCCTTATTCAAATTTGAAGCAATATAAAAATAAGGAAATCATATACCTGATAACTAAAACTAATTTTAATTTCGTTAATGAACCTCATGCAATAAAGAAGGAACGTGAGTAATGATAAACATATAGACCAATATATGATCTATGGGAGGAGCCTTTTATATTTATTAATTTAATTACTGTTAATTATATCAATACAATAAACATATAACTGAATATAACTTACTTTTTGCTTCAATAACGTAAACGCTCTTAAATATATTAATGTATCAAACGTTTTGATAATTGAATACAAAAACGATTAATTGATCACAAGAACAACAGATCTTGAAAAATAAAAACACACGTTTAATGATTTAAAACTATTTTGGACTTGCGAATTTCAACTCTACGTCCAACTTCCCCGCGATCAGTTGTAATCTGCTATGCACTCGCAACAAAACAAGTCCCAATCCCAACCTGTTGTGTGATTTTTTTTCATTTTTTGAGACCATCCATAGTGTTGCTACTCGTCCACGCCAATGTTGCTTACAACACCAAAGTATGGTATGGGGGGTTGGCCAAATGTTAAATGGTAATGGTATGGACTTGTTCTTGTTATTGGGTATGGTATGGTACCAAAATATTCGTGCGACTTTCTTCTAAAAAACTATAGTCATTGCCTGAAGCCGCGCAACAGAGTAATTAATTAATAACAAGAGAATTAATTAATAACATTAACTTATCTCTTATTGTGACTTTGACAAAATCAAAACCTAAAAGTTGAAACCATATCCTAAGAAATTGAATACTAAAAATTATAAATAGGTTAGTAGGTTAGATTTTGTTGTTTTACTCATTCTGAATGATTCTGATTTATTAATTCTCTTTACTATTGTTTAACTACTCCATAAATATTTATATATTACTTTATTATAACTACTGTTTACAAGAAGCTAATTCAATATGCCGGCGGATTTCCGTGGGTTAAATTCGTCAGACGAGGGTTCGTCTAGCGATAAGAGCGAAGATTCTGAAGCATCAGATACAGGTATTGTTTATTACAGAATAGACATTATTTTAATCCGTCTCACAGGCAGTCTTTTTATCTATTCTATTTTATCCTGGCATGCTTCGTCTTACGCTTCCAAGCTCTCATGTGATACAACCGCAATCCCAAGAGTCAGGTGGGTAAGGTTTGGTAATAGAGGCAACGCGTTTGGAAAATTTTTGAAGATTTTCTGAGTTTCTAGGATTTGTGTTGTGTTATTTTTATTGATGGTGATAGATTTGACCAATTATTAAAGAGTAAATTACAAATTTTACAAATGTCGTCTTCGGTCTATAACACACCTCCGGACAGGGTCTTCCGACGTTACTATGGATGAAGTCCTTGTTATTAGTAACCCCCACTTCGAAACTACTATTCCTCATTACCAGGTTACTCGGATGGGGTAGTTCAACAGATTCCATTAGATTGGACCTTATAAGATTTTGTCTCCTGGTTTGAATGTCGTTTAGTACCTACGGTTGTTATTAAAGCTAGAAGACTCAATAAAGAAAAGAGAGCAGAAGGCATAACTTTTCGGGAACCCACTGACACGGTCCTTACTTTCCTTGGCCAAACTTTACCCAAACATATATATTGTTGCAATGTTTCTCTCCCTGTGGATACCTATACACTCCCAATTATCCAATGTCTTAAATGTTGCCAGTATGGTCATGTTCATGATCAATGCAGATCACATGCATGATGTTCCCAATGTGTGGACCCACATGAGGGTATAGCATGTAATATTCCTGAATAAAACATATCTTGTTTATACTGCTCCGATCGACACACCCCTTCTGACCCTAAGTGTCCGGAGTATTCCCAACACAAATCAATCAAGTTAGTGATATCGAAGAAAATATTTCTTACCTTGAGGCAGCCTATAGATTCCCCTTAGTCCACACTTAATTGTAGATATTTTAACGCTTTACACCCTCAGAAACCAGTCTATTTGAGTCGTCCTAACTATACATTCCCTCAATCGACTCCCATTTCAGAAATAAAACCTTTTACATCATCGTCATACAAGAAGACTGTTTTTATTGTAAGAAAGCCGAAAGCTCCTCTTGTAAAATCATATGACAAACATACTCATATTGATATAATTTTCAATCCTAGTTCTTCACTTCAAATGGCTGTGCTTTAAAAGAATTGTCATGTAATTCCACTTCCAATGATAATCTTACTGATTAGAGTCAGTGACCATTCAATTTGTGAATGTGGTTTACATGAGGGAACAACCGAACATATATTTTTTCACTGCCCTAAGATTTCTACTCCACTCTATAGTATAAGCCACGCAAATTGGAAATGCCCTGACACTTTGTCCAATTAACGCCCTTGTGACATCATCAGCAAAGAAAAAGTACAGATAACAAAACGCAATATTCTCATTTATTAATAAAAGTTTATAAACGAAATTTTATGTGTTTTTTAAATTAAAACTAAATGTTTGAATAATGTTTAACTTTAATCATCATCATCATTCATCACATTTTCAACTCCACTCATATAATCTACATCAGACTCAGATTTGGTTTCCGAGTCTGATGTTTCGTCAGAATCAGTATCATTTCCCGTGTTAATAATAAATAACTCGTCGACCAATCTATCTTTTTGCCAGTAATCTTCTTCCAATCTCTTCACATGATCTACCTCCTTTTTTCAATCTTCAGGAGAAATCAATTATTATTAGTGATTGATTGCAAAGCCTTGTTTTTTGAGCTCATGGTGGAAGTTATTTCTTCCTCTTTACTATGGTAAGAGGCGTTGCCATGGAGTCAAGCCTCGCTTGGACCGGTTTAGCATACCTAGAAGACAACTGGAGGGTAAAGCTAATCTTGCCAAAATGCTAGGTATGCTAAACCGGTCCAAGCGATATTTGACTCCATGGCAATGGGTAGAACACGGTACCTGTCTCAGCGCAATCACCTAGATTCCACCTAACAGCTGGGCGCTATTTAAACTTGTCGACGACTCCACCTACCTTCTGTATATTCTATTCTAGAAATCGTACACTGGTTTAAATTTCTATCAATCGTTCGTTGAGCCAAGCCCTCCCGCACCAATGCTACAATTTGAGCCGCTTGTTCGGACGAAGTATCTATATTATGGTTCAAAAACTCGATGAGTTAAAAAACTAACCCAACAATTCTGCTGGTAACAATAATTCAATTGACAAAAGAATAAAAAATCAATGAGAATCAATTTAAAACTTTGCTATAAATAACACGCAAATCTGATACTAGGAGTAAATTTTCTTTTAACTATATTCATTTGTTTTACTGCAGTTATATTTTTAAATTATCCTTTTTTTTGAGATTAAGAGCCAGTCTCTCCATATTTATATAATTTAATCTAAAAAGTTTGCATACTTATTAAAAAAAATCATTTCAAAGTAATCCTGAACTTTGATGCAGTTTATGAGTCCGTCAGTTTATTTCCAGAGACCGTCTAAATTCAATTTACTAAAGCTATTTTCACTATTAACAAAGGATCGGTGCCTATCCCTTTTTTTGTCAGATTTTGTAACTGAGATTGTCATATTGACATCAAGATTTTGGATTCATTTATGGATTGCACAAAATCTGGATTGAAAACTAATTTTGGATTGAGATCGAATATTGAAAGCTGCCGTTAGTCTAACCTAACCTCTGCTGTATATGTGTTCTGTACTTATTAAATCACTAGTGTTTAATCCCGGTAGCAGTTAAAGCTTACACTTCTGAACTGACAAAAGAGTAATCCATTTTTGCTTAAGACTCCCTAGGTACAGCCTTACTGCAGGTCAGAGACACTTGACCAGTTCATTGAAACATTTGTGCTGTAGTATAGTAAATTTGCCATATAATACTTACCCCTGGAATATCATAGATGCTCTGATAATGATAGTAAATGCTGAAGCATTAATAAGGTTCCAAATTTACAATTGTTTTACCACAAGTCTAACTATTACCTCTAAGAATTGGCTTATCTATTAATTATAAGTTTTACTTTAGACCAGGTAAATGTGTCTACAGCTGGAGAATAGCTATTTTATATCATGTTTTTTTATAATTCAGAACAATCAAATGAGGAACAAGAAATGAGCGATCAAGAAGAAAACGCTGCTGAAGAGGAAGAAGTGAAAGACGATGAAGAAGAAGATGAAGTAGTCAAAGCTATTAAAGCAGAAAAAAATAAACCACGAGATCACCCTCCAATGATAAACTGTGAAGACTTCATAGTAGATATTTCATTTAGTCCTACAAAAAATATTATAGCACTTGGTAATATTGTTGGTGATGTTTTATTATATGAATATATGAATGACGAAAATAAATTATTAAATACAATGGAGTTACATGTTAAAGCTTGCCGGGATATAGAATTTGACAATGAGGGAGTTACTCTATATACTACCGCCAAGGTTTGTTATTTTCAACCCTCAATTATACTAGGCATGAAAGAAATTGTCCAATGGCTTTCATTGACTGATAAACTGATGAAAGGCTTTTGTTTAGTCCTTCATTAGATATTGATACTGTGTTACATTGTGTGTGAATTATATATAATGAATTATAGATGATTTTTGATTGAAGATGATTTTTTCCTTTATGAGCAGTCGGAAGGTGTCTAACAAGGCTCGTCTGGCTGTGCATGAGGGGGTGTTGGTTCCGACACTGATGTACGGAAGTGAAAGTTGGGTATGACAGAAGAAACATGAAAGCAGAATAAATGCAGTTGAGATGAGAGCGTTAAGAAGTATGATAGGAGTTAAACTGAGTGACAGGATAAGAAATAGTGAGATAAGAAAACGTTGTGGTCTGAAAGAAGATGTAGTGACAAAAATTGAGAAAGGTATGCTGAGATGGTTTGGCCATGTTGAGAGAATGAATGAAGAACGATTGACCAGAAAAGTGTATATGGCGAGTGTGAATGGAAGTGTTGGAAGGGGTAGACCTAGGCGGACGTTTCGAGACCAGATCAGGGACGTCTTAAAAAAAGGCCAGGTCAATAGTACCCTAAACCGAAGAGCATGTATGAAGGAAATAATGAAAGTGGACGAAGCGAAACAAGTATGTACGGATCGTAGCAAGTGGAAAGAAGTGGTCTCTGCCTACTCCTACGGGAAAGAGGCGTGATTATGTGTATGTATGTACAAGTTAAAATTAAGTCTTATTTCGATATTTTGGGGAGTTATGCATTCTGATAATTATCAGTATGAATAAATATAGCGTTAGCTTAAATAAACTAACGATATCACATAATGATTTTAAAAATCATATTTGGTTAAAGTTGTAACTTATTTAAGAATTATTTAATATTTTATAAGTCACATTATATTTAATAATTACAGGACAAAGCGATAATGGCTACAGATGTTGAAACATGCAAATTGAAAATGTTTTATGAGAATGCACATGAAGAACCTGTATATCGACTTATTTGTTTGGATAATAATAAAATAGTCACAGGAAAGTATTGTTCAGCTGTTCAAAATACCATTCATATAAATTTTATTATATTGAGGTGTTAACCACACCAAAGTTCTATTATCTATGCATATAGATAATATATGTTTAGGCATAAGCCTAAAGAAAGAGAATTTTATTCATTATACAGGTAAAATTACAATACACTCACTGCATCAGGCTATGGTAAATCTCTGGGGCTGATTATCAGAACATCAAGACTGAATGGGGTTCCATAAAGTACAGGTAAAGGTTACCTTTACCAGCTGGGAATGAAATCTGTAGCAGCAAGGTTATGTGGTTCAGCTAAGATCATTCTCTTACTATTCAACCAGATAGGTTACATACATGCAAATATGTGTAACAAGGGTGTTTATATGTATATTACATATGATGCATAGATAGATATATATTTGTCATATGTATAAAGGTTGTATCAACAGATTATAATATATTATTAATTATTATTTGCTGGAACTCTTTTGTTTGGTCCTTCTCATCTTTATGAAGAATTTTTAAATTCTACACCATATAAAAATTATGTAATTTAAAAGGTAGTTCTGCAATTAATTTCTCACACCTCTTCAATCCATAATACCTAGGAATGAAAATGCATTAGAAAACTAAAAATCCTACTGCTTTGCTTTGGCTTCTCTCTAAAGGGAATCCGTTCCATTATACCTGCCATGCTTGTCCAAGTCAAATTAGTGGGTTCACATTTGAATACCATTAGTATGCCAATCACATTACTACTTAGATGTTGGTTTCCATCATCTTCGTTGTATGGCAATTATTCAATATTCAAACAAACTAGGAAAGCATAAACAGCTTACGACATTGAAGAAAGCTTCAACAACTAGTGTTTCTCATAATCTCCATTGAACAAATCATTGCATTATAAAGGAAGGACTCTTCTTTGAAAACCAATAGTATAATACATTTAAAAATGTCATTAGATTTTATAATATTTTTTTCTAAAAGTCTTATTTGGGATTTTTGATTTGATTTTCCTTTCTGTGTTTCTGTGTCCTTAATATACAACTATGACTACAGGAGATGATGGAGGAACTGTCAAGCTGTGGGACACAAGGAAGCAAGATCCAATTTTTAGTATAAAAATTGGTGAAGAATATATATCAGATATGATAACAAATGATGCACAAAAATACTTAGTCTGCGCAGCCGGTGATGGAACTCTTACAACCATTGATCTCAAAGGAAGGTAAAGATACCGTAGTTCACACTATGTAGGCATAACATGAAAATGTTTGTTTTTGTCTATCCACATATATTATTCTCTGTTAAAAAAAAGTCACTTTCATGACATAATGCAGAAAAATGTGAGAGTTGAATGAAGAGAGCAGGTCTTCACTATATGAAGACCAATACTGAGATAAAATGGTTGCAAGAAGACTATTTAGAATTTTATTATACTTTCTAACTATACATGTTATTTTCAGCAAAATCTACACAAGATCAGAAGATTATGAATCAGAATTAACTTGCATGGGACTATTTCGGTCTGATACCAAGTTATTAGTTGGGTCTTCTACGGGAAAATTGTATTTATTTAATTGGAAGGAGTTTGGATTTCACAGTGATGAATATGTTGGACAAAAGCATGCAATACAGTGCATGGTGCCAGTCACACAGAATATTGTAGTGACATCTGGAGAAGACGGGGTGTTACGAGCAACTCACATGTTCCCACAGAGACAGTTGGGTATTGTCGGTCAACACAAATTACCTGTTGATCGGTTAGACATAAGTTTTGATGGAAAGTTTATCGCTTCTTGTTCTCATGATAATGATGTCAAATTTTGGGATATATCATACTTTGAATCTATTGATACAATTATTGATGTTAATCAAAAACAAAACAAGAAAAGAGATATGAAGAACAATTTACCTTCAAGCAGCGTGAAAAATGCTTCAGATTTCTTTTCGGGATTATTATAGAATAAAATTTTTTTTTTTTTTTTTTTTAATAAATCGGTCTTCTAAACAGAAAACATTCAACAACATGATTAGACTTACAAAGATTGGTCTATATTTCCGAGAATGTTTTCCTCTGGAAGAAGACACAACTATGATACAATACAAATATTTATCCTACATCAAACAAACGCATACAAATACAAACACACACAAAGCTTATCTATCAAATAATCTGTGAATAGAAATACACTGTAGTTTAATTGTTGGTCTAAGCAAAGAATGATCGCAATTTGAACTTTGTTGAGGCAATAGACCCAGTAAATAAATCTACATGGTTACGAACGACATTACTCCCGTGCGTCATGCGGTACATAGGGGAATGTTGGCCAATATTCGTCCTACTGGTAGGCAAAGCGAAAGTCTTTCTATTTTGCAGACGACTACTTGCACGCGGAACGGAGAAGCACAGTTTTCTAAGACTGTCCGGAGAATCAATCAGCCCGTGTATTATTTTGTACAAAAATAATATATCTGTAACCTTCCTTCTGTTTTCCAGGCCAGTAACTTTATAGTGTCGGAGACGCTGTTCGTAGTTTTGGAGACTGCGACATTTATTATCCAAAAACGTAAGCTGATACAGAAAACGTTTCTGAACACGTTCAATTCTATTTGAGTGAACCTGATAACCAGGGTTCCAAATTACACTGCAGTACTCCAAGATACCTCGAACAAGACAGTTAAATACATTTACAGATAGGCTGGAATCACGAAAGATTTTCATTTGACGACTGATGAACCCTGATAATTGCGAGGACTTTTTAACTATTCTGTCTATATGATATCTAAAACTTAGAGCACTATCCATTATGACCCCTAAGTCACGTATAGTAGAGGTTTCCTTAATTTTAGTCCTAATGTATATGTAAATGTGCAAGGGTTTTTCTTTCTTGTGAATCTTAAGTGGTAACATTTATCAGGATTTAGGACCATAAAGTTATTATTACACCACATTTCAATATTGTCTATATCTGACTGTAGACTAAGAATATCAGAGAGGTTTTCAATAGTGCGATATAATTTCAGATCATCAGCATAAAGTTTAAATTTGCTTTGGATGCACTCACAGAGGTCATTTATAAAAACTAGGAAAAATAGAGGTCCTAGATGGGAACCTTGAGGAACTCCACTAGGTACATTAAACATGAAGGATTTGTGACCGCCAATTGCTACTAGTTGAGACCGATTTTCTAAGTAAGACTTACACCATCTGAGAAGAGAGCCATGAATACCCATATGCTGTAATTTATCTAGGAGCAAATGGTGATTAACTAAGTCAAAAGCCTTCCGGAAATCGGTATAAATGGCGTGTACTTCTCTGTTATTATCCAGAGCTACAGCTAAGTCAGACACAAATTCTAATAGGTTAGTAGACGTGGATTTTCGAGGTAGGAAACCATGTTGGTTAGCGTTAAGTTGATTTTGTAAGTGGGGTAAGATTTGCTTGTGTATTATTGACTCAAATACTTTGGCACACGTAGATAGTAAAGAAATAGGTCTGTAGTGGCTGATGTCAGTGATTTCGCCATCTTTGTGAATAGGCGTTACGTGTGCAAGTTTCCACTTATCTGGGAAAGTACCAGAGTCAATAGATTGTCTAAAAATTTGATACAATGGTCTACACAGTGTGACTGCACATTTTTTAAGCAAAATGGGAGGCAAAAGATCAGGGCCAGGACTTTTATTAATATCCAAACTTACTAATGCTTTTAAGACATCTTGTTCAGTGAAATTACAATTACTTATGGGAGTGATATTTGAATTAAACACACTGGCAGTCGTCATACTACTTAATCGTTTAGAGACTACGGTCCCATAGACGGATTTAAAATGTTGAGCAAAAAGATCTGAGACAGCTTGACCACCCTTAACGAAAACATTGTCCAATTTCATTTCGTTAGGAATAGACGAGGTGCATGTTTTTTGATTTTTGATGAAATTCCAAAAATACTTCGGATTATTGCGTATATGATTGGCTGCATTGGTTTTGAAGTCATTAAAGCATAATTTTATTAAAGTATCGCATCTAGTTCTTAACATACTATAAGTTATTTTATCCAAAGGATTACCATATTTTTTGAACCTAGAGTGATATTTATTTTTTTCCTTTAATGCTTTAATCACGGGCTGGCTGAACCAAATAGGATACTTCCCAGTTTTATTTTTGTGTTGAGGAGTGTACTTAAAAATAATAGGTAGGACTGTGTTGTAAAATATTTCTAGCATATCATTAACATTTGTTAGTCGTGTCCAAATTAAAGTCCAGTCAATGTTGCTGAGATCTTGATTATAACATGTTGATGTTATAATCAGTTTTAAGAAAATTATATAAAGGTATATTTTTAGGCTTCAGTTCACAAAGCGATGAATTCTTGATGTCGACTTCAAAACAAGGGTGATGTGAGTCCATCGGTAGAGTAGGGTAGTTAACTGGGAGGACTGTTATTCTGTCAGGTTTATCACATAGCACCAAGTCTAATATACGGTCATTATCATTTTTAATGTGATTACATTGTGTAAATTCATTAAAAGTTATTGAGTCCAAAAAATTATTGACTGTATTTCTCGAGTATGTCGTAGTGTACGATGCAGTGTGTGTCTTAAAGTCGTAAGTCCACTGTATGTCAGGCATGTTGAAGTCACCAATTAGTAAATTAGTGGCTGATCTTGAGACTTTATTCTGGATAGTATTAGTGACATTTTTTAAGAAACAATCAATGTAATCAAAATTTGTAGGGGGAGGTATGTAAACTGCACAGATATTTATGCACTGACCATCGTTAAGTTTTAAGGATATCCAAAGATCCTCACAAGTTGATTCCCAGCGCGCTTTTCTTAGTACTTCATGTTTTTTTAGAGTGGCAATCAAGACACCGCCGCCATCTTTCTTCGAGTTTGCCGAAGAAGTAGAGGCCCTGTCACGCCTGAATATATTATAGCGATGATCAATTAATTCGTAATCAAAGATAGTGTTATTGAGCCAACTCTCCGTTAATACTATGATGTCGTAACCATGATTTAAGAAATTTAGAAAACAATCTTCTGTTTTGGTTCTAAGGCCTCTTACATTTTGATAATAAATTTTTAAATGGAATTTTAAAACAAGCACAATATTTAGCATGCATATCTAAACAAATTAGGAACTAGATGAGCCTCTCTGTAATTGGAGATCCTCAAGAAAAGCTACATCCTTTACCAAAATTGGCGGTGATTTTATGTCCTTGCGTAAAAAGATTCGACCGCTTCGCACCCAAACAAATTGGTAGTTCTTCTCTTTCGCCAATTTTCTTGCAGCCGAATGAAGTTTCTTGTTTTCTGGTGAGAGGTGTTCTTGAACAAATATTTGCTGTTTGTCGCCGCCAAGTCCGAGGTGTGCAGAGTTAAGTTTGTCTGCTTCGTGATTTTTATTATAGGTCTTGACAGCTGCTAGCACGTTATCACGAGAGCGAGGGGATGATAATTTGACTACTATGCTGCGAGGACGCTTTGACTCTGGATTCATTTTAGCTACTCTATGGAATTGAATAATTTCAGAGTCGGCAGTATCACTCTGTATCGTTTTAATAAGCTGTGTAATAATAGTTAATAAGTTTTCATTTTTATATTCTGGCACACATTGTATTTCAAAATTACAGTCTCGTACATGTTGTTCCATAAGGTTCATTTTAATTTTTAAATTATTAAGCTGTGTGTTTAACATATCATTATCAGACTGCAATTTAGTTATTGAAATCCCGTGTTTCTCGTTGATTTTTATTTGATCATGGTGATGTTCACCAAGAAAGTTTACGGATTTGGTGATGTCGTCGAATTCTTCGCGCATGGTGCTAAGCTGAGAACCCATTAAGCGTATATCCTGCTGAACAGTATTTAGTGTTGAATGGAATTGGTTCAAGCTTTCTTGTTGAGTGTCAAATTTTTTATTCAACTCCAAACGTAAACTACGAATTTCATCTAATATAGTAGAGGTATCCATGTTTAAATCAGACGCCGACCTTGAGGTAGTTGGTGAAGTCATCTTTACAATCGGTTCCTTAGGTC
This sequence comes from Malacosoma neustria, assembly GCA_963693495.1. Lineage (NCBI taxonomy): Eukaryota > Metazoa > Arthropoda > Insecta > Lepidoptera > Lasiocampidae > Malacosoma > Malacosoma neustria. Next base: position 12,975,811 of record OY856375.1, read on the forward strand.
CTTTAATGTGTATTGGGGAATTGCTATTATCGCCTTCCCTGGGACGAGAGGCTGTGCACATGGGACAAATCCATTTGGCTCGAGACGACGAAGATTCACTGTACTTGACACATTCGGCGTGAAAATTATGATTACAATTAGCATTAGTGCATCTTATTCGCTTGTGAGTTACAAGTATATTATAGTTGCAGGCCGAACATTGGGCCATTTTGACCTTCGGTAATTTGGTAGTAATCGGTATCAATGTGAATTTGCTATAAAATTCCGGCAGGGGCTTTCAATTTTTAGTTTGATATAATATCACAGCATTGAAGGTAGACGCAAAAAAAAAGATTTTTTGATACTAAAAGTTCACAAATAGGCACCAAATTCGAGCCTAATTTTGAAACTTTATGTATGTGAGCATTACCTTGGTTGATGTTTGTTAATATTATTCACTTTCACTATCTGTTTACTCGCGTTGTACACAAAAAAATAATATTTTTCTTAGAGCACCCTTCGATACGTCTGAGTAGGTCAAAATGTCAACTGAATTCGAAATTTATAATTACATTTAATAAACAAAATCAAATTGTGATATTTAAAAATAAACAATGCCTTATAAATTAATGTTTATGTTCAGTACTTGTTTCCCTACGTGAACAGCAACGTATTAGCAGTGCCCATGGCTTCGCAAACATCCATAGGCAACGGTAACTGCTTGCCTGCTATTAAGTGGGCCATCAGCCTGTTAGCTATTCCTCAACCATAAAATAATATATATTTCCTTTCAAAAACGCTAATAAAATAGAAAACTTATTGCGAATCCATTGTTACTAATTTGTGTGGTGACGTGCAAATATTTGTATGCCCCGTTACATGGTTTATAAATTACCGAATAAGAAGAAAGCAGAAAAAATAAAATTCAGTTATAAAAAGTGTAGCAATTAGAATATGCTATACCTATTTAGTTTCTTTCATTTATTTTGTTCTTAACTTTGAATTCAAAAAGTAAGTTATTTTACTTAATTATGAGACTTAACCGAGTATGTTTTGAGAGTTTATTTCATTTTAAACAATTTCATATAGAAAAATCGGAGTTTTCTTTAACATTGTTTTGTCAGGAACCTACATTCCGTTTTAATCGAGGGACCAGGTGTGTGTATTCTGCTTAAAGCGAGTGAAGTAATTTATCAAAATCCTGATACGACCAGAGTCGCTGCGGCACGCTTTATCCATCCGCGAAAAATTTTATTTCATAATTCTGTTTAAATAAAATCGTAGATAATTCGAGACAGAGAAAAGAGAGGAAAAAGTAAAATTGAGAAAAAATCTTGGAGGTTAAATGAAGAAGTGATTCTCATATTGTACAAATGGTAAACTGACGGAGTTTACGAAACTGCATCAAAGTTCAGGATTACTTTGAAATGATTTTTTTAATAAGTATGCAAACTTTTTAGATTAAATTATATAAATATGGAGAGACTGGCTCTTAATCTCAAAAAAAAAGGAAAATTTAAAAATAGAACTGCAGTAAAACGAATATAGCCGGGAAAAGAAAATTTACTCGTACTATCAGATTTGCGTGTTATGCAAAGTTTTAAATTGATTCTCGTTGATTTTTTATTCTTTTGTCAATTGAATTATTGTTACCAGCAGAATTGTTGGGTTAGTTTTTTAACTCATCGAGAGTTTTTGAACCATAATATGGATACTTCGTCCGAACAAGCGGCTCAAATTGTAGCACTGGTGCGGGAGGGCTTGGATCAACGAACGATTGGTAGAAATTTAAATTTAAACCAGTCTACGGTTTCTAGAATATACAGAAGGTTTGTGGAGACAGGTTCTTACAGAAGGAGGCGCGGTACAGGCAGGACTCGAGCAACCACCGGTCGTGATGACCGATTTATTGTTACAACTTCCCTGCGAAATCGTTTCCTCACGTCAGTTAACATCAAAACAGAGCTTAATGAAATGCGTGGAGTAAACGTGAGTGCACGAACAATAAGAAGAAGGTTAAAGGAAGCGGATATCACCCTTTTTAGACCAGCAAATGGTCCAAAGTTGTCTGTAGCTCACAGACAAGCTCGCTTAAGATTTGAGCGTAATCTCCTGAATTGGACAGAAGAGCAATGGGCCTCCGTATTGTTTACGGACGAGTGTAGGACATGTTTATATGGTGCAGATGGTCGCAGAAGAGTTTATCGTCGACGTGGGGAGCGTTATGCTCAAAGTTGCATTGAGGTTCGTGTATAGTCTGGGGTGGCATATCGATGAACGGGCAAACAGAACTTGTGTTCATAGACATGGTCCGTCAAAACGGTAATAGAGGTGTTTGACTGCACATCGCTACATAACAGAGATCTTAGATCACGTGGTGCCTTACATGGGATTCATAGGCGAAATTTTTACTTTAATGCAGAATAATGCCCGGCCGCACGCTGGTGCACAAGTTCGACAATATTGCGAAGAGGTTGGGATACGTACAATGAATTGGCCAGCACGCAGCCCGGATCTTAATCCCATTGAGCATGTTTGGGACAATTTAAAAAGAGCTGTATATGCGAGAAACCCTTTGCCCACGACAGTGGCAGCACTTTCAGAAGCATGGGACAATATTCCGCAAGATCTTTTATTAACTCTATTAAAATCTATGCGGAACCGATTAGAATCCGTAATATGGGCACGTGGAGGTAATACACCCTATTAAAACATAAATAAACCCTTGCATAAAGTTTGTGTATATTGTTAAAACCAATTTTGCATAAATTTCTGTTAAATTTCTTCTTCAAAAAAAGTCATAAGGTCCTTTCCAGTACTTAAATTTAAGAATATGACCCTACGCTGAAAATTACCTACCCTCTTACTTTTTTCGACCTGTCAATGTGAATTTCCTTTTAACGCTAGCTGAATCTATTTTTATATATACAATATAAGTAAATTTTTACTGTTAAATGATATCTGTATATTTATATATTAAATAGTCACCAGGCCTTCAGAATACTTTCAGCTAAATTAATTTATCCTTAATATCATTTGACTTGCATAAAAACACCGGTCAAATCTTCTCACACCACGAGATTGGACATTCGCCGAACAATGTGCTAAAAATGCTTCTTCAATAGGCCTATTTACATACAAATAATGCTTCCCCAGTGACCTAAGAGCTTTCACTAAGTTAGATATGTTAAATAAGTGGAACCACTCCTGGCAACAAAGAGAGAGTCCTATTCCGCGGCATTATTACTCCTTACAACCTGAAATAAAAACATCTAAACCTTGGTTTTCCCGTTTTAAACAATTAACCAAAAAAGTGACTTCTTCAATTATACGATTACGCTTGGGACATTCCTGTTCCCCCGTTTTTTGGCAAAAATAAGAAATAAAGATCACTCTCTGTGTGAATGTGGATTAGAGGAAGGAACTGTTGAACATATTTTCTCTAATTGTCCAAAAATTTCTCATCTTATTTAGGATTTATTACCCTCACATATCCCTCGTCCCATTAATGTCAACTTTTTATTAACTTTAGTTCATTCCAAACATGTTTTCATTTTAATAAATTTTGAATTAAAAACAATATATATTTATAACAAATATTTATTAATTTCTAAATATTGTTACCAATTTTATAACTATTTATTTGTACTGTCCTCAGGATTACAGATAGCTTTCGAACCGATCACCGCGTTTGACCCCCCCCCCCCTTTTTTTTTTTCGCCATTAAATCTGTCACTTTATATTCCACTTAGACATTGGCAAAATCAATGCCAAGGGCGTTGGAGCCACACCTTCAAAAACTGAACTGATGAGATTGGATATTGGACAAATCAAGCCCCAAAGCGTTGGATTAGAATTGGAACCAAAAACAACAAGAATAGACATAGTCTGTGGGATTTCAAATTTTGTTTGTTTTGTTTCCTTCGTATAACTAAATGTATTGATGAAAACCAATGAAAACGTTTGTATTAGTGATGCTGATGTTTAATCAATATTTTATTGAATCACAAAATGATTAACAAACTTTTATTATTGAGTTTTATTTTAGTTCATAACTTGGTCTATACTTTAAAAAGTGATAGAAATGGATATGTGGTATACTGTCCCTGTATGGGTAAGGTTATAAAAGTTGTTAAAATTTAGTATTTAGTAATAACTTAAAAAAAATTCAAACATTTTATTAAAAAGATTGGGTTGAAATGGATACTGAAGAATTTAATAAATTAGCTTAAAGCTCTTTCAAAGGACAGAGTTATTACACTCGTTTGATCATTCAAAGTGGGCGTCTGCTTGATTTGCAAAGTTGGACAACTGCTCAGACAATCAAGGAACACTGATTTTTACCAGGTAGACATATCGAGTCGGTATATATCCATCTATAAAAATAATTTTACCCCGAAAAAAGAGTAGAGAAAATTACATGGGACAAACTTAAATAATAGATGAAGGTTTTATTTTATTTGATAATTCCATTATTACAGGTCGATTTGGTAATCAGGCTGACCATTTTTTGGGAGCTTTGGCATTTAGTAAAGGTATCAATAGAACTTTAATTCTTCCACCATGGGTTGAATACAGATATGGAGATCCAAAGTCAATACAAGTACCCTTTGACACATATTTCAATGTTGAGAAATTATCTGAATATCATAGAGTTATTACTATGGAAGATTTTATGAAACACATTGCACAGGATGAGTGGCCTCCAAATCAGAGAATTTCTTTTTGTTATACTCAAAGAATTGGTGAAGTAGAGAATAATTGTAATGCAAAATCTGGAAATCCATTTGGACCATTTTGGGATACTTTTAGTATAGATTTTGCTAAATCTGAATTTTATGGGCCTCTTAACTATGATGCACATAACACTGTTATGATGAACAAATGGAAACAAAAATATCCCAGTAATGATTGGCCTGTTCTTGCTTTTACAGGTAATTTGCAATAAGTTGCATATATTTACTTTATTTATTCAAATGTTGAAGATGTCTTGAAGAAAGATTTTGATTGCTAACAGTGAACATTAATTATGTTTAAATGGACTTCATTTTAAAATAACTGGAAACATTTTTCAGGTGCACCGGCTAGTTTTCCTGTTCAAAAAGAAAATGTATTCCTGCACAAATTTTTGCAATGGAATGATGATGTTATGGGAAAAACTCGAAGGTTTATTAAAAATAATATGAGTGGGGGTGGATTTATAGGAATTCATCTAAGGAATGGCCAGGACTGGGTAAAGGCATGCCGCCATGTTAAGGACAGTCCTACATTATTTGCTGCTCCACAGTGTGTTGGGTATAGGAATGAAAGAGGGCCATTAACTATGTCTATGTGTTTACCTGATAACTCTGATATCATCAAGTAAGCTGTGTTCAATTCAAGTTTCTAATAAACAATTAGAATATCATATTTAATTAGTAAAAAATGTTGATGCATGAATGCATGACTATTGAATTCAACAATGCTCTCTAGTTGATGTCCCTAACATCAATAGAGTTTTCATGATTTTTCATCAAAAATAATTTCATTTAAGTTTATAAAAAAACTTGGTATTCAGAAACTAGCCCATGCAATGAGTTTATTCTAAACCTATTTTAGTAACCTTATCCATAACATCCAAGTTGATTTCTAAAAATTAATAAATTCTATTTTTATTTCAGGCAAATAAAGAGGGCCATTCGGAAACTAAATCATATCAAATATATTTTTGTAGCATCAGATTCAAACCATATGATTGATGAATTAAATGTTGGTTTGCAACGCTTAGAAGTAACAGTTGTTAAATTGGATACATCCAACCCCCATCTTGATTTAGCTATTTTAGGTCAAGCTAACTATTTTATAGGGAATTGTGTTTCTTCATATTCAGCATTTGCAAAACGAGAGAGAGATGCTAAAGGTTTGCCATCTGAGTTTTGGTCATTTCCACATCGTAAGAAAGGAAGCCATGAGGAACTTTGAGACAAATCAGAAGTAACATTTGACAAGTTTCATTGACATGACATAGGCACTTACTTAAGTGCATTATAGAAGTGTTGGAGCCATATATACTACAATGTACATGACATGGAATCTGGCTATACATGTCAGGAGTGACTATAATGAAATATTTGTATAGCTTTGATGAATATTTAGAATATTTGTATTTTACACATCAAGAATCATTCTGAGAATGTGAAATTTCAACTTGTAATAAACATTACCTGCATATTGTAATTATTGTGTTTATAACTATTTTAAATCCTCATTCCCTGAAATCATGGATTAAAAACAATATGATGTAAAAATAGTTTTTATTTCAACTGTACCCATTGAAAACTCATTTTCCTCTAGATCAGAGGTTCTCAGACTTTTTTCTCATAGACCACATTAAAATTTAGGTAGTTCAGGTGGATTCCCTGCAACTACATTTCTATCATATTCCCAAAACTCGACAAAAAATGTGAAGATTAGATCTTACTGTGGAAATTTGCGTTGCGGCTAAGTTCCAACCACGAATTAATAGATTTCGAAAAAAAGTGAGAATTGATTGGTTAATTAATTGTAAATGAGTAAATTTATTTTGATTAATGAGTTAATTAATTGTAAAAGCAAATGAGTATCGTTTCTCCTTGGCATTCGTACATAAATTGGTGAAGAATCAAACAAGTTCAAGTAAGCATACACCACAGGTAGTATATTTCGTCACTGCACGTCTGAACAACATTACGGACGGCGGCGGTGCTTTGCAAGTCTCGACACGTTGTACTGAATATGGAATATGCAAATTTTTACAAGAAACAGTCGCTGAGCTTTTTATAAAGGTAAATGCGGCGAAGACCGTCTGCCGGGGAAGACCGTATAACAATAATTACGTCGAATCCTTATTAGATACATAGATGGCATTCCGATGTTTAAATTCTTAAATCTACTTTACTTGTAATAAATTACCATAGATGGCGTTGTTGGTAACACAGACAGAAAATGACATTTGAAAATTAGTCGGTTTTTCTACTTGCATTGTGAAAGTACCATGCTGCAACAAAATTGTGATTATCACGTCTTCTACACTTTTTAAGCAGACCTGTTCAGGTAAGTTCTTAGATTATCTATTTCTTTACGTAACAATGAAATTATATTACAATAAAACACGTATTCCACGAAATTACAGTAGTTGAATTAAATGTAACATCAAAATGTCCAAGTGGCGAAGTCCGTCTAGTCTTTGGAGGCAAAGATCGGCATATGCCGATCTTCGCCGATTTCAGAAATCGTAAACATTTTGCGTCTCAACGTATGTAGTATATTATAGATACATATTACACATAATTAATGTTTTCTGACGTCCAGTTTTGTTCCCAAATAAATGAAGAATGAAATTATAAAAATACCGCTAGTGATAGGCATATTCATATTAAAAGTGCACTTTTAGCCATTTTTGCGGTTCTTATTGTATTTGAAGTGGATGAGGTTTAACATTTAATAAAATAATGTATTTATTATTTACAGGCACCTATTCAAATAAAGTTAAGTATGGAAAAATATCAAAGAAAGTCAAATAGACGATCTTATTTATTGTATAAAAAAATTAAGAGAAGCAGTGCGTGAGGTAGAAACTGGTAAAACGCCGAAGGCTCGGCGTCGTAAAGTAGCGCCAGGTGCTGAGGTGATAACTCACGATGATCTTTTAGAAAAAAAACGAGAGGAACAACAAAATATTGCTACTATACATCTAAAGAAGAATCTGCCGAAGGATAAATGTAGACCGTCAAAATCTTCTCTCAAAACTATTTAAGACGTCATTTACTTGACCAACATGTCAAGGAACGATTGTCAGTTGCGTCCATTTATTGCAAAAGATATAAGTGTAATTTACCTTCTTGCTTACGGAGTCAAAAATCTGATTCATCAAAAATTAACCTCCTAATTAGATTATGGTGAAAAATTACCTTAAAGTGTACATTCCATCGTCGTCAAAATATCTGATCTTATGTCGTTCAACATACCTAAATACCAAATAGAACAAAACTTGTTTATTTCCCTATTAATAATAAGTAATAAATTTATTAATAACCCATGTTTTTTTCTGTGTTAATTTGTTCTGTAATTTACATACTATAGTTTTTAACTGAATTAAAATATGATTCACCTAAAATCATGTTTTTATTTAAGCAAAATATCTGACGAAAATGTTTTTTACCTCTGGAGGGTAAAATGTGCCGAACTTACCCGACAAACGTTTCTTTTTACGATTGGATGCCACTCAAAGACTTTTATTTATATGTGCCAGTTTATAATGTATTGTTGATGAATGACGCGCACATACACAATGTCCATATTTGTGTAAGTTGGCTTATTATAATTCTTTTGCTGATCTTACCCGACATGGCAGAGAAATCCGTCTACTTGGCGGTACTTACAAAATTGGTGTTAGTTTTGTAAACAAACAATTTAACGCGATTTGGGTGATTTTATTTAGAAATCAATTTAATATTTGAACACATAAACTAATACAACTCGTTTTAAATACAATAGAAATGTCCAAAATTTGTCATTGAAAATAAAGATGAATGCTGTATGCCGGTCTTTGCCGAGTTGACCTAATATTATCTGCCTACATTGATAGGTGAAGGTTTCTCGACTTGCAGAAGGACTTCTACTGTGTTTCTCGCGCGATAATCTGGTGGGCATTGCAGTCCAATGGGATTCCAGAGGCCTATATTGACATTATCCGAGACACGTACCTACCGCGATTCGGATTCCGTAGTTCGAACCGCTGTTGGCGACACAAAACCTTTCCCCATCACCGTCGTGGTGCACCATGAATCCGTCCTAGTCCGTTTCTGTTGACTTGACGTCGTAGGGCTTGATTGCGTGCCAATGGACGGACCACCAAAGATGCCGAAGATCGTACGAAGTACATACATACATATAATCACGCCTCTTTCCCGTAGGGGTAGGCAGAGACCACTTCTTTCCACTTGCTACGATCCTTACAAACTTGTTTCGTTTCGTCCACTTTCATTATTCCCTTCATACATGTCCTTCGGTTTAGGGTACTCTTGGCCTGGCCTTTTTTCAAGACGTCCCTGATCTGGTCTCGAAACGTCCGCCTAGGTCTACGCCTTCCAACACTTCCATTCACACTCGCCCATATACACTTTTCTGGTCAATCGTTCTTCATTCATTCTCTCAACATGGCCAAACCATCTCAGCATACCTTTCTCAATTTTTGTCACTACATCTTCTTTCAGACCACAACGTTTTCTTATCCTGTCACTCAGTTTAACTCCTATCATACTTCTTAACGCTCTCATCTCAACTGCATTTATTCTGCTTTCATGTTTCTTCTGCCATACCCAACTTTCACTTCCGTACATGAGTGTCGGAACCAACACCCCCTCATGCACAGCCAGACGAGCCTTGTTAGACACCTTCCGACTGTTCATAAAGGAGTGCAAAGCTCCATTCACCATGTTTCCTGCATTCACTGTTCTATCAATATCACTCTCACACTTTCCATCTCTTGTAAACTTTGAACCCAGATACACAAACTCATTCACCTTTTCAATTTGTTCATCTCCAATCACAATATTGCAGTCTGTCACTGTTTCATCTCTTTTGTCTTCTTTACATTCATCTTCATTCCCTTTCTAACAAAAGCTCCACTCATAACAGTTACAATCTCCTACAACTCCTCGGCCGAAGACGCAAGTAATACTTGATCATCAGCATAGAGAAAACATTTGACGAGTAACTCATTCATTCTCAACCCACTTTCATTCTCTTTTAAATCTGTCAAGCAATTGTTCATGAACAGATTAAACAGCCACAGTGACGTTACACATCCCTAACACCTTTTTCGATATTAAACCGTTCAGTGTGTGCCCCGTTTATCCTTACACAAGCACTAGAATCCCTATAAAGAGATTGCAATGCTCGTATGAGGATACTGCTCACACCATTCTCGGACAATGCTGACCACAATTCATTCCTCACCACTCTATCATAGGCCTTTTCTAGATCGTGGTGGAGAAGAAAAAGTCGGAAAGCGGACTCCGAAGCGAGTTTGGGCTGCAACTGGGATTCAACGCTAAGATGATGATTGATAGGTGAAGTCAAGCCAATATTTTAGTTCTTCATTAACGAAAGCAAATGAATTTTCGAATTTTGAACTCTCATTTTTTTGTCACACTAACGTAAAACCCCCGTGGACCCCTGGGGGTCCACCTGGATGACTGGGAACTAAGGCTCTAAATAATACTATTTATCATACGATTATTGGCATACTATAATAAATAAATCAAATATCAATTCTGTCAAAAGTTATGCGTAGTCATAGATATAATTAGTGAGACTCGGTGAGTGAACAATCACTCTCTGTTTTTGTACCCTTAGGGTTAGAATTTTTTCCCAAATTTATATGGGACCAACTTCGGGGTATACCCATTCCAATAAGAATTTTTGAAATCAGACTACTCTGTAAAACGTTATACGTGGTCATTCAAAAAAACAAAGAAAAAAGTATACACATTGAATTGAGAATCTCCTCCGTTTGTTTCGTCGGTTAAAAATTATAAAAGAAACAAATTCCAATTAAATTAAATCACAACCTAATACAGATACAGGAATTATTTACAGAAACAACCAAATTATGTTAGATTATTTATTTAGGCTTTAACAGCATAGACTCGTGGAGGGAACAGAGATTTCTTTCTGATCTCTTTCCTGGTTTTGATCTTAGATTCATGTTTACTTAGTGCCTTACGCATAGCCCTGGTCTTCTTAGTTCTTAGGTCCAAGGGCTTGTACTTCTTGTTCTTATAATGCTGTCTAAGGTTGACCTTCATTTTCTGGTGGTATACAATATACACACGTGCAATGGCTTTACGTACTACACGTCTGCAAAGAGAAATAAAATAAGTGCATGATGCAACTAAGCTCAATGAATTCTGTAATTACAAGTCACAAATATAAGTTCTAAGTTTTGAGAATCATCCTTATTAATTGAACATTAATAATGTCATCATATATCCTAATTTCTAATCAATGCGATTTTACGGCTACGCATTTACTTTCCTGGGGTGTCTAGTATTGGGAAATCAAAGATCACCACCACAGACAGATCACTCCCTTTCATATTTTTGGACCAAAATGAGGGGTATTGTTTGAATTTTCTTATTGGAATTATTGAAATTACTATTGCAATTACTCTTAAAAATAAACTTAACCACATCTTTTTCAAAGTGCCTCTTATAATGGGAACAGAAGGATGTAGACACAAAGAGATGCCAATGTTTAACTCCTCAATATTCAGTATAACTAAAGGTCCCAAGTGATAGCAAAGCTCTGGATGCATTAGGGATGAAACATGGTGCAGAAGACTATCTCTATTGTATGCCATGATACTCAGCAGTAGTATCAGGGCATATAATTTCCTCCAATTCTTATATGTCAATATTAATCAGTTTCTTCTTGTGATTTTTAGACCTACAGAAAACAAATATAAAAGGATCCAAAGCAATGTCATCTGAAATTTAATTTCTACTTATTTCTAAAACTAATAACTTGGTACGATTGAAGAGGCTATGAATTATTTAACATTATTAATCTTGAACTTAATTTTCTTAGAAGGAAAAATGAAAGTGAGTAATTAGTTTTAGATCACTAGGATTGTTTAGAATCAAGATACAATTAATCCAATTACTTGCAATTGCAATTTTAAATAACACTGCTTTTTTATAGTAATTTCACTAAAACATTTTGTTAATATGTAATATAATTAAGCATTAAATAATGTAAAATCTATAACTTTAAGAAATCTCAGCGAGTTTCAATCTTAACAAGTTAGCTTTTGTTTCAAACTAAAATTATAGATATTATTGTACTTCACATCTATAATTATTTAACTTTCCCTCATTTGTATTCAATCCATTAACAAAGAAAACAAAAAAGGCTAATTTGCATTAAATCATTTATTAGTACTTCATTAAAACTTGATATAGCTGGTACACTAAAATAGTAAATCCAGAAACCAGATTTAAAGAACGAAATTAGGTAAATAAATAATAGTCTCAATTCAAAGACGTTAACTTGATAGTACCATTACTTACATTTTGGAAAGCTTCGAAGCTACTCCACCGGTAACTTTTGCAACCCGAAGATTAGTAAGTTCAGTTTTAAGTTCTTCCAACTGCTTGTCTAACTCTTTTTTGTCTTTGTTCCGCAGTTCCGAACACTTAACTTTACCCTGAAGAAAATGATACACATTTTAGTTTTACGTCTTACCTTGTTTAAGTGATTACTTAATGTTACGGAAGGCATATTTTAATACGATGAAAATATTTTCAACAATATAACCAAAATTAGTAAGACTGAGAAGCATTGATTCTAACGACACAATCACTCATAACATAAAATAAAACATAAAATTCACTACAACGATTTAACTATGCAATGCCTGGTTATAAGATTTGAAAACAAAACAATGATTCAATAAATTTCTTTAGATTTAAAATGTAAGCACGAACCATTTTTAAGCCTGTCGATCTTAACGACTTGACGTAAAAGAAATATAATAGAAGTTTAAAATCTGTCACAAACTCACAACACAATTTTCCAATGAAATATATCAATGTCAAACTGACTGCTATTGACAACATACATTGACATCTGTCTTTCTTCTTCTTCTTCTTAATTATGGCTCGGCACCATTCGTGCATTGGGCCAGTGTCAAGTATTTTTAATTTGTCAACAAAGCTAGAGAAACTTATATCGCGAATTAAAATTAAACCGTACCGGGAATTAAACAAAAACTAATCAGAATAATTTCATATCTACAAAAATATATATAAACAATGATATTTTATAAATAAAAAGAGAATCAGCAAAAGAGAAATCATTAAAAATATATAATAAAAAAAACAAGTAATAATATAAATATAAACTACAATCTAATCTTATTATTTACAATAAATTTATTTAATGTACTATATACACAGGGTCTATTATCTCTAAGAAGTAAGTAAATATTAGAAGGAAGAGGAATAGAGAGAGATATTAGAGATTCGTATAGGGAAGCGTGGTCATATAAAGGACAGGAAAAGAAAACATGATTCATATCGCAATAACTCTCACCACATTCACAGGCAGTACTAGATACTATGCCAAGTTTATGCAGATGTACCGGAAGGCAAATATGTCCAAGACGCATGCGGATTAAAGACGAAGTGGCAGTTTTATTAAAACACAGTTTGGCAAACCATGGTTTTCTTGGGACTAAAGGCTGTATAGCGTAGAGGAAGCGACCCTTGACCTGACCGCTCTCTCTCCAGCTCAAATTCCATGTATCACGGAGATATGTGCTAGGTAAAGCATTCAGGTCGTGTCCGAAAATCGTGTATGGGTATATATCACCACTCACAGTGGCCTCGTTTGCCAAACTGTCAGCTCTCGCATTTCCTATGATGCCACAGTGGCTAGGTATCCAGCAGAAAGTGACTGTGTAGTTATTTAATTGGCAATGCAACAACTTTCTCTTACATTCAAATGTTATGTGGAAAAAAGGATTCAGTTTTATGGAAAATTTTTCTAAGCTTTGTAAAGAACTGAGTGAATCTGTAAATATAACACATTGGTTAAGTTTAAAACTTATAACATATTCTATTGCTTTCAGAAGACCGAAGCATTCTCCCGTAAATATAGATGTTTCTGGTGGTAATTTTATTTTTTGGACTATATTATATTGCTTATGAAATACACCTACTCCAACACACCCTATGGGATGTTTGGATGCATCAGTATATATGTGATGCCAATTTGGCCATTTAGTATTTACAATATGGTTAAAAGTAGTGTTTGCATTATAATCGGACCTATCTATGTTGAGAGAAAAACAAATAGTAGGAGAGAAAAGAAGAGAATCATATGAAGTTTTGAATAAAGGAAGGACTCTAAAGGAATGAATAGGAGCTTGTAACGATTTATATTTCTGAAAGCTTTTTAATAGGCATGGAAAAGGCTTATTACTAGAAGACAATTTCTCTGACAATAATTCAAGTTTGGAAGTTAAAGGATGATTAGAAAATTGAACAAGCCGGAAAATAAATCTGTCAGAGAGATACTGGCGCCTAAAGCTTAAAGGGGGGTCGCAACATTCTATTTGAAGTGCATTAACGGGAGTGGATTTCATTGCACCTGTAACGAGTCTTAATGCTTTAGAATGAATCAGGTCCAATTTTTTAAAACCTGCCACATTCCCAGGATCTAAAAAGAAAGTACCAAAATCTAAAATACTTCTAATAGCGGCGTTGTAAACCAACTTCATAGTAGCTGGATGAGCACCCCACCAGACACCGCGTAGACATCTGAGCATATTCAAATTCCGTTCACATTTTGAAACTACAAACTCACAATGGGCTAGACCTGTTAGTTTAGCATCAAGTACAACCCCTAAAAACTTTACTTGATTTTTGCTTGGTAAAGGTGTATTATCATAAAAAATAGTAGGTGTGTAAGAAATTCGAGATTTGGTAAAAATAACGGAGCTACTCTTTGACGGAGATAGATCTAGGCCATTAGTATCCATCCAAGTTTTTAAAGAAGATAAAGATGAGGAAATGTGCTCACACGCAATTGCTACAGATTTATCAGAGGCGTATATGACCAAATCATCCGCATACTGTAGAATACTAACATTATCACCAACAGACCTTTCTAAGTCGTGTGTATATATGTTGTACAGTAAAGGGCTTAGTACGGAACCTTGCGGCAACCCCTTCCAGACCAATCTACTAGGTGTATACGGGTCTCCAAGGTCCAGAATAATTTGTCTCTCGGAAAGAAGATTAAAAATAAAGTTAGTTAAAAGGTGTGGGACGTTTAAATTATTCAGCTTTTGTTTAAGAATGGGAAGTAAAACGTTATCGTATGCAGAATTAATATCCAAGAAAGCAGCAACTGTGGTTTTTTTGTCTAAAAAGGCGTTACGAATATCAGTAGTAAAAATCCCCAAGTTATCGGCCACGCTTTTCCCCTTTCTAAAACCAAACTGTGTCTGAGAGAGATGCTCATTATTCTCAATGAACCATTCAAGACGATTTTTAATTAGATGTTCAACTACTTTAGTAATTACCGATGATAAAACTATTGGGCGATAAGATTCAACATTAGACTGTGTTTTATTTGGTTTTAAAAAGGGCAACACTATTTGCTTTCGCCAAGATAAAGGTATGTCATCCGACAAAACTACTTTGTTTATTAAATTTAAAAAGCGATTTAGGCCATTTTCACCAATGTGTGTTAAAAAGGAATATGGTATCCCGTCTTCCCCAGGAGCACTGTCCTTGACGTGGTTTAGCACTCCTTTTAACTCGACCATAGTAATAGGAAGATTTAAAGAGGAAGAGCTATTGGTTTTAACGGGTAGGGAACGGATAATTAAATCTTGGTGTGGTACAGAAGCAGGGGCCAAACGGTCGAGGAATTGATCGGCTAATACAATAGGAAGGAGAGGCGCACTGGAAGGATTTATAGCTGTTCTAAATCTCTTGATGTTTCGCCAAAGAACTGACGAATGTGTTTCGGGTGACAAGGAACTGCAAAAATTCCTCCAACCCTCGAACTTCTTTTTCTTAAACAACTTCCGTGTCTCTTTCATTATCTCCAACAGCGCGTCATAATTCTCCAATGACATGTTAATGCGATAGTTCCTCTCAGCAAGTTTCCGCCTAGATATAGCATTGGTGCATTCTTCATCCCACCATGGTGGTGATGATAACTTATTATTACGTGGCTTTCGCTTAGGAAAAACAGTATCAGCAGCTTGTAATAAAACAGACTTAAAATAGTCAGTATCACAAATATTTGTGTCTTGAAGAAATGTTTCTTCTACTAATGTAGTATATTTGTCCCATTGAGAATCAATGATTTTATGTTTTAATCGCGGCTTTGATATTAATGCTTGATTTTGTTTATTATAGGGAAAGGAAATAACAATGGGATAGTGATCACTATTGAATGTGGAAGACAAAGTAGACCAAGATAATAAAGACGCTAAATTAGAAGTACAAATAGACAGGTCTATAGCACTGATTGCTTCATCAGGCCTAGTGAGCCGGGTAGGGGAACCCGTATTTAAGATACACAGATCATATGAGTCCAAAATATCCAACAATTCATGTCCATAACAATTAGAAAAGGAGCTACCCCAGGTTGTGTGATGGGAGTTAAAATCACCCAAGATCATGAAAGGATGAGGAAGAAGTGAAATTATATTTCTAATTTCACTAAGGACTTGTAAAGAAGGATGTGGAATATAGACGGAAACATAACAAATATTATCAACAATAGCAGCAATGATAGAAAAATCATCACTGTGTGAAGGAAGAGGAAGAGGATATATAAGATGAGAGTTTCTGACAAGTAGGCACACACCGCCATACCCATCAGCCCTGTCATTCCTTAAACAGGAATAGCCAGGGATTTTAAATGTATAATTCGGCTTAAGCCAAGTTTCAGATAAAGAAAGAATAAAAGGGTTAAAAGTATTTACAATATGTACAAGTTCATGTTTTTTGCTTATGATACTTCTGCAGTTCCATTGAACTATCCTGTCCATTATGACTATTATTATTAATGTTAGGGTTGAATAAAGTAGCAGCGTTGGTCGGTATGGTTAAATTTGATTGAGATAGCAATTTAATTAAAGTTGTAATTAAGTCTGTTAAGTTCTGTTCACTCTGTTTGTCAGCATTGGATGAGGTTTGTAATGCACAACCATTAGAGGGTGTGGGCATGTTGTAATCCTTTACAAGAGAATCATGAGCTTCACGGTCATAACCTTTATTAGGTTTAGGTGGGGTTCGTGGTTTAGTAAAAACTGTTTTTTTGTATGATAAAATGCGTGATGGGGGTGAGCCGGGTACAATAGTATTGCCTGCTTGAAACGTTTTATTTGGTATGGATGTTAAGACATCAGCATATGATTTAGTTATTAATGGGTGTAGTTTTGATGCTTCCATGTACGATATGCTGTTTTCAGCCATGGTAATTTTTATTTCTTTTTGCCTAGAATATTCTGGGCATCTTTTGCTTAACGCAAAATGTAGCCCAGAACATAAGCAGCAAGAGCCCTGATCTTCCTCAACATTACAGCTGTCACCAGTGTGACCTTGCCCACACTTATAGCATCTTGGTTTGGACCTGCATTTTGTTTTTGTGTGGCCAAAACGACAACAGTTATAGCACTGTATAGTTGGGTAAGTATATAGTTGTACAGGCAAAGAGTTAAAACACATAAAAACACGTTTAGGTAATACTTGACCATCAAACGTCAATACAACTGTTTGGGAGGGTTTCCAAGTTGGTTCACCATTTACAATTACCTTATAATTTAAACGTCTGACTTTAATTATATCACCACATCCCATGGGCACATTAGTATTTTCCTTTATATCTTCGGGAGACCACTCAGTTGGAACTCCCCTTACTAATCCCATTCTGGTAATATTAAAGGTGGGTATATATGCTTTCAACTTATTTTCAGATAAACAATTTGACTGGACAAAGCTGTTGGCATCTAAATAATTATTAAAAGAAAGAGACATTTTGTTTCTTCCTATCCTTTTCAAACTGCCATTTACAATATTTTTAAAAGCATTTTTTTTTAAAAACCTACCGAACACAATAGGATGCAGATTGGTGCCGTCGTCTTCCGCAGACTGTATTTTATGAACATGCACAATGTAAGGGCCATGATCATTGCAATCATAACTAGTCCTGCCTATTTGTGTGGGAGCTTGGGAAGGAGAATTAACGTTAGCGAGAGTAGAAGAAGGTAAATTATTCATGGGGGATTCTATAAACTCATCATTACAATGACAATCAGTATTTTTTAATGCATCATTATTATGTTTTCTTTTCCTCTTGTTACATTGCTTGCATACCCTATGGAGATAACTCCGTTTTAATTTACGCTTGGATACCGACGAACAGTCGGAATCCATTCCAGATTCGTTGGAAATTGTAACAAATGCTCCCGCAGGGGGCACCGTGCCCCCTGGGTCTGGCGGCTCGTTCATAAAAGTATTTTGAAAGACTTACCCTATGCAGAAAAAACAAATAATATATATAGGAATAACACTAATCTAAATTTATACACAACTTATAACTATTCTGATTACTAATTACAATAAATCTACAATTATATTTGCAAAAATTTAAAAACCGCGTCCGCCAAGTTCGAAGGTTTCCCGCGCTTTTTTTCACATCTGTCTTTAGATTTCAAAAAGCTTTGTTGCTTTATCTATTGTCAAATCTATACGTATACATTGTATTTTAGCCTACATTCAGCTAGATAGCGTGAGGAAACCTTCTTCATCTTGACTGTAGACTTTTTACCACGTTTTTATTAATAACAATCATACTAATTAAATATTTTACGCTTTACAAATCCTGATAACTCAAATTTAATCATTTTGTCCCATAATCCTTATCAGGAAAAACGCTTTCTTTCCTTTTACGGGGAGTTTAGTGTTTAATTAATAAAACTGCCGGAAGATGATGTTTAATTAATAAAAATATTTACCGATCGGGAATTGATAACAAATAAATTATAGTTAAAAAAACTAAAAAAAACACTTTATAATTAATCAAACTAAAAAGGTAGAAATAAATTAGATGTGGTTACAAAAACTAAAAAAATAGGTACTACCGTATAAAGATAATTTGTTTTCACGACATAAGGGGTTTTAGACCAAGCCATTTAAATTAAATAAAAAGTTGTAGCTTTTAATTAGTCTCAAAATATATTTAATATTGAATAGGGGTTGTTTAGGTAATTATTAGTTGTATTTAAATTAAGTTTAGAATTTGATAATGTTATAAAGAAACGAAGAATATATTTTTTATTATTTAAAATAGGTCAGGTTATGCTTAGTGCCTAAGTTTTATGTAAAAAATGAGTGACGGTAATGGATCTATATCGTATAACAAGGCGTTACAATATTGGTCAGAGATACCCGCAACCGTTGATGGAGTTCTTGGAGGTTTTGGCTTTATATCACAGATCGATATTGATGGATCAAAAATATTTTTGAATTACCTTTTTTCGTCAAAATTGCCACCAGGGAACACCCTGGCTCTAGACTGTGGAGCAGGTATTGGAAGAATTACCAAAGATTTGTTAATTCCACACTTTGATATCGTGGATGTTGTTGAACCAGATGAAAAATTTATTAATACCATTAGAAAATTTGTTGGAGATTCCAGTATAAAAATTGGTATCCTTTACAATGTCAGTTTGCAGGATTTCAAACCTGAAAGAACATATGATGTTATTTGGAATCAGTGGGTTTTAGGGTATCTGAAGGATGAAGATTTAATCTCATATTTAAGTCGTTGCAGGTAATTTGAACTTACATAAATATTTACTTGAATTCATTTTGCAATATAATTAAAAAATTACCAAGCTAAAAGTACCAATAATAAATTGACATAGTTGTATGATATTTATGTATGACATTAAAATCAATTCATTATCCAATTTTTAATTTTAAATCCTCTACATTTCCAGAAATGCATTGAGCACCAATGGCATGATTGTTATAAAAGAAAATGTCACATCTTCTGGAATATCTGAAACTGACCATGTGGATTCATCAGTCACAAGATCATTGAAGCAATATTTAAAAATCTTTAAAGATTCCGGCTTAAAAAAAATCAAGCAAAGTAAACAGACAAACTTTCCAAATGGAATTTATCCAGTATATATATTTGCACTTATACCAAATGACAGAAGTTAAAATACCAATTATAAATATAGAATAGGATTCTTGTAAATATATTCATCTTATTTACAAAGCGAATTTTGTATATTATCTATTTATTAGTAAACTCTTCTCCCTGACCTTATCCCAGTGATGTGGGATCAGCACACAAACTATTAAACAGAAACTTATGGCCTTGTTCTAAGCAAAGATATTATCACAAAGTGTGTATACTAATACCTCCGATCAGAATCGGACCATGGTTTATTACTAAATAAACCATGGTCTGAGTCTGATCGGAGGATACTACACTTTCTATTCCTTAATTAATATAAAAAGCGCAAGTGACCTGTTCCTCTTTTACCTTTGTGGTAGATAAAGAAAATGTCCTATTGCTATTTCCAAATTGTGGATAGAATAAAGGCTGGCATATGCATGCCCTAGAGATTTACATTTTCTTCACTTTTAGTACCTGATGCTTACACTTAAGTATGCAGTTTCACTTACAAAGCTGTCTGTAAAGTAGTGGAAGCAAAAACCCTTTTTAACTGTAAAAGTTACAGAAACACTAGGAACAAAGCTTTTCTTATTAACCAATACCTTACAGTCAGAAATTTGTGATCCATGTAGATCTTGGTTTATGACACTGACTGCTTATTTCTTGTTAACTTTTCTTTTGTCAAAGAAAACATGTTTATAATATTTTTTTTTGTTATAAGATCTAAGTACTGTGTAGAACTAAAAAAAGCGGCCTTGTGATATAAAAAATTGTGAACATGTTATTTATATTTTAATTTTGACAGAAATCCATGTCACGAGCATGAATCTTAAATGAGGGTTTGTGAAGGATTTTCCTAAAATATCAATGAAATGATTTCTTCGCATAATTATATTTTAATAGAAATAATGAGTATCCTGATAAGCATAGAGTATGTCCTTATAATAGAAAAAAATATTATTAAAAGAATATTTGATTAAAAGCAAAAAGTGTTTATAGAATACTTCTTTGCTGTGTTGTCCTGCCCAGGAAGAAAAGGCTAATCCATTATTTATATAGGGAGTCTTAAAAGGCTCATGGATTACTCCTATCCTTAATTAATAAAATGCTTGAAAAAAAGGGTATTGAATTATTTTGAATAATAATCAAGACTACAAATATAATTTATGAGTGGTGTGTTGAATGTCAGGTTTTTAAAGAATTATAGTGTACAATATCAGTGCTTGGTATATTGATTAAGATATAAATGTAGTGACATTAATTTTCACGTCAGTAATTTTTTCTTATGTTAAGAATAATTTTCTCTTTTTGGTTTTTATAAACTATTATTTATTTTTCATTTTTAAGTTGGAATTTTTTGAAATGAATTAAGTGCACAGCAAGATACGAAGTTACACCGTTCGGCATACATGAGTGGTACGTCTCGTTAAGTTCGACGGGACGAAGCAATCTGAGACGCTGAACTGCTAGTCTAACTTCTATTCTTGCTGATTTCCTAGCCTTCAAAGTTTACTCTTCTATATAAATAGGAGCAACGCACGATTCTGTATAATTAGAAGTGATAACATAACAATCGCTTAAGCAGTGGGAGCTTTATTTTCAATAAAATCGGCAAGTCATTGGTTTATTCTAAGTCAGTAACTTATCCGAGAAATGAAAGCCTGCTGCCTCCCTAGGATGAATGAGATAGCCGGTTCTCAGACCCCCTCCTAAATTTCATCTTATTTATACTCGGTAAATTAACCAAGAAATAGGTGATCGGCGCGCCTGGTAGTTTCCCTTCTTGGTCTTGGCACAAAGACACTATCAGTTTAGGAAAATAAAAAGTCGTTAATCCTGATTATTCCTAAGGATGACGGGTCTGTTTAAAATATTGAATTGTCGTCGGTCCTTGACAAGTATGCCAAATTTCGAGTTAATCCGACATTTTGAAGAGGGTCAAAATCATGTTCAAAGTTTCCGTTACATAGGCACATACTAACATACTTATGAAGCTAATAAATATAAAAACGGCTAATGTTAAAAACGGCTTAGTTTATGCTTAAATCATACATTAATAATCTTCTTTTATTTATTTTACAAATATAAAAAATGTGTAGAATTTTACATAAGTCATAGCAAAATAATCAACTACATAGTTTTATAATCTTAGTCTGAAACGGTAACAATTTGGTAATTTAAAATATGACAAAATAAAATTTTATACTGCCATCTTCCTTTTTGGATGTTCATACATATTTTTATTTGAAAATTTCGAATAATATTATTAACCTGCCCCTAACCAAATTAATTACCCCTTAAAATTTAGTATAGTTACTCGTTTAGAATTTGTTACTCCTTCAAAAAAATTTGTTATATTCTTTCAAAACCTAGTCCAGTGAAGAATCTATCGTGAATAAAAATGTATAAATATTTTTTACTTTGAATATATTAAGAATCATACCTTCTGATTGGAGATATGTCAACATTATAATTATTTATTTTTATGTAGTTTTTCAGATGATCTCTATCCATATCTGTTAGTAGTGACCAACTTTCTAATTCCACTAATATTTCTAAACTCATGCAGCTTTCGATAATTTTTTGGGCTGATTGTATAGTTAAAAAATCAGACTGCATAATTCTTAATTCTTTCAAATAAATAAGCGGATTCTTGTCTAATATATTTTGTATAAAATCGTCGGTAAATTGTACAGCCGTTCCTATATGAACGAATTCTGCATTTAAGCAATTGGTTAGGATGAACAATATCTGTTCATCAGTGCACATCGAGACAAGTGTTATCTTTTTTAAATTCCTAAAGGGCGGTATATCTAATTTTTTCGTGTAAAGTGATGTATGTTGAATTAGTGTACAGTTATATAGAGTTAGGCTTTCTAATAAAGGACACATCTGGCTGATGTACATTAGAGCATTGAGATCTATTTGATCCACATGTTCCAAGTGCAGGTGTGTAATGTTGCATCCTTTTACTTGAAGAACCTGCTTGATTTGATCAGCATAGAAGTCGCATGACAAGAGCTTTAACTCTTTTAAATCGGCCAAACCGATCAGTACCATCAAATCACTCTGCAAAGTATTGTGAAAGACTGTCATGCTTCTAATACGTGGACAATATTGGACGGCTAATTGAAGTTGGTCATTAGTTGCATACCTGCTGACATACGTTACTAAGTTGAACGGCCCGTATTTTGGGTGGTATAAGTCAATGTATTCCAACACTTTACCGATTTCGTCACATCGCCCTATATCTTCTAAATTCTTACATTTAAGCAGAAGACTTACATATCCATCCAAAGTTACAAAGGTTCGGTACAGCTGCACAGATTTCAAATATTTCAATTTTGATATGATATCTATACTGTTATTCGTTATATATTTTGAACAGGAGACATCCAATTTAACAAGTCTTGAACAATTTTCAACTATACATCGGAGTATATTATCAGTGCAGTCATAGTTTATAAATAAATACTTAAGAGAATGTAAATTCTTTAATGATTTAATTACGGCTTCTTCCATATCAGCGGTCTTCCACCCACCCGATAGGGAACCTAAATTTAAATATACTAGACCTGTTAGGATTGGCAATTTGCTGTAAAATATAGATCTTAACATTTTAGGTATATCATCAATAGATAATGTGGTCAAGTTATTATTAAAGACTACTTCAGTCATTCTTATAATAACATTCATCTGGCTCACAAACTTTCCCATACACCCGCGGAATCCCAATGAATCTTTAGTTTTTTCTAACAGCTTCCAAAGGGCTTTGACGGTTTCGCTTGTGAGTTGATCGTGAACGATCCACGGAACATTGTATTGTATGTACACCTTGATGCCTTCTATATATGTGGTCAATGCTTCTTGCGCTTTAGTTGTATCCTTTTGCGAGAGGTTGGTTATAGGCGTCATCTGTCTTTCCGCTCGATCTGCGATCCATTTTCCCAGGGCTATTAAAGCTGTAGCTTCAAGTGCAAGCGGTTCTTTATATCTTGGCATCGTCAACTGAAAAAGAAGTTAAACAATTTTACTATCATAAGAGATGAAAGCAGTAATAGTATTGAATCCAAAATCGGTATAAAATTATCAGATCATTTAAGTAGACCTTTTAACCTACTCACAGCCATGGTAAAAGCTATCGCGTTCAAATGCCGCCCCTACCGTACGGACAAACAACATAGTGATTAGAGGATTCATCGATAAATAAATTTTTAGCTGTTGATGCCGGTTGCGACCGTCATAAAACTTGACTTTGGTGCGCCTATTTGCGTTGGTACTTTTTCGTAATATTTATTATTGCTTAAAATAGAGCTACAGTAGAAAATATACTAAATAGTTGTGGTTAAATTAAGCTTACAGTGGTAACTGCAGTCTTATTTCCCAAACTCGAAAAGCATATCGAACATTTGCCTGTAAACTATCGAAAGAAGTAATCCATTTGTGGCCTTTTAGGACTCCCTAAGTAAGCGATGGAGTAGACATTGTCTACTTCTAGCTAGAGCGAAAGAACTAAGTCTATTTAATGTTTACCAAACATAGTTAACGAGTTCTAATGCTATATTTTATAGAGAATTTTATCAACGAATTTACCTGAATTTTTTTTATACTTCAGTGTCCTCTTTTATGCTGCACACTTTACTATATTTAATTATCAATTAATAGATCTTTCTCGCTTGAAAACTTTTTCACAAAATATTTATCAGCTCTTACATCTTACATATTCGTAACAAACATACTAGTTACTGCGCAAGCGCATGCTTATTTTTAGATCTTTCTAAATATGATACTACGAATAAAGGCGCCTTTCACATGTACTACATCGTTTTTCTATTGACATTTAATGGAACAGATACGCAAATAATATTTTTAGTATAAAAATAATATTTTTTTCATTTTTATTCATGTAGATGAATAAAGACCACCACACTGACCAAGAAAACTTGTAAGATTCTACCGATGTTATTCATCGTTACAACTATGCTCACAGAAGAAGAGTGTATTAGTGGTAATGTAAGATTTCAAATATTCGAGGGACAAACTAATGGAAGGGTTCAGCTAGGTTGGGCAGATCGTAGACTTAGCTTCGAGCTTCAAGATGAAAATTTTTAATTAGTATTCTACGTAGCCGAGATGTGGACACTGACGGCGGGACTTGTTCATAAATTTCAAGCCACGGAGCGAGCTATGTTGGGTGATTCTCTATAGACAAAATTCGAAATGAGGAAATCTGTAGGAGAAACAAATTGACCGATATAGCTCACAAAGTATGCAAGCCAAAGTGGCAACGAGCCGGCCTCGTCTGCTCCAGGAACATTCGTGTTTTGGAGTAAAGACTGCGTCTCGGTAAACGTAGTCGCCTCATGCCTCAGCCTCAGGGACCAAAGACCTACGTAATGTTGCCAGTCAGAGCTGCAATGGATGAGAAAAACAAGCGGTCGGAGTTTGTGGTGAAAACTTGGGGAGGCCAGCAATGGCGTAGCTAGCATGTGTGGCACCCGGTGTGGAAATTATAATTGTCACCCTAAAAGTCTTCTAAATTTAATATTATATTGTTATTACAATAAGTACGTAATATTATCTTTTTTATATATTATTGTAATCAACGATGCGTGAAACATAAATTATTATTAGGATCAACAAAAATAAAATAATTCTGGAGAATACCCTCGACTAGCTATAGTTATCCGTGCAGGGGGAGAAAGAATACTGACATCTGCGGCCGGAGTCGCCCTGTCGTAAGAGGCGACAAAACAACCTACCATAGCGTCTACCCGTCTGGATGGCGACCACCTTTGGTCATAAGTACCTATGCCGCCATAATAAGTTTGTGTTGTGTTCCGGCATTAGTAACCCAAGTTCCTGTACCCTTATCGAGCAGCAGCGTGTTTGCGATGCCACTGACGTTGCAAAAACCCATAGGCGACGGTAACTGCTAAATTCTAAATGGGCCGTCAGACTGTTTTATACTTAGCGATACTATAAAATTAGGGAAAACGTCGATGTTATTGGACAAACTTGTAAGTAGGCAAAATACTTCAGGGATGTCCTCTCTGTTTACGCACATATTCTACAATTTTAATCTGTCAACAGCACTTGAGGATTCCTGAACGTGTGCTTTTTGTTGTAAGATACAGTGTAATAAAGTTGTACTTCGTGTAGAAGGATTAGGCGACGATTATGCAAGTCTAGAACTTGATTGAAGTCTAAATCGTATTAGATGTGTTTGTGTGTTTAACAACTCTTGACTAGATGATTCAATTATTATTTTATGTAATTCCGTAATAGGGTTTAGCTTAGAGTCAGTGAGGCTCAGTCCAAAACGGAGCTTTTGGACTGCCAAGTAGGTCGATTAGGTTTAACAATTTATCAAATTCACGGTTCCTTTGTTCCATTTTATACGAAATATTCGATTAGGAGTTAATATTGCTATAGATCTAGATGATCTCTTATTAGGCGCTTCAGATATTAAGATATTATTACTAACTCTTCGTAATCTACAGCACAATCCGTCGAGTTTAATACAGCCTAATAATGTAAACTCCTATAACGTTGTATGTAATGTAATTGTATTTATATTATTTATTTTTAAACACAAATTTTAAATTGTGAGTAGAATGCAAGTCGCATACCTAGAACCAATAGAGAAGCCAACCTCAAATACCGATTCAAAGCAGGATGAATTCCAGATGATTATGTAACCTATAAATCGTTAATATTTATTAATTTTAAGTAACTTAGATGTCAATAGTTACAGGTCCACTTTCCGACCTTTCTTCTCCACTTCGCACGATCTTCGACATCCCCGACATCCCCGATAGTGAGCCCATAGACACACACATCAATCACCCTTTACGACTAAAATTAACATTTAGTCAGTGTTGCCGCTTAAGAAAAAAGAAAGTCCCCAGACCTCAATGAAAATGTCCCTAGATATTAAGAAAAAAGTACTCAAAAAAATCCCTAGAAGTCGCTAAATATTTTAAAATCTTCAATTTTAAAAATATAGTCTAAATAAAAGCAACTCTGTCATTTAAATTTGCGAATATTTTACAGTGGCAAAACGAACAAAAAGCTTTAGTTGGATCAGTCATAACATGTTTCAACCACATTTTAAACTCTTCTTGTTGTTCCCATTCTGGTCTATACTTTTGAGCGTATGCCTTCTTTTATAAAGGAATTTCCAAATCCACAATATGATTTTGATATTAATGACGACAATACACACATAGACACTACGTAAAACCGGTTTGTTCTGCGAAAAAGTAACAAATAACTTAGAAACTGGGCATTACTTCCTTTGAATAAACGGGATGATGAATTAATGAGAAAGAAATAGCTATATCTGTACATCTTTTGATAGAGTGAGACGGTTAAAACCGATCGAACAAAAAAATATCGAAAAGTCGCTAGAAGTCGCTAAATTTATTTTTGTCGCTAGATGGAAAAAAAATGTCGCTAGGCACATCCAAAATCTAGCGACAAAGTCGCTAAAACGGCAACACTGCATTTAGTACTCGACATCTAAGCCTGGGCTCCTAAGTATCAATGTAATGAAGTTCTAAATTTTAGAATATATTGTAAACATAAACAAATTAAATTTTAAAACTAGTGATGTATTCACATACAGTCAACATCTCAAATCTTGTGAAACCGGTTAATCCTGGTCACAGCACCAAATTGTTCACTCCCCCCCCCCCCACTTACTCGTGTAATAGCTAACCTAATACAACAGTAACTCGACTGGGCCCTAGTTCGAGAAAATAACAAGCAAAGGGTTAGGCACACAGGCTCTTCGAAACGTGATTTCCCTGATCCGCTCTTCTCATAGTCCTCTACTTTTCTATGTTTGTGTAACGCTGTTATTGTCTCGGACAAACAACGGCGACTCCGGACGGAAAAGGCATTCCGACCCCGACTGACCCCGTGGGAGCGGGGTCGATCAGTCGTGGCAGCGTGCTCGGGGCGCGTCTCCAGTGAGGCGCGCTCCCGGCTCGACCGCTGCATGGGGATGAAGCGAAAACCAGCCACGCATGGCAAGAATACTTTAATTGAGTGAACGTTACAAAAACATTTTGAAGGTCAAACTATTGTATCAGTACAGATAGAAAATCATTACTATAAAGACCTAACTCTGTTAATTATCAGGATTTTATGTGCTGATCTCATTATTGGGCATGATATTTTGCAAAAACATTCTCGTCAGAATTTTCATTTGAAATAAAGAAAGAAAAACATTTATTTGTCAAAAAAAACGACACTACTCAAGTACACCATTACATAAAACTCTAAATATAAAACCAATGCCGCAATCCTGACAAACGAGGTTGGCCACTCAGCATTTTGCTGCATCGAAATTATTCCACACAGCGCTGGATTTCAGTGCCAACCCCCAGGTTTACTACATTATAACGACCCAAAAGCAATTCAATCAATTGTACAAGGCATGGATGATACTGCAGCTAATAGTATGACAGTGAACGTTAAAAAATTATTATTACTTATATATTAATTATAATAAATAAATTAAGAAACAATACCATATTATATACACAAGGAAATATATAACAGACATAGTGAAAATAACCAAGCGTCAAACAATAAATGGTTAAGCAATTACAAATTAAAAGATAATTCACAAATACATAGGGTCATTTTTCTGTTCAGTCATTAAATATTTTTTATAATTTATGTTAAATGAAGTGATGGACTTTTTTTCTCTAAAAGGTGGTGGAATATCATTCCAACAGTGAGTGGCAGCATATTTAAAACAACCCCTAAATGCTACTGTTTTATGTTTTGATGTCACCAGGGGTTTAGTTACAATTCGGGCGTTGTAACCGATGGCATTGTACAAACCTTAGTGGTTTTTTGTGCTGTTATTTTATCAAGCCAATGTAATAACTGTGAATTTGATAAATAAATTAAAAAAAAAACCTTTCGTTTTATCACCTCTCCAATCAATTTTATTATATAAATAAATAGGTTTACGTTTACAAATTACGTACGAGTGTTTAGAAAAGGCGTGGCTTCTTCTCGGTATTTGAAAGAAGTATCTAGCGCAAGAATTTTGAATATGCTGTTTATGACGACTGGTTCGTGATAAAAGGCAAGGTCAATTGCTTTCTTAAATCCTTAGTTATGTAATCCCTTATAGAATACAGGATCTTTAGCCGATAGAAGCAATTTCTTGTAATTTTGCTGATGTGGGATTCAAATCTTAGTTCGGGATCTAATGTTAGTCCCAGACTGCATGCTTCACTTACTAGCTCAATAGCTTCGTGTTTTATTTTAATACAAGGGTTTGCCGTTATTAAAGTGACAACTTTTCGGCGGTTCCCCATTACCATGAACTTCGATTTTCGTGGATTTAAACGCATGGAATTTTGTTCCGACCACCTAACGATTGCTGCAAGGTAGCTGTTTATATTTTGAACTGCTTCATCTGTTTTTTCCGGATAAAAAGATAAATATAGATAAATATCATCTGCATATATGTGAAATTTACAGAATTTTATCGTCTTAAAACTACATCAGCAGTATACATAATGTATAGTAATGGTCCTAGAATAGACCCCTGTGAAACTCCCCTCACAAGGTTTAGAGGCCTGGATATTGTTCCATCAGGTTTTTGTATTTCTACTTGCTGTTGTCTATCATTTAGGTAGCTATAAAACCATTTTACCGTATCTTCATCAAAACCATAATAAGTAAGCTTAGACAGTAACAATTTTATAATTATGGCATCAAATGCTCGCGAATAATCCAACAGAACCAATATTGTAACTTTTCCATCATCCCGAGCTTCCACAATATTCCCTATAACATCACACAAAGCTGTCGCAGTGCCAAAACCTTTCCTAAATCCCGATTGAAAAGCAGGTAAGATGTTATTTATTCTATATACTTTATTACTTGTGAATACAACCTTTTCCAAAACTTTGGAAAGATAAGGAAGTATACTCACCGGACGCAAATCTTGATTACATGTGGGATTATTAATTTTCGGTGCAGGTTTGATTATGGTCCGCTTCCACACATCAGGGAATATTTTTGAATCTTTTGATTTATTAATTATTTGCGTTATAGAATTTAATGAGTTAGGTAAAGTCAATTTAATCATTTCATTATTAATTTTATCCATTCCTATGGCAGACGATTTGAGAGACATTAAGATTTTAAATATTTGATCTGAAGTAACAGTTTGCAAAGAGAATGTTTTTATTCCGTATTTATTGTGGTAATAATAATTTAATTGTTCCAAATTAACTATGTTATTCCCAGGTATTTCTAAGAATGCTTTATTAATATCATCTGGATTAGAAAAATGGACGGCTAAGGATTTTTGTAGGTGTGATTTCAGAGCATTAGATTTTAAATTTTTCCATAATAGCTTAGGATTACGGATACTATTATTAATGTGTTGTGTGAAGTGCGCTTTTTTTCATTATAGAGGGCTGTGGACGATAATTTGTAGGGTCTAAAGAATCCATGAAAATCTGCAATGTAGCAGCTGCATCGCTACCTGTTGTTCTGCTTTTTGCAAGTGTCAGCCCTGATTGTAAGCCTATTTCCATAGAATCACGCTGATACAGTGAGAAAGATAATCAGTTTATACACTCAGAAATATATAAAGAAATTGCTTGATGCTGGTATTATTGAATAGTGCTCTTCCCCATGGCGAGCCCAGGTACTGATTACAAAGAATACGAATCATAAAAGACGTCTAGTGATAGATTATTCTCAAACAATCAACAGATATATACTCAGTTAGATGCATATCCACTACCCAACATTGAAGAAATGGTTTCTAAGATTGCTAAATACTCTATTTTCAGCACTATAGACCTTCACATATTATCAAATACATATCTAACTTGTATCTGTAACTACATATTTAGTTATATACATATATTATGGAATAAAAATTGGTAATGCGCCTGGCGGCCATGTTGGTGACATCAGTACGGTTAGCAACGTAAAATTATGGCTGCTGCAAAAAAGGACATATATTATACATTACGTGGAATAATAAAGGTAAAACTAGGGTACCGAATTAGAAATTGTTACCAAAACCGATTGAATTTAATTGAAAGGCCTAATATTCAACCTTGTAGGGCTAAATATTTACGTCGCATGTGAATAGGTACTCGAAATTTCACGAAATGGTTACAAGAAAAGCTTATACCCAATATACCACCGAACAGCATTGTTGTAATGGACAACGCCTCTTATCTTACCATAGTAAAGAGGAAGAAAGAACTCCCACAATGAACTCAAAAAAACAAGTGATGGTTGAGTGGCTTCAAGCACATAACATTGAGTTGGTTCCCTGAATATTTCACAAAACTGGAATTATATTTAATAATAAAACATCACCAAACGCCGAAGAAATACATTATTGAATAATTATTGGCTGATCATGGTCACGAAGTTATTAGACTGCCACCGTATAACTGTGACCTCAACCCCATAGAATATATTTGGAACCTCGTAAAACAAAGAGTTTCAGACAAGAATGTTGAACAATTGGAGAGTAAGATCGAATCTTTAACTTTAGAGGCTTTGCAATCAGTCACTCCTGAAGATTGAAAAAAGGAGGTAGATCATGTGAAGAGACTGGAAAAAGAATACTTCTGAAAAGATAGATTGTTCAACGAGTTATTTATTAATAATACAGGAAATGATAACTGATTCTGACGAGACATCAGACTCAGATACCAAGTCTGAGTCTGATGTAGATTATATGAGTGGAGTTGAAGTTGAGTTGGAGGTATATCATGGTTCTGATTGAAAACAAACCTAATTTTCGAATGCGACTTAGTGGCGCACAATGCCGAATTATGCATATGGTTAATTGGAACGCAATGACTTTATATATAAATATCTTTTTATATTATATAAAATATCATTGTTGGAACGTGAATTAGATAGATAGATAGATAGATTATTCTTTATTGTCCACCAAAAATTATATACATGCAAAGTAACTTAATATTAAACTTATAACTAGTGCACAATAGGCGGCCTTAACACTAAGAAGCGATTTCTTCCAGACAACCTTAGGTCGGAATACAATAAAAAAAATCCTTTTGCTATAGGTGGCGTGCTAAAAGTAGTATGTAATATAACAATATATTACAAATAAGATATAATAATAACAGACAATATAACATAAAATACAAAATATAACATAAAAGCAAATAGCGTAAGTAGAATAAAATATAACACAAATGAATTAGTTTTAATCAGTCTTTAAAGGCTTCATCCAGATAATAATTTCGGACTAGTTAGTAGTTCACTCGGAGAAGTGCTCCGTGGAATCCCATTATCACAGGGGATCGTTTTGGGGGGTGATCTGAACGGTCATGTGGGTGATGAATGTGGGGAATATGAGCGTGTTCACGGTGGATTTGGGTACGGTAGTCGCAACGCAGAAGGGGAGGACATCCTCAATGCGTGTGCGACTGCCGACCTTGCTATCGTGAACACGTATTTCAAAAAGAGACCCGAGCATCTACAAGAGCGGGAGGAATGCTACCCAAATCGACTTCCTACTCACTAGGAGACACCACATCAGCAAAGTGGCCAACTGCAAGGTCATACCCGGTGAGAGTCTCACTGCACAACATCGTCTTCTAGTCATGGACCTCTGCGCTAAGCCTAAAGACACGCATACCGAGCGCGTTCAGCGCCGAATCAGGTGGTGGCTGCTTGATGAAGTCACATCCCAGGAGTTCGCCTTAGTCGTCGGTGACAAGTGCGCCGGTAGTATGGGCGAACCAGTTTAGGCTTACTGGGACAAGATTCAGGCGGCTATCCTTGGGTCAGCGAAGGAGGTGCTTGGGGTGTCTAAGGGTGGTCGCAAGTGTGACAAGGAGACATGGTGGTGGAACGACACAGTCCAGAGGGAGACTAGAGCGAAGAAAGCCCTCTTTAAGAAGTGGCAAGCGTCCAGATCTCCTGAAGATCGCGACGCATACCGGGTAGTAAAGCGCGCCACTAAGAGAGCTGTTGCCAGAGCCAGACGAGACCACTTACAAACACTTTACGATAAGTTGGAATCATCTGAGGGGCAGAAGCTCATCTATAAGTTGGCGCGCTCCAGGGTCAAAGCGGCACAGGACATTTCCAAGTGCCGCTGTGTAAAAGACCCTATGGGCAACTTGCTATGCGAGGACCTCGCGGTGAAGGAGAGATGGCGCTCGTATTTCCACGAGCTGCTGAACACGCAGCACAAAGAGGTGCAGCCGCCAGATCTTCCTCCGAATCAAGGACTAGTCTCACTGATAACGCCTGCAGAAGTCCAGAATTGTCTTCGCCGCATGAAGAATCGGAAAGCTGTTGGATACGATGGAGTCCCCATCGAAGCCTGGAAGGCAATGGGCTCTCGTGGTGTGGGCATCTTAACAGACCTGTTCAACCGGACACTCCTCACCGGTACGATCCCGAGCCAATGGAGACTGAGTATCATTACTCCAGTCTTCAAAGGCAAGGGGTCGGTGCAGGAGTGCGGTAGTTACCGAGGAATCAAGGTCATGTCCCACACCATGAAGCTCTTCGAAAGAATTATCGACTCTCGGATTCGTCAGGAGTGCACTGTTTTGGAATGTCAATATGGGTTTCGCCCTGGTCACGGGACAATGGACCCTGTTTTTGCCCTAAGGACTGTCGCGGAGAAATACAGGGCGAAGAATACGCCTCTGCATTACCTGTTTCTCGACTTGCAGAAGGCCTTCGACTGTATTCCTCGCGCGATAATCTGGTGGGCATTGCGGTCCAAAGGGATTCCAGAGGCCTATATTGACATCATCCGAGACATGTACCGTGACTCCGATTCCGTAGTTCGAACCGCTGTTGGCGACACAAAACCTTTCCCCATCACCGTCGGTGTGCACCAAGGATCCGTCCTTAGTCCGTTTCTGTTTAGCGTGGTATTAGACGTATTGTCAGACAGCATCAGAAATTCACATGAGCAGCCCCCGTGGCTGCTCATGTATGCTGATGATATCGCGCTGACAGATTCGAACAGGGGTAGGCTGGTGCGACGTGTGAAGGCGTGGAAAGAGTCGCTTGAGAACGGTGGTCTGAAACTCAATGTGGCGAAGACCGAGTACTTGGCCTGTAACTCCACAGATCCCACACCTGTACGCATAGACGGCAACACGGTCGAGCGCACGGACCGAGTGAAATACCTGGGATCTGTGTTTCATGCATCCGGTGACATCGATTGTGACGTCAAGGCACGCATTGCTGCCGCGTGGGCTAAATGGCGTGGGGTGACTGGTGTCATTTGTGACCCCAAGATGCCGGTAAAGTTGAAGGGACAGGTCTATAAGACCATCATTAGGCCTGTCCTTTTATACGGCTGTGAAGCGTGGCCGGTGTTAGAGCGACACAAGCAGGAGCTGCGTGTCACGGAGATGAATATGCTGCGGTGGATGTGTGGAGTGACGCGGAAGGACCGCGTTAGAAACTCCCGCATTCGCGGCAGTCTTCATGTCCGTGACATTGTGGATAAATTGCAAGAGTGTTGGCTCCGTTGGTACGGCCACGTTTTACGGCAACCGGATGCTTACGTGGGTAACAAATGTGTAGCCATGCCACCTCCGCCAGGCCCCGGCAGGAGGGGTAGACCCAAAAAGTGCTGGCTTGACGTCGTAAAGGGTGATATGCGTGCCAATGGGCTCACTACCAGGGATGCTGAAGACCGTGCGAAGTGGAGAAGAAAAAGTCGGAAAGCGGACCCCGGGCGCCGAAGCGAGAGTTTGGGCTGCAACCGGGAATTAACGCAGAAATGATGAATGCGCTCTAGTGCTGTAATTGGAAAACAAGGAAACTTACTAAGCAAGTATTATTTTTTTATTAATGTAATCTGCTACTTAGTCTAAGTGGGTAACAACGCTGCTCCGTGGCCGAGGCCAACAGTGGACAATGAAGACTCATACTGCAAAAAACATATCCAATTTGTGTGAAGTTATTGAAATAATCTGATTAAAAGTAAAAAGTTCAATGCAGTTAATTGAATGTTACTGTCATTTCTTGAGTGTTACGAAATGTAATCAGCAACTGAACTATTCAGCACACTGGTCTGGATGTCATTTTCTGACGTTTTATTGTTTTTTTTATACATGACACATTCACATGAGTCTTTAGAGTCTTCACTAATCACTTCACTCTTCAACAAAATCTGGAAATTGACGGGTGTTTCTTTAGTTTAAACTTAAAGTTAGATGATTCATTTGATAATAGTGATTAGATTAATTTCGTTGAATTAGTATCGTTTCAAAATTGTTTCATGAGAAAGATTTAACGATTATGTGATATTAAGTAATCGGAAACTACAGTTATCTTGTTATAATTTTGTAAAATTATTGTTTTGTTTTGTGCAACCGAAATGGCTTTACCATTGC
The DNA here is from genome assembly GCA_963693495.1 of Malacosoma neustria. Classification (NCBI taxonomy): domain Eukaryota; kingdom Metazoa; phylum Arthropoda; class Insecta; order Lepidoptera; family Lasiocampidae; genus Malacosoma; species Malacosoma neustria. Next base: position 13,010,946 of record OY856375.1, read on the forward strand.
CTATACCTCCTTGTGCTAAGTGCGATGGTATAAGCAGTTTAAGTTGTGAAAGGTTCGAGTATGCAAGTACTATGGCTACAACACTGCTTGCCCCGGTAAAAACGGAACGAGAAATCCTTGAACATTCCATGTCTGAAGATGATCCTAATGCCAATACACAGTTACCTAGCGAAGTCGGCTCGCAGCCTCGATGGGGTCCCCGTCACCGAGGTGCTCAAGAACTAGCTGAGCTCTACAGCCCAGGTAAAATGTGTTTTTATATTCTTACACAGATTTTATCAAAGAAAATGGTATGGATTAAATTTATTTGTAAACTTGAAATATAACAGAATTTTATACTACCTATATCTGGACAGAATGTCAAGTAAATATAAAGCAAGCAGTTACCATCACCTTTGAATGTTTGAGATCATTCATAGGTTAGTGGTTCCTCCACTTAGGGGAACTGGCACCTTGCACATTTGTACAGGCATACACAATACAAGGTTATTATGGCATTCAGGCATTTATAGTGAGTCACTGATGATTAAGAATAGGAAATTCAATATTAATATTTTGTTTTAACAGGCAAAAGAATACAAGAGTCGGTTTGCGTGGTGGTATGTTGTAGTCTGTGTGTCTATGCCGGTGTTTTAATGGTTAGACACATTCGCGCGGACGCCTCACTAATGCTAGCGGCAGTGGCAGGGGTTCTAACAGCAGATTTTGCTTCAGGAGTAGTGCACTGGGCTGCAGATACTTGGGGTGCAGTTGATCTACCTATCATAGGCAAAGTAAATACAATGTAATTGTTGACATAATACACCTTTTTTGTGCTCACATTAAAATATTTATGCTTTTAAAAGACTAAACATTAATAACATTGCTTGGGTAGAAGTTAAAGGTGGGCTTGGATAGTAGCTGACTGATATTATTGACATTGTTTATTACTATTTGATCAATAGCCCAGTATGCTATTGTCTGGCTTTAGCATTAACATGATTCAAAAACAATCTATTCTATTTGTGGGTGGCATGAGAATGATCTGGAACATAACCAAAGCTTGTATACTATGCTTCATGTTTGTTCTATACTGCACTGCTTTCTTATGATTAATTACCGCAAATAAACTATCATAAGCTAACAAGCCTCGCTTTACTACCACAGTTATTATAAATAATCAAATCCAATCAAAATGATTTATTCAAGATCTTACAGATCATTTATTGAATGTCAAGAATCTATTACTGTTTATCGGCTAGAAAAAGAAACAGTGAAATATTTTTTCAGTCTTATTTTATATTTGTCTTTTTTATTGTGTACAACTTTGATAACAAAATTAAAATGAAATTTGAGTAAAATAATATGAGATAACATAATAGTCTGTCAGTACTCATTCTGTGTTTATTTTCACACAAATTCCTTGGGTAACAAATTAACTAAATATTTTTACTAGCACAACATAAGTTTCTTTGTTCACAAATCATTAAAAATATAAACAAAGCTGATTCATAAAGACTTTTAACAAGTAACAATTTTTATTTACTTTGAAGGCCTTATGCCTTAGGCTATATACCTTTAAAGGCTGAAAAACACCTGCAACTATTTATTTAGGACTGAGGTGATCTACAATATGATTAAAAACACTTTTAAAGTTCCAAATTTTTTTTGTTAAATATATTCTATTATATATTCTATTATTCTGCTCACTTTACATGAGCAGCAGTGGTTTTTAAGAAATAAATAAGAACTACTATATATTAATGAAATTGAATTGAAGTAGTATTTTTGGGAGCAAATAAAAAAATAGGTAGGTACATAGGTAGTGAAAGAGAGCTTTTTAAGGTGTCTAGGATTTTTTTATTTAATATAGAAATTTTCAAAAAATCTAATTTAATGTGTTGTCCATTAAATCATATTAAAGGCATTAAAGAAAATAAAATTGCATTGATTGCTTTGCACATCATGGGCACAAAGTCTTCGGTAATTGACAAGACAGTACAAAAGTTTTATGTTCAACACATCCTGTGTCAAAGACTATTTAAGTTCAAGCCAGACAACCCGGTTAAAACTCCAACCGATTAATGTTACACAATTCAGATTTTTCCGAAATCTCAACACGGGTTTTGCATATTATATGCATTTGCTTATGCATATTATATGCAGGTGAATGCCTAGAAATATCCTTTGTACTTAATTTTGTAGTTTGTTGAAGTAATAAACTTGGGTTAAACAGTTATGTTAAAAAGATTGAGCAGTAATAACTAGTTGATCCTCCTTATGTTTGTAAGACTGTCATCCGCATATGTGTGGAAAGTCTATAGACTTTCTTTTAAGTTTTTATATCCTTTTTTTTAAAGAAACACTTAAAATATACTTTATAAATTAGGCGTGGCTTCCTGCAGAAACATGATTTTAATACACATGAGACTTAAAGCAGCTGAAGATCTATCTCAGATCGAAAGCTTTTTGACTACAAATTATGTTCAGTCTAAGAAAACATTGTCTGCTCTGAATGTTATTTTCACATTAATCTCTTAAGAAATATATCCAAATTTTCCATGGAAATACTGCATAGTTTGGTTAGTGGTCATGCTGTCTGGACTGATTAAAAGTTATAAAACATATGGTTATGGCTGGACTAGGTACATCATATGACCTGAACAATCAGTTCCAAAACTAGGAAACTATAACTTTCAATAAGGTGGTTCAGGTTTTATTGTTATGGCTCCAATGCCTTTGGCATCGACTTCGTATCAATTGTAGTATCGAAGTTTTTACGGAGACAAAGGAGTAGGAGGATAAATAGTATAAATAGGATAAATATAATCATCCAAATATGCTGGCAGTCAATCTAATGAACACCCAAACAGTTACTCGCAGACTGAAAAGAAAGATTCCTCAAGACCTTCCCTGAGAAGTACAAGAATTAACGAAGCAGTCACTGGATGGCTTTCGTGCAAGCCTTTTAAATAGATAAAAATTTTACATATTGCTGAATATCTCTAGGATTGATAGATTGCAATAATAATAATAAAAAAAAATAGTATAAAAATTACAGACCACATAAAATATGGTCTGGGAAATAATGTTTTTTCAATAAAATTAGACTAGTCTCCATATAGCATGTGAATGGACTTTTTTAAACTGAATATACTCTATTATTATCCACAATGTTTCTCCATTTTTAACCGACGAAAAAAACGGAGGAGGTTCTCAAGTCGACGCGTATATATATTTTTCCTTTTTTTATCTACGATCATGCATAAATTTTTACAGAGTAGTCCGATTTTAAAAATTCTTTTTTTTGTTGTAAAGGGTATACCCCGAAGTTGGTGCCATGTAAATATGAAAAAAAAATCCAACCCTAAGGGTACGAAAACAGAAAATGATTGTTCACTCACTGATTATATCTATGACCAATTGACCAGGCATAACTTTTGACAGAATTGATATAAATGCATGTAGTAATTAGCAGATTATAGCCACAAAAAATTATAAAATAAAAACTTTAACAAAAAAATTAAACCACCGAAAAAACTGAAAAGCAAAAAATAATAAATCTTCTTTTTATTATTTACCATAATAACTAAGTTCATAAAATAATGTAAATATACCTAAGCAATTTTGAGTCGGCGCCAAACAAGCAAATTAATTACTTAAAGCGTGATGCGCGGCGGCGGCGGCGCAGCGTGATATGCCCCTTTGCCGGAAAATGCCGAGCGTTTACGAAGTTAATGTCAGCGAGACAGCAACCCGAACGGGCACACACGCGAGGGTACTGGCGCCGACTCAAAATTGCTTAGGTATACCTCATTAGTTTAAGAATTTAGTTATTATGGTAATTGTAAAAAGGTTTATTATTTTTTGGTTTTCAGTTTTTTCGGCGGTTTAATTTTTTTTCTTACTAAATTCATGATCTCACTGCTGCAACTGAATCAAGTAGTTTTCATTTCAAACCAATTTTATTCCAATGAAAGAAATTTTTGCATTGATCAAAGAGACCATAGAGCTTGATGTTAAGGTGAAACCTCTTTACGATGTGACACCTAATGTGTTTCTTCTCTGTTATATGACAATGAAATTTTGTATTGTCAGATAGTCGAAGAATATGTCGTTCTTATTGAAATATATACATATAGTATATATTTGAACTACTCTCAGTTACTTTAAAACTTGAATGTATCAAACTTCCCAACCAATCTCTAAATTTTTGACAGGCCACCAAAGAAGTGTGTAGACAGGTGTTGTCATTATAGAAGACAACACTTCTATTATTCGGGCGTTTATTCGCAGTCTGTTACCATAATCTCTAGTTGCCCACAGTAGAGTTGAGAGTCAGTCGTGGGAAAATGGAAATGTCTCATGGTGGACGATTTCCTTCCAATCCCACAATACGTATAGCATCAGTTTTGGCGGCAATGTTGCCTCAGTGAATGCTTGTGAATGTCTCACCATCCTCTTCTATTTTTATCTATGATTATTTAAAACTTAGTAGAAGAATACATGCGTCATACTTCTTTTTGTAACCAGCTTCGTGGAAATGTTGCAAAACAGTGTTGTGGTTAATGCGTAAGTCGGTATGGATATAGACACCACTGATATGCTTATCTTGCTAGACTTTTTCAATATTTTCTACAACTGTTTTGTTAATATTTATCATAATAATAATTGCTATTAAAATATAGTTATATTGTATATAGCTGTTAATTGAATATAGCGAAGACTTTTTTCTATGCCCAGCTTTTCGTCAAATTTGGATGCAAATAGTAGAGCAAAATTAAATAACTGACAAAAGTTCATATCATCGGTTAGATAACTTATTTTCACAACGGCATAGTCAGACTAAATAATTAGTCTCATTCTACCTGTCGAGTAAAATCCACCTGGAATTTAATATTATTAATCTAGTTATATTTACGATATTCAAAAAATTCTATGTAACTTTAAAAATTGGATGTAACTCATGAGATTGATTTTAGCATAATGTATAATGTGTTATAATTAATATTTCATATGAAAGATACAAAAGTAAATAATAAAATTTTATGACATTGAAACTGCATCGAAACTTTAGTATATTTTATTTTAACTGTTTTTAAGGTAATAAAAGAGCGGCAATTAGAAGAGGTTAAATGAATTTATGAGTTGTCTCACAGTTCTCAGGTTTTATACTTCCCATATTTATTATTCACGTATTTTAACCTGTTATCGTGTTGGTCGCAGACAAACTACTGCGCAGTTTGCTGGGACTGATGCTATTATTTTCATTTATAAACAGGGGGAAATATGTAAATAAATTCAATATTCATTTGTTGTTCATATTGGACGATATCGATAGGGTAAAACCGGGATAGATGCCCCATTTTTTGAAATAGCCTCCTCAATTTAAAAATATTAATTTTATGTAAATGATTTCTATGAATATAGGTAGCTTAATCATTTATGCTGAATTATTCTTAGTTTCTTTTTACCTATCAATTACAGATTTTGCAAAATATTGCTTTTTGTCGAACACTTTTTTTGAGGATAGATGCCTACCTGTATGGATAGTTGCCCCACCATGAAAATACTAAGAAGGATAGATGCCCTTTATATTGTGTTAACGAAAAACCCAACCAAATTTTATGAGGTCATTCTACTCTTAAAACAGTACTTGTTTCCAAGAAATCCAAGGGTCGAATAACAAAAAAAATGCATTTTTTAGAAATCTATTAATTGTAATAAGATAATTCTGATATGACACTAATAACGATAATACCCAAGTTCCTGGACCCTTATAGGACAGCAGCGTGTTCATGATACCCCTGGCGTTGCAAACTTCCATAGGCGACGGTAACTGCTAAATTCTAAGTGGGCCGGCAGCTTGTCTGCTGTCCTACAGCAATAAAAAAAATATTTTAGAAGTATTTGGTTTATTAGTTCTTAATTATTGTTATTATAAAATAATCGTTACTAAGTTTTAACAGCCTTAATCATACTTTTTTATTTTTTGTCCATTTCAGCGAAAGCTGACTGTAGTTGTTCTGTAGTCCAAGAACATACTCGAGCTCGCACTCCGCATGATTATGCTACAATCAGTAAAGGCAAAATATAAAAGTACATAAATACATAAAAAATATAACAAAACACTCAAAATATTTTGAAAATTTATACTGGTGAGTATATATGGCGTACGAAGGGATAGATGCCCCTAAGGGCACCTATACCTCAAAAAATCAGGGCAACTATCCTTTGTGATATGAATAGATGCCCAAGTATTTTTAAAATAAATTAAAAACTTAAGAGCAATTATTTACATCTAGATAAACACTTAATGAACCAGTATATTAAAGTAATAAAAAATATAACCGAATTTATTACTAGTTATAAAGTTATATATGGGCAAATACTAACCTTTAAAATTTTGACGTGTTCGTCTAGTTCGCCGCGGACATAATTACACAGACGAGCGTTACATACCCTCCCCACTCAACAACCCGTTAACACCTGAGGTGCAGGGTAGCTGCGGCTCCTACTTACACTATTAAATCTTAGTCGCGGGTTTGAGAACTTAGGTTTTTTGAAAGTGAGGCATCTATCCCACTGCGGCATCTATCCCGGTTTTACCCTAGTTAGGTTTATATTTGTTCCGAGTCTGAGCTTCGAGGCCTGAATGCTGGCAAATAAAAAATAAGGTTTACGGAATCTGCTGTAGCCTGGGACTTCGCCAGTGGCCCCTGAGATATTCCCATGCTTGTAACATAGAAAACAATTCTATTTTTTAGAGATTCATGTATAAAGTATGATTGCCGATGCTGATTTGGCGATAAATATTTCCCTCCCTTATCTCTCGATTTGCACTTAAGATTGGTTCTCGATAAAACCGTGTAAAATGTTCGAATTCGCTAAGTAAAACCAAACCAAAAAAAAAACTTCTATAAACTAAATACGCAAATTCTAGCTGCTACACTGTTTCCTAGGGAATCTTAATTTATCTTACTGCTCTTATTGTGGTTTTATTCACGAATTAATATTTGTAACATCCCTTACTCTTTCTCTATTACGTAAACGATTCAATATTTTAATTTTTATTTCCAAAGAAGTTTTGTTTTCAAAAAGAAAAGTTATGTTATCATTTTTTGTCAATGGTTCTGGCATTATAAAAGCTTGAAAAATTCACGCAAATTGTACATAACGACTAAAAAATTATAATGTTACAGTTCTAATACGTAAACTCCCACTCGTAGTCAAAAATATGACCTATTTTTCGTATGCTTTCACATGAACTGCTTTGTGTCTGCGGATGTAGACATTAAGGATGCATATTTCGTTAATTGTATATTGTATTTCACTGGGAGTCCACCATAATTGCTATCCGTGTTGCAATATGAATGAAACCCAAAAATGTTTATAACGATACGCTTTATGTGAATATTCTGAATATAACATTTACATTTTTATAAGCTTTTCAAAATTTGTTAATTTACAAATCGTGTAAATAGGGAGGATAAGTGTATAGAAAGTTCATATCTAATGTTGTTTCAGAATTTCCTACGCCCGTTCCGGGAACACCACATTGATCCTACGTCGATAACTCGCCATGATTTTATAGAAACAAATGGTGATAATTTCGCAATAACCATCCCAGTCCTAGCTCGAATCGTATGGCAACTGACCACTTATGATGATGCTACCATAGATAAAGAATTCCACTGGATTGCGTATTGGTATTTGTGCTGTATATTTGTGGCCATGACTAATCAGGTAAATTTAATTTGTAATATTTTCTGCCTTTTCCATATAGCTGTAATCACTTTGTTTACAGAATTCTACATGAATATTATTTTTATATGTCGACAAAAATATACACATCAAAAAAGTCTAAGCAACATGTACTAATTTAAATTTTAGGATGGTTTTGGCCGCTGTATGGATGAACTCCCTGAATGCACCTGAGCCTTTCAGTATTTCCGGGCCGACGGTACACTCGCACCCTTCTTGTATCAGGCCTAAACCCGAATCGCGACTCATCGGAAAACATAATTTTATCCCATTGTTCCTGGGTCCATGTTCTGCGTTCTCTACACTATTCATTTCAACGAGCGCGATTCCCGTGACGTATCGGTGGGCACCTAATTGGGCGTCGAGCTCGTAGGCCGTACTCATGCAGTCGATTTCGCACAGTTTGGGGGCTTACATCAACACCACTTGAATTTTGTAGCCTCAAACTTATCTCTCGAGCGGTTAACATCGGCTGGCGTCTTGCAGTCAGTTGTATGTACCGGTCTTGCCGAGTGGTTGTACCCCTTTTACGGCCTGGATGCTGTTCAGCGGGTTCCCTTGTATTATTGTAGCGCTGCCAAAGACGACAAATAACACTTCTATGAATGCCAAAATGCTGAGATACCTGATTACTTCCCGCTTGCAACATCCCTACACCTCTTTGCATTTCATTTGCCGTCAAATGACGTCGCTCCATCACGTAAAGAATATCTAACAATTCAATTTTCTCGCTAACTTTATTTAAATGGTTGGCAAAATTATAAAATCAAGACTAAACGTAGCAAAAAAACGCACTTAAATTCAAACAAATTCCCTTTCATTTAATTTTATGAAAAAAACAAAACATAATCGAAATTTTTTTTACAACTAGCCAGTATGTCATCAATAACAAAAAAGTTTACATACCTACGCACTTTGAGTGAATAAAGACTTAGAAATTAGTTAGTATAAATGATAAATTTGTAATATCATGCATGTTGCTTAGACTTTTATTATGTGTTTATGTGATAAGGAAGGTCGCTTGTATGAAACGAGTACTAATCTAATATTGAGATTACAGTGTCATTTCAAGGTCCTTTCTATTATCTTAACAACTAACTCTAAATTTAAAGGAAATGCATATTTGCAGTTGAAATATCGTGATGTAAGACAAAAATATGCACAAATCTAAAAATTACACTGGTCGCCGCCATCCTTTGAAGTGGAACCAAAGCTAGCGGAATTGCGCTCATGGTTGAGTGAGAGGAAGCGACTTGTGAACCCCAGTGCGGGTCTAATAGTAGTGAGACCCGTCCTGGCTACCTTATCTCGCCGAATAAAGCCTGTCACTCGGCGCCTTAACTTTTCACTTGACGCGGGTCCTCTCGGGAGACGGATGCTTCGGGTGGTACCTGTGTCACATATGATGGCACAGGCATCACCGATAAAAATAGGTAACCTGCTATGCGAGAACCTCGTGGTGAAAGTGAGATGGCGCCGGTGTTTCCACGAGCTGCAGGAACACAAAGATATACATTCGACTGATCTCCCTCCGAATCAAATGTAGCGACTGGTAATGTCTGCAGTAGTCCAGTATCGCCGTCGCCTCATCGAATAGTTAAACAAATACCTTTAGAAACCTGGAAGATCGCCTTTCAGGTGTGGTTATCTTAACCGACCCTTCTAACAGGAAATTCTTCACTGATATGATCTTGAGCTGATGAGCGGGGTATTGTATTTTTTTTATAAAGTTTATTAAAAGAAAAGGAAAACATGGATGACGGAAAACGATCGTATATACATAGTCAGGTCATAAATTCTGTCACATGTTTAATGTAAAATAATTGTAACAAGTTTATTCATTATGTAACCATTCATATACCAAAATGAACTTAACAAAACATAGATTCTTATGACATTAAAGTTTATTCAAAATGACCTCCGTGATTTTGAATACAAGCCTTCAATCTGCGCGGCCAGTCGTCTATCGCAGCACGAACGAGGTCCATGTCAATATCGGCGGCTGCCTTAATCAAGGATGTCTTGAGTGACTCCAAATTGGGATGAGGCTTTGAGCACGTCTTTTCCTCCAAGTGTTGCCATATCTTGTAATCTAACGGATTCAAATCTGGACTGGAGGAGGGCCAGTCTTCGTGCCGGATGAAGTCGATTTCACGCGCCGCCAGCCAGTCTTGTGTGCTCTTCGCTCTATGAGCTGGCGCCGAATCTTGTTGGAATACCCAGTGCCTGTTATTGAACATGGTATGAGAAACAGGTTCCACAAGGTTCGTCAGGACTGTATTTTGATACACAACAGCATTCGTTTTTACACCTTTCTCACAAAAATGTACCTCTGTTAAGCCCCAACAAGAAACTCCCAACCATACCATGAGCGAGGATGGAAAATGACCTCGTTGGACACGCGGAATACGGTTGCTCGCTTCTTCACTACTGTGTGCGTACACCTTATCATTTTGTTTGTTGTAGCTCTCTTCTACGGTAAACATTTTTTCATCCGAAAAAAGAATTTCCCGATATTTTTTTCCCGCGTACCGCTTCAACAAAGCGCGGCATCTCTTCAGTCTCAGGTCCATTAGACGAGCATTCAAACGATGTCCTGTTTTTCTTCGATATGCCCGAAGCCCTAAGTCTTCATTTAACACCCTTTTCACCGTGGTTCTGCTTAACCCCATCTGAAGGGCCAACAGTTTCTGCTTACGTTTGGGATTTCTTTGAATTCGTGCCTTCACAGCTTTTATCACTGCTGGAGTCCTATTAGACCGAGGGCGACCACTTCTTGACCTGTCATCTACACTAGAGTCTTCATTGTATCGTTTGATGGTACGATAAACAAATCTTTTGGTTATATTCAAATTTTTCAGTATGTTAAAAATTTGAATTGGCGTGTAACCGCAACGATGCAACGCAATAACTGCAACACGGTCTTCTTTAAGCGTCCACTCCATATTTAAAAATGAGTAAAATTCTAAAAGTATACATTTTTATTATCATGAACAATTCGAAATTCGAATTCAATAACCTTTTTTGTGGCCAGCATTCTAAAAGAAAAGTTTTTACTGTGTGACAATACTTATGACCTGACTAGGTACGTTCTTTACCTATCCTTTCCTAATTAAATTTTACAAGTGGGAAACCGTTTGTCGTGATTACTTCTATAAAGCCTATGTAATTGATTTAACCAGAAAACATGTAATTGAAATAGCGCTTTATAGTAACATTGAAAGCGGCTGTATTAGCATATCTAAATATTTATATTAGGTCCTTACATACATGAAATTAGCGTTTTGTCGTACTGACCACTTTGATCTGAAATATCTCCTCTTTGGTTAAGAATTCCAAATTCAAATTTATAAATTCATTTAGCTGGTACATTTGAGTTTTGAAAACAGTCATTCATTTGTTTTTCCCTCATTTTTTTTTCTTTGGGGTCGCTTATTACCGAAAAATGGAAAATATGTAATATCGGTATATTTACGAGTTCTACCGTGGCACCAGTGCTCCAGAAACAGCTCGAAGGATTAATGATGTGTACGGCGCTGGTGTCGCAAAAGAAAGCACGGTAAGTTTTTGGTTTCAACATTTTCGTTCTGGAAATTTCGACCTTCAAAACCAACCCCGTGGACGGCCGGAGACCAAAATGGAAAATGAAGAATTAAAGGCTATTGTAGAAGCGGATCCATCACAAAGCACTTCAGAGATAGCTGCAGACTTCGGGGTAAGTGATAAAACTGTATTAATCCACTTGAAGCAAATCGGGAAAGTAAAAAAACTTGAACGATGGGTACCTCATGAATTGAGTGACTCGAACTTGCAAACACGCGTCGACTGCTGTGTTACTTTGCTCAACCGACACAATAATGAAGGGATTTTAAATCGAATCATTACTTGTGATGAAAAGTGGATACTGTACCCTGGAGACCCAGCCAAATCCTGCCCTAAACGCAAATTGACTCAGAAAAAGTTACTTGTGAGTGTTTGGTGGACTAGCGTTGGTGTCGTTCACTATAGCTTTCTAAAATCTGGCCAAACGATTACGGCAGATATCTATTGTCAGCAACTGCAAATCATGAAGGAAGAACTAGCTGCTAAACAACCGAGATTGGTCAATCGCTCTAGGCAACTGCTGCTTCACGACAACGTAAGACCATACACTGTACAACAAACAACCACTAAGTTAGATGAGCTACAATGGGCATTGTTAATTTTTTTTTAAATGTAATTGAAAAACCATTTAGAGGAATAAGGTTACTGATCATTACGGACTAATAAATTATGAAAAATATTCACATTTTATTGATATTTTTGATAAAATTGCCTCAACAAATAAAAAGTACGTGGCAAGTATTGATAATCTGTCATGTGTCAAATTTATAAATGTCAAAAATAATAATTTTCCCTGTGACCTCTTTTTTTCGTATGAACTTTGACAGATATGAGATCGATGACATCGTGTTGACAGCTTTCAATTTTTTTAATTATTTCTAGTGAGGCAACGGCACAGTCCCTTGTGCCGTGTGATGACGTCTCTGACCTTTAAAATTGAAAATATTTAAACATTTTTTTTAAATAACTGTTGATTGCAAAACTTAAGTGGCAGTGGGCTGGGCACATAGCTCGAAAGACTGATGGCCGTTGGGGCAGAAAAGTCCTCGAATGGCGACCGCATACCGGAAGACGCAATGTTGGTAGGACCCCCACAAGATGGACCGATGATCTGGTCAAGATTGCCGGAATAGGTTGGATGAGGGCCGCGCAGGACCGATCATCGTGGAGATCTTTGGGGGAGGCCTTTGTCCAGCAGTGGGCGTCTTCCGGCTGAAATGATGATGAACTGTTGAGCCAATCTTCAAAATATTCAAATTAATTTCTCAAAATGCTCTAAATTTTCAAAAAATAAATTAAATTCAAATGGTTAAAAGTTTTAGACAATCCCCATTGGGATGTCTGCGACTTTGCTCCAACAGATTACCATTTTTTCCGGAATTTAGACAACTTCTTACAAGGAAAAAAATTCAATTCCGATGCGGCAGTCCAAACCGCCTTCAAAGAGTTAATTGATTCTCGCCCCCATGGTTTTTTAATAAAGGGATCAATGAACTACCTATGAGATGGCAAAAGTACATAGATAACAACGGTGCATACTTTTAATTAAATATAATTATTTTCCAAAAAAAATTGACTTTATATTCCTCCCGTAGAAAACGCCAATTTCATATGTAAGGACCTAATATTAGGGCAGATAGAAGAGATTAATTATAAACGTTATCAGTTGTTAAATATAGTTAAGTATAAGCAGAGGTTCGTTTTAGATCCACAAGTGGTCGCACACATACTTTGGCCTGCCAACATGGGTGGTGTGGCTGCAGGAGTGGCACGTGGTGCTTCCGCGGCGCCATCATCGCATCCACCATGTGGCGCCGCACGAGACTTACTTCTGCATCACGACGGGCTGGCTGAACTGGCCCCTCGAGAAGCTGCACTTTTGGGCCACGCTGGAGACCCTCATTGAGGCCCTTACAGGGTGCAAGCCTAGAGCGGATGACATGAAATGGGCGCAGAAACGTTCCTAGAACACGATACATCTTATATTTTTTGTACATTCGTCCACATCTACTAAATCAATTATTAAGAGTAGGTTAGATAATTTGCTATCGCTTTTACACGCGTTCAGTGCAGGGTGCTGGTGTTATCACAATTTGGAGGCCATATTTGTATTGAGTTTTAAGATACGTTCGATTTTCGAACGACTACGTCTAAGTAAAGTTTTTTAATATTATTCTATAGTTGGTTGAGTATGAGCTGGACTTTGCCGAATTATAGCCAATATATTTTATAACATAAAATGAGCCTGCTAATAGACATTTGTACCAAATTTTAATTTAGACAAGATTAATTTTTATTAGATATGAAGCCAAAGAATACGCGTTATTATGTTCTCATTTTTAATATACAATTTAATATCGATTCACATCCGTGTCAATTCATTATCTTAGCTATTAAAACCGGAATGAATTATACTTTTTTACTTCTTAATTTTTCCTATGAATTCAAATGTAAATGTGCCTTAGAGGCAAAGTAGCTGTTGAATTGTAATGTGATGAAATAAACAGAAACAGACATTAATTATATTAATATCGAAGTAGTGCTCAGACGTGATCAATATATTTATCCTAAGATGTTTACGTTTTATTTTAAAGGTTTAATAGTAAGATATTACTATTGCAGCAGCAAAAAAACTCAGGTAACTAATCGCCCGTTAAAAAGTTTTAAAGGTTCTTTTAAACCTTTTCCCGGTTGCATTCACAGTTTTCATTTTGGAACTGGGACTCCGAGGACCACTGTGAAGTGTCCTTGTAGGACTGAATTTTGTTACCTTTTGTCGATAGCCTTCTATGAAATATTTTCTTGTCCATTGAAATAGAGGGATAGATGTTGATGCATATGAGCTAGCAGTAGTAATCCATTCGATTACTCTCTTGAATTGAATGAAGGTCGCTATCCCATTCGGATGCTAAAACGTGTAGCTAATTTAGGGTTTAAGATCAATATAAATTGACAGGAAATCTGGATGTATTCGCAAGGTAAGCGAAATTGGAAGGTTGGTTTCCGATCAACGAAATTTAGCCGCAAAAATGTGCCTTTTGTATATGAAATAAGTTTTAAAATACGGTAAATATTCTTTGCCTGAAGTTTTTGATATAAATACTAAGATAATATACAAACTAAAATATAAGTATTGTTTACATAACGTCGTTGTTTTCATAATTGTTGCACATTGTAAACTATTTGGTACCGGATTAAGCGCGATTTTAATTTAAGACTGACTCATTTTGAGACCAATAAGCAGCTTGCCACGTCCACTTAACGCAACAGGTTCAAAATATTAAATTAATTGCAAGTAGATGTGAATAACTTCATTTACACAAAGATTAAATAATTTTGTATTGAAGATATTGTATATGCCTTACTTGTCAAAAAGTAGATTTAAGATTTTTTAAATTCGTTTTTATAAATTTGATGATTGATGATGTTCAAATGTTGTGTGGCACATTCTGTTTTATTATACCTACGTATCAATTATATTATTAAGGAACAACTGCGGTTAAAGAAAACGTGTACACGATGAATAATTTATGGAACATGGGTAGTTATTGACTTGTAAATGGCAGCTGCCAGCAGCTTTATATGTGATATTGTTTGGTCTGTGTTGGATGAGATCGAATATACTCATACAACTAGCTAAGTTGTTGAAGTGGCATTAATCTATTTCTGTTTTCGAGTTAACTTCAAGAACGAAATCGTTCGAAAGATCCCACTATAAGTTATCCCTATTGATATCTGAATATTTTTTTAAACGTAGCAGTAGACTGGCGGCATATTTGACATGTCGTATAATCGACAGAATACAATATTTTTATTGACCCGCAAAAAATTTAATGAAGTGTAAAATAATGGTTTCTAAATATAGCCTGTTCTTTTTAACACTGTCACTATTATATTATTGTATATTTACACTATATATTTGAATTTACGATAAAGTTATAAATAATTGCAGGTATGTTAATAATTTGTTTTCGGTAGACACGTATGTGAAGTCTTGACCTTTTTAATTATACATGTACCTATTCAGAGGTGACGTCCGTCATACATTATAAAATTCGTGGGCAGCTGCACCGCCCTCGCGTTCAAGTTATTTGTTTGTGAAACATTCATTTATTAGTAGTATTTTACATGATACGTTTTTTATATTATCATGAAATTCGCATTTTATTATAAAGGTAAAATACAATACACATTTTTAAATATTGAAAATACTCTAAAATTACAAAGAAATACTTACTCTTTAATACTCGACACGGTCGAAATCCCCGAAATTTTAGAGTTCGAATTTCCAGTACAAATGAATTATTTAATTACGAGACCGAGTACGTAAACAAACAGTCTAGATCTGGGAACCTTGGTAAGAATAAATATACAAACCATACAAATTATTGCATTGTCATCGGTCCTTGATAAGTATTCCAAATTTCTAGTTAATACCACGATTTTAAAGGGGTCAAAATCATGTTCAAAGTTTCCGTTACATACCAACATACATACGTATGAAGCTAATAAAAGCGTGTTAAGAACAGGCATAATTTTTTATTGTTTTGTTCTTCTGATACATCATACTTTTATGACTATACAATATCACAAAGCATATAAAAGTTGATGATGATATTGTTTAAGTATTTATGTGATAGTGTGAAGATAAAAATCGAAAAATTTATAACTTGTTATTCGATGTCTAAAAATAAGATTTTACAAGTATCCAAAACACTGTTTGCTAGCACGTTGAAGGAGTAGAGAGCTTATTGTGATAATGTGTGTAATTTAGAAAGTAAGGATTGTCTGTTTGGTTCCATACAGACCTAGCTAAGACACGCAATCTAGCACTTGGACAAAGCAGAGTAGGCAGGTTATTGAAATGATGTGAAAATTAGCATCTATGTGTTAATATTCAATAGGTAGCTATTAGAGATTTCGACCCGGATATCCTCGCGTGAAAAAACATTGGATCTTAAGTGATCTAAAGTAAGAAGAATTAAGAAGATAGCTTTACCAAATAGATATTAGTAAACGTGTTCTACAAAGTCATGTTACCAAACTATTTAGAAACATATACATATTATAACGCTGACGAGAGATCAAATAATTGTAAATCGTGGAATTTTTTAATAAGCAATAAAGAGTGATTATAAAATAGGTAAAATCAACTAGTATTATGAGAACAAATTGTGACGGTTTGTATTGATCGAGCTGTAATTCCAATACATCAGGTAGCTTGCTTTATGTACGTGCTCGGTCTGTTTGAAAACATTGGACTCGTAAAGTGATCATTACTTGCTGGCTATAGTTGAGAATTTAATTTTACAATTATATGCAGAGACAATCTTTGTTAGATATATTAAAAGGCTTAAGGGAAAGATAAAGAGAAGGATAAATTATGCAATGCTTTAATATTTTTTTATTATTGACGCAATATTATAAATAAAACATTAATATTAAGAGATAATCAAGTGTTTCATTTCTTTAAAGTTTAGGTTAATTTTTATAAATACCATATCTTTTCATCCATCTTATCTCTGACTCTATTTATATTGTCATCCATATAAAAAAGTATCAAACAAGCACTAGTGCTTATCCTATACAATATTACCAAATTACGATGGTTCCTGTCCTTCGCGCAGCGCGAGAAGATGCTCACGGTGAAGAGGGCGGAGGAACACCTCAGTGCGTCTCCCCCCAAAATAGAGCATTAAAAAAATATTCTGACCACCTCAATAGACATTCATTACTGCCCTTTCTATCCGCTTGATGCATTTTCTCGGGAATAGTTGCTTCGTGTATGGCAGAAGGAGTACGTCAAAGTGCCACCATTGTGGCGTAGACGACGAAGACATGGTGACCCATGATGAAAAGATCGCGACTTTAGTTTTTGACCTTGTTTCTGGTGAATAACGTCAGATAGACCGCCGTCCCTTTCCACGAAGCTATTTTGTCTGCGAAGGAGGATCTCCGGCGGCCTTAACCCTTTAGCGCCAGATTTTATTTTTTTAATGTTACAAACTCAGAAATGAATATTTATTTAAAGTAAATATAATAAAAATTTCCATGACAAATGCTTACTTTTGTAATCACACCCCTGATCATATGGACACGCAAGGCATTAGGAGCAGACATTAAAATAAGTAATTATGGTTCAATATCTTTTATTATATACAAAAATGAAATGAATACAAGATTAAAGGACAAAATAATTATTATTAAATTAGACCTATGTACTAAGTATGAAAATAAAACAATTTATACATCGCCCTACTTGACATTTGATACATGAAGTTCTAACATCACTTGATTCACTTGCATAGAACAACAACATTTACGCCTATTGCAAGGCATTACCAAATGTCAAAAATTATCAAAACTTATATCATCAAGTACTTCTGAAATATTGCTAATTTTCGACGTTAAACGACTAGATCGTATTGGTATATTTTTATACTTTTGGGGACTGTGTTATATCTCGACTAATATAAAATTGCAGAAACTTATTCCGAGATTGAAATATTAATTTATACATCTAGGTATACGAATAAATAAAATTAGAGGGTCTGTTTGTAATATTAAAATAACCGCATTTTACTAAGTGCATTCGGACGTATACACGGTACATATACCAAAACAACATTTTTTACAATTTTTGTCTATCTGTCTGTTTGTTCCGGCTAATCTCTGAAATGGCTGCACCGATTTGGACGGTACTTTCACTGGCAGATAGCTGATGTAACAAGGAGTAACTTAGGCTATTTTTATTTTAGAAAAAAATAGTTTTTGTTAAAAATAATAAGTTTCAGAAATTTATTAATCCAATTTAAGTTGACCTCAGATTTATATCATCAATCATATGAAATAGGGTTCAGCTTAGGCTGGACAATGTAGGTTGAATTTCCAATTTAAGTTAACCTCAGATTTATGTCATCAATCATACACAACAATCATATGAAATAGGGTTTAGTTTAGGCTGGACTATGTAAGTTCGAACGCACGTATTCCGGAGGCTCGTGGCGTAGTTGCATTCGATAACACTGACTGTTTGCTTAATTCATTTATTTACTAGCTGTGCCCGCGACTCCGCCCCCGTGGAATACTGACTGGGCAGAATTTTTTGGATATATCTTATGGTTTATTTTGGATTACAAACCCTAAAATATAAATGAAATATGCAAACAGTCAGTATTATCGAATGCAACTGTTACGTCATGCGCCTCCGAAATACGTACGTTCGAACCTACAAAGTCCAGCGTAAGCTAAACCCTATTTCATATGATTGATGACGTAAATCTGAGGAGTAGTCTATATAACTTTTAATTCACATCAGGAATTATAGTTTAAAAATGTTATTAATTATGCTCCAGATGGCGTTTCGGCAGAATTTTAATTTTATTGTTCAAAGTAAGTAAAAATCGAGTCCAATTCCGAAAAATTACATACAGGGCAAGTTAATACAAAACATATAAAAAAGAACAAAAATCCACCGTCTCGCGATTTTCCTAGGCGGTCACCCATCCAAGTACTGACCGCGCCCGACGCTCCTTAACTTCGGTGATGGGACGAGAACCGAAAATTCATTAATCCTGTGGATCCTGTTATGGATAATGATACAAACTATACAGATTATTGCATTGTCATCGGCCCTCGATATATCTACAAAGTTTGAACGAATTCTGGCTGTTTAAAGTGGGTCAAAATCGCCCCCAAAGGAGTCGGTTACAAACATACAAGTGAAGCTAATATAAAGCGTGTAAAAATGGAATTTGAAATCAATAATTCTTCTTGTTTCTAACTATAATCTGTTTTCTTACGTTTTTTTTTGTATTTTGGTGTAGCTACAACATTTTTAAATATTTCTTCATTGTCTCCATTGACTGACTTTCTCCTAATAATATGAGCAGTAGCTTCTAGTTGAAGTCCAATCATGTTGTTTTTAAGACCACCCTCAGCTTCTTCTGCCGAATCTTCATTGGAAATTTCAGCAGGTTCTGGCGCTCCTTTATAAATCGCTTCGCTCTTAATACTTCGCCGCCATTTACGGCAAATAAGATGTTGGCCCTACTACAAGAGGCCATCAACAATGTTCAACCTGAAGATTGGTCGAAGGTCGTGAATAAAACAAAATGGGACATTATGTCTGATTGGGATCGTGACATCCATATTGACAACATAATCAATTCATCGTTAATAATATCCGTCACAGATTCAGATGATGAATTTAGTGACAATTCAGATGTTCCTGACTCTGATATAAGTTTATACGAATAAAATATATACTATATATATATGTTCTGTTGTTTCATTTATATAATTATAGACTTTTTAACAATATAAATTGAACTATGCATAAAATAATAAAGTTTATTTATTTATGTATTATTACAATTAATTTTTTAAATATTTTCAGACAAATCACACTGTAATCGAAACCGTAACATCCACAGGCATGCTGACGTGCGTTAGGAATTACGCCACGGAGGTCGTCTTAGAGATTCAATATTTAATATACGTATTTTTACTATAAAAAACAACGACTATTTAAAGCAGTACATCCCATCACTTAATACGTCTATGGCGTTACGTTATACGCATAACACTGCTTAATTTTTCTTTAAATTTATTTTTATTTGTAGTCTAGAATATTATGGCTGGGTTAAATTTAAGTTATTAATGATTTAATATATTACGAATGTGGTACAGCTAAAATATTATGTCACAATTTGTAAATCGCAGCAACTTTCAAGAGTGAAACGAAACGTTACTGAAACTGTCACCGCACCATGCTACAGCGCACATACTATTTATTACTAGCTTTAGTAATCGCTATATAAAAAACTGACAAAGTTTTAATTGCATAATTTACACTTAATGTTGTCTTTGGAGAGTGAACTAAAATAAAAAATAATGAGTTACTTTGAATAAATGAATTTTTACTTTTATTAAAATTTACCGCCAGTTCTAAATTAATAAACTCACTTGTTCTTAGTTCCATTGTAAAGACTAATTAGACACCCCAAGTCGTTTTGAATCGTATCGTTCGTATTCCTAATCATATCTAAACAAATTGCAAAAAGATTATCAAAAAATGTAAATCGGACTCAATTTATAATAATAAACTTAGGCATATACTAGCCGTGATCATACGAACATGCACGGCACTAATGGGTTAAACAGGGTATGTGGTCGGCTAAGGTATATTCTGCCACCCGTACGTATGTCGTGAGTAAAGAGCATGTGTGCTTATAGTGTTCAATTATAATTTTCAAAAGAATAGCGTTTGAGAATCAAAAACCTTACTCGCTGACGCACATTGGTGAAGGGGCCTGCACTAGGGGCGGCCTGGGCCACGGTATTGATTAAACCATCTTTCCATTAGTTCTGGAACTCAAGGCGGTTTTAGTGGGTAGGCGAAATAAATTTTTAGTTTTTTTTCTTAAAACACGTCTTATGTAGATCGCCTTAAAAGGTAGGTAGTTTATAGGCATCTTAACCATGCTATAAGTAGAATGTTTTTTTTTTAAATTTTCCAAAATGAACAACAAATTTCTTATTCTCGTGTCACAATGTTCATGTTCGTTCCCGTACTCCTCCGAAACGGCTTGACCGATTCTCATGAAATTTTGTGAGCATATTGAGTAGGTCTGAGAATCGGCCAACATCTATTTTTCATACCCCTTAGTGATAAGGTCACTATTCCACGCGGACGGAGTCGCGGGCACAGCTAGTAATCCATAAAATTTTAACATATCTATTTAAACGTTGACTAATATATGGGCTTTTACTAGTAAACTTATTTGGGATTTTTTTCCTAGTAACTTATTTGGGACTTTTTTTTAAATGGGGTTTTTTTCATTTCACAGTGGACATTTTCAACTTAAATTTAGATTGTTCAAAAAACAACTCCCGCATATATAGGAATTTTTCATAGGATTAAAGAATTCACTACGAAATTAACGCAACCTATAAAAATATAAAAGGCGATAGATTTGTCATGTCACATGTCACTATGACGTTGTCAATTTCCATCTGCCTTCTTTTGAAATTGCAAAAATGTTCGGGGAATAGTTTAATAAATTGAATTAAAATATTCTTAAATACAAATATTAATGTAATAAGTATAAAATATGAAAGATACGACAAAAAGTGAGCCTAGAATGGCTTCTACTCCACTTTCAAATGAATACATGGACGCTTTTAGCTCCATAAATGAACGCCCGGTTGACGATATATCTCTTGAATTCTTTTACAAACCACATACAATTACTTTATTGGCAGTCTCCATAGCTTCCGTTATATACACAGCATTTGTAAGGTACACTTCTTTAATTAATTATGTATTTATAATTCAATATTCTGTCCTTACCTAATGATGTAACCTATACCATTTGCCTGGTTACCAAAGCCAACTAACAATAAAACCGAATAGCCAATTATTTTTAATACCATATAATACAAGAAGGCTTTTGATGAGTTATCACAAATATAGATTTGAATATGGATTGAAAGGATGTAAAGCAATCAAGTTCTGTTTTTTAGGACTCCTCAAAGTTTATCTAATAACTTTCAATGTAAAATTTCCAAATTTTAATATTAAACTTAATCTTTAAGCATTTGCATAACACATTTTTAATATAATCTAAATACAAGTGTTATGTTTTTGTTTCAGAGATGAAACTAGTATTCAAGACAATATTTGGTCAGGAATATGTTGTGTTATATTTTTTTTCCTTATTATATCTGTCCTCACCTTCCCAAATGGGCCCTTCACCAGGCCACATCCAGCAGTTTGGAGAATAGTTTTTGGTTCATCAGTTTTATACCTTCTTGCTTTGCTATTTTTATTATTCCAAAGCTACAATACTGTCTATGAGATAATGTATTGGATTGATCCTGAACTCCGCAACTTTCACATTGATATGGACAAGGTAAATATTGAAATTTAATTTATGGTTAAGGCATTTCTTAACATGTTGAATGCTAGACTAGAATAGAAACTATGATTGGCCCCGTAGGCACCAATGAACGTTTTGTGCCCGCATGCGAAAGCATGCAGATAGAAGTATATTTTAGATTGATAGAAGTATCAATATCAAATCGTCTAGGTGGCTGAGATAAAGTTTTGTACTGATTTTACTATGGCAAGGGCCTTTACCTGACATGTATTAAAATTAAACACCTATGATTTTTAAAAAGTTCTTGATATGGTACTGGTGGGGGATAGTATACTGTGATATATAGGTGTCCATTGTGGCTTTCAACATATTAATAGTTACATTTATTATTACAGCTACAACATTAATCTTGATTTTATCCTTATTATCTTACATAATACAGAACCTACACTTAACACATGATGTTCAATTGTGCCCAGTTTACTGGATCCTATTCTTTCTTTATTCACATATAAAATACTATCTAGTTTATATATTGAATAATATTTTAGTGTTTTTTTTAAATTGATATTTATATATTCCAGGAATATGCAGTAAACTGTTCTGACATATCATTTGCAAAGGTCTGGTCCCACGTTGATGTATTTGCATGGGGTCACTTCTTTGGATGGATGTTCAAAGCTATTCTATTTAGACACGCAGGACTCTTGTGGGCTATCTCTATCATGTGGGAAATTACTGAAATAGCTTTTGCTCACTTACTGCCAAATTTTCTAGAATGTTGGTGGGACTCTCTTATTTTAGATGTACTAGTATGCAATGGCTTGGGCATATGGGTTGGCCTTAAGATATGCAAGAGACTTGAAATGCGGGAATATAAATGGGTTAGCATAAGGTTAGCAGTTTATTTCCTAACAATTATATATGAGTTTCTAAGTATGTTTTTATTTACTTAATGCTTGACTGTGGTAAATGTCTTCTAAAGATTAATACTCAATAGAAACTTTTTTATACTGTAGAATAGCAGATAGTCTGCTGGACCACTTAATATTAAACAGTTAATGTCGGGTATGGATGTTTGCAATATCAGGGCAATGCTAACATGCTAGCATCCATATAGGGGAACTTATGCTGGAACACAACACAAAGATATTATTATAACATATTTAGAGACAGGGGTGGTTGTCATCTAGATGGGCTGGGGGCTACCTAGCTAGGATTGTGTTGGTCACCTTCCCCAGCCGCAGAGGTCATTATTCTTGCTCTATCCCCTGCACAGTTAAAAAGAAACTTTGTGTAAATATTATTTAATTATAATTTCTTTTATTGAGCTATAAATTATAAAAAAGTTGAGTAAAAAGGGGTATAAAGTGTCAGTGTTTTTGAAATTTACAGAGACATTTCATCAACAACAGGCAAAATAAAGAGAGCTATCCTTCAGTTTACACCAGTACAGTGGACACCTGTGAGATGGCTAGATCCAAACAGCACATACATGAGGTTCTGTGCTCTCAGCCAGCTGGTGGTGTTCTGGCAAATCTCTGAACTAAACACATTTTTCTTGAAACATATATTTGAAATGCCTCCATCACATCCATTGGTGATGGCACGTCTTTGTCTCATAGGAGTAATTGTGGCTCCCTCTGTAAGGTACATTTATGTATAATATTTATACAGCCAGAGCGCCTCCTTGACAATGTCAAATGGAGCATCCTCCAACGTCATCATCCAATGTCATCACATAGCATTGATTCTTTATAAGTCAAAATAACTTATTACTAATTCATTAGCAAAAACTTTGGCTCTGATTGTACTTAGCATGCAACACATAAGTCTCACCATCCTAGCGTTAAGTTCTGGTTGAGACCCAAACCTTTGCTTTGCTACTCAGGGTCTTCTGTGTAACATCACAAGTAATTGTTATTGAGTTATCTATGTTTTTGATTAGCAACTAATCGTTTTTTACTTTTAATTCATATATATATGCTGCCTCCGCCGGGCCCCGGCAGGAAGGGTAGACCCAAAAAGTGCTGGCTTGACGTTGTAAAGGGTGATATGCGTACCAATGGGCTCGCTACCAAGGATGCTGAAGATTGTGCGAAGTGGAGAAGAAAAAGTCGGAAACCGGACCATGGGTGCCGAAGCGTGAGTTTGATATTGTTTGTGTTTGTTCTTAAACTTCAGTAAAATATTACTAGGTATTCCATATAAAAACTAATAGTTCCAAAAGATATTTTTATACATAAAAATATCTTGGCATTTCATATTATTATATGAAATGCCAAGACAGAGCGATGGTATAGCCGTCTGTTTATTGTGTCAAGGGATAACTGTGTGACTTAACCTCAATATGTAAAATATTCTCATATTGAATTTCAGGCAATACTACACATATGTTACGGACCCTAAATGCAAACGAGTTGGCACCCAGTGTTGGGTATATGGGGCAATAATGGTCACAGAATCCATGTTGTGCATCAAGAATGGGAAGGAGCTGTTTGGGCAGGCCCAAGTGTGTAACGTCATTGTATGGCTCGTTATACAAATATTAGTATCAATAGGCTGTGTTTATGGAGTGGTTCTTTATAATAGATATATAGAGGTGAGCAATGATTATGTTTTGTCTTGGAATAATTTTTTAGTTTTGGGAGGGTTCAAGGAGATGTTTTATGAATATAACAGTATTTTTTTTTTACTTTTAAACATATCACAAATTAACTGTTGTTTGGGTCCTAAAAAGTTGCAGGATAAGAAATCTGAGCAGTTGATTGGAGACTAAAGTTCATACTTTTCAAGAGTTGATCATATCCTTAGTGATTGGTTGAAAATTTCTTAACATTTTGGCAGTGGCGTAGCGAGGGGGGTGCAAGGGGGGGCATCATGCCCCAGGCGCTACTCACCAAGGGGCGCCAAATTGTACGCAAAACCAAAAATTGCACTGGATAATTTTTATTGTAATTGATTTCTGTAAAATATATTTTAAATTTAGTGCTAGTGTAATATAATAAATGTTAATTCGTAAATAAAAGGGAACACCAATAGTCTAAATCAAACTGTAATAATATATTCATAATAGAAGTGGTACGTCTTTTCTAATTTCTTTCTTTGTACTAATTCTAGATGATCATACATTTCAAAATCTAGTCTTCTTTTCTCAACTAAGTTTTTTGTCTTAAAAAAGCCTAGCTTGAGCCTATGACTATATTAATTTTACTTTATTTTTTAATTAATTAATTTGCGAGTATATTTTACAAATATATATGTATTATATGGTTTTCGAATCTGCTAAAAAGGTATTGTGCCCCGGGCGCGAGTTAAGCTCGCTACGCCACTGCATTTTGGGGTTGATTCAAAAAGGAAGGAAAAAAAGGCGTTTTTTGATCTGTGAGTTACTGTTTCAACAGTACAAAAGAAAAACATTTTTATGTCGAGCTTGATATTACTGATGAGAAATGGATTGCATTATAAAAACCCTGTATTGAAAAGTATGAGTTAAGTGAATAATCATCATCATTAGTAGCATAACGGTTATTCATAGGTCCAAGTTCCCCCTTTGTATGTAATTGGATCAATAGAGCATCATTATCATATTAGCGTTGAATCCCGGTTGCAGCCCAAACTCTCGCTTCGGCGACCGGGTACCGCTTTCCAACTTTTTCTTCTCCACTTCGCACGGTCTTCAGCATCTCTGGTGGTCAGTCCATTGGCACGCATATCAACCCCTACGATGTCAAGCCAGCACTTTTTGGGTCTACCCCTTCTGCCGGGGCCCGACGGTGGCGGCATGACCAGACATTTGTTCCCCATGTAAGTAACCGGTTGCCGTAAAACGTGGCCATACCAGCGAATGCAACATTCCTGCAATTTATCCGCAATGTCACGGACATAAAGGCTGCCGCGAATGCGAGAGTTCCTCAATTGGATCAACACAGCATAACAAAAAAAAAACAGCCCCAATGGGTTGCCGAATACAATGGATGCGCTAAGCCGTATATTGAAGAAAAACAGTCGCAATAAAATTATTTTAAATAGGTATACAATGCTCGACTGCACTTAATTAACTCAGTTATGTTGGAAAAAGCATTTTCATAATTCATTATTTTATTGTTTATGGGGTTAAAAACTTGTCCTTGCCTAATAATAAACACACATCCTTATGATCTTGTGCTTTGGGGAAATCCCTTCTTGGGCTCGAACTCCTCTATTTGCTGTATGGGCTGTTAATTTTATCATTTTAATTTTAATTCAAGTTATATTATTTACAGCCAAATGACAGTGTTACTGAAACACCAAAGAAGGAAGATTAAACTTAAGTTGTAAGTAGAATTTCGATTAATATATGGATGGAGAGATATTAGAATTGGATGCTGCTATATTGATATTTAAATTATCTGTTGTTTTTCTATGTGAGAAAAATATTTACGATTTCATTTGTATTTTGTTAATAAATTAAGTTGATTGATAGAATTAACACATTGATCAAAAAGTTTCTGGACTAAGTAAGAAAAACACAAAATTTTCGGAAAATTTGTATTCATTTTTCGATATAATTTCCATCTAAAACGATACAATCGGCTCAACGCTTCTCTAACTTCTCGATATCATGTTTATAGAACGCTTGATCTTTGCTCGCAAAATGGGCCTCAGTTTCGGCAAAGGCTTCCTCGTTGGTGCTTAATCGTTTCCCAGGAGCATCCTTTTCAGGTCTGTGAAGAGCCAGTAGTCGCTGGGGGCCAAATCTGGCGAATATGTGGGATGGGACAGCAATTGGAAGTGCAATTCATGCAATTTGTCCATCATAGCCATTGATTTGTGATATGCATTATCTTGGTTAAACAGTGGTTTTTTCTTTGCCATGTGGGGCCATTTGTTCTTTATTTCTTCACTCAATTGGTCCAATAACGCTGTATAGTATTCAAAATTGATCCTTTTTCCTTTCTCAAAATAGTCGATAAACAAAATAGCATGCGCATCCCAAAATACCTTGCCAGCCGATTGTTGTGTCTTTAGTCTCTTTGGAATGCTTCCACTTGCCTCAACCCATTCAGCTGATGAGCGCTTTGACTCTGGAGTGTAATATTGTACCCAGGTTCCATCTATGGTCAATTACCGACGCAAAAAATCCGCTTTGTTATCGTTGAAAAACTTCAGACAGGCTTCCGAATCGTCGATTCGTTGTTGTTTTTGAGCCGGTGTTAACAAACCCATTTTGAGTTGAACTTTTTCATACTCAAATTGTCGTGTAAAATAGTAGACATGGGTAACTCAGCGAAAATCCTTGCGTTAACTAAATAACTCAGGCGCAGTTAACTCCGCCGGCTCATTGAGTTAATTCAAAATTGCGTCATGGTACAACAAAATGAAAACACGCCGAGTGAGCAACGAAATGCGCGCCATCTGCAAGCTGCGCTCACAGGTTCTTGGTGACACAAACAGCGCACAAACTACGTGAACAATGAGCCTTGTTCACCTATTGACATCGAGTGAGTGAAAGAATTAATAATATCGGGCATGATGACCAGAGATTGGCGTTTTGTTTTTGTCGTCGATGCGCATCGTTAATTAGTAAACCGCATCCGATGCCGGCATTGTTATTTCTGGCATCGATTGTGCAATTTGCCAAAATTAGTTGTCGGCTAAAGTGATAGATATTAGATACTCAGTAACGGTGCCATAATGATGCATGTCCAAAATTTATGTCTTTCAATGAATTTTTATCTTTGTTACTTCACTGCATTTTAGAATACAAAATAACAACACTTTTGTACACTAAAACACACTTAATAACAAATAACTACTCCCCACAGAATCGACTACAGTCAGTTCATTTGTTTTGATTTTCGAACGTGAACGTATTCCGTCATTTGCTTTGTTTTACACACAGCTGTCTGTGTTAAAATAAAACCTTATAGCCAGTAAGTAAAGTGAAATCTAGAAAATAAAGATTACCTAGATAAAACTCCATTTACATTTTACGGAGTTGCAGTTTATAAAAATTAAATTCGTATTTCCCGGTCCTGCGCTGTGCGCCATCTCATTCTGAAGATATGAGTTAACACATCAGCACAGTGAAGTGAGTTGGCGCAAATGCGCTACGTAGCGCAGTGTTACCCATCTCTATAAAGTAGTAAGAACGCTACCATACATATACATATGATAACTTTGAAATATCAGCCATCTCCCTGACTTTCATATTGCGGTCGGTGAAAACAATTCTGCGGATATTTTGACGTTTTCTTCGTTAAGAGCCGTATTTTCATATATATTACCACTGCGTTGAGCGTCGTTGACATCACTACGATCACGTTTAAATTCATTATACCATTCGCAAAATCAACCATTCGGTTGCTAAGCCACAATTCCGCGTCTCGCATTATTCCCAATCAAAAAAACATTGCCTGATCTACACGCCATCTTTTGACAGACAGAAAGTAGTTTGACACAAACAACATTAACTTGAGAACACGTGGTCCAAGTGTCATGAAATTTTGACACATACCTTATATAGGATGGCGCTATCGAATGCTATGATAGATTTTGCATATGTGGCGTCATCTATATGTTAGTCCGGGAACTTTTTGATCAATGTATTATTTCACATTAGTTGCCTCCTGTAGAAATGACGAAGAATCTTAAATTACTTGACAGAATGAGTCACAGATCCAAAATAATAAGCTTTCCTACATGTTCTTAAATTAGTTTTCATATGTGATATTAATAATATTTTGTATAATTTGTTTATTTTTCAGACTTAATATTGAACTAGAAAAGACATGTTAGAAGATCGGGTGTTTCGATGTATTTAAATATTCCAAGAGGCTTGTTGACACTTAGTGCAAGAACCAAGTGTAAATATTAATAATTAGCTTAATTTGTTTCCATAACAATTTATCCTGACACGCCTGAAATGTTTGACACTGAATATTTGCAGTTGCTGCTTGTGCGATTTTTTATGTTAAGTATATTTATTTGCCCATAGTCGTGATAAAACAACACACTGGCTTTGATGAAATAATGAGCGAATCTTATGAAGCTTTTACTAAAAAGCTTCATATCGAAGTGTAAATGTTTCAATATCCTTAACTGACACGATTAGTATTTATAGGAAGTGTCAACAAGATGTGATTTACAGTAGTAAGTGCTCATAGTAGGACGAAAGGCAACTGCTATACAAAATATTTTGTAGCCTAATGCTATCGCACTGAGACCAGCAATCTGCAAGTCTAGGATTCGAATCCCACAATAGCATCCACTGAAATAAAACATGGTGAGGAAACGTGTATGCCGAGATCAGCAGAATGTGTAACCCGCCAATCCGCCTTGGACAAGCGTGGCGGGTATGTTGTTGGTACCCTCTAATATAGGCCTGAGCCCTAGCAGTAAGGCGTTATGGGTAATAATTGAATAACCCTTAAGTTACTAACTTAACTAAAGTTACTTCGTAACGTAACTTGATAATTTATCTATATGATATTTGTAAATTTATGATTTATCAAAGTTGCTTTTCAGACATAGAAAAACTATTGTGTGATACGATTGCTAATGCCACAGAGTGTCTCTTGCACTGTTCTTCCATATTGGTCACGATCCGCGAATCAGTAGGTATATGGTTGCCTCTCGTTCCTTCTTTGCTTGCGGTGTTGCAGACGACTGCGCTCAACATTAATGTTACATTAGGTATAATTAAATTATACTAGTCAAAGGCAATTTTCGAATTGATGTTTGTTTTTGTTTACCCCATTATGCCAAACGTGTAAAAACAATCTAGTGCTTTGGCTACATTGTGATTTAAAATGTTTCGTAGGCACCTATTTGTTATACATACATTGTTATACAAATACAGTAATCCCCCTTATAACACGGTACTCTTATAACGCATTTTCATATTACGCGATTTCAGTCCCTCGTATAACACGGATATTCCCCCATATAACGCGTTAATTTCACACGTTATATTTCTGTTTGTACTGTGAAATTTATAATGATTTGTACAGTTCATAATTAATTTCGCGTACTTTTTTTCTGAATCATTTGTACATAACGCGTTATATGGGGTCATACAAACGCGTTATACGAGAATATTCCTACATCGCGTTTCCTATAACGCGAAACCAATCTACCGTGTTATAGGGAGGATTACTGTACATTAATTTCTAATCTACATAGCTAGGAAATGAATACCTTATTAATTATAATCTTAATTTGGTATCGCTTCAGTTTAGTTCTGTACACAAGAACTGTTCCTTTCCCTTTTAATTAAATGAAACCATTGATATATGTTGTTAAGCCATTTTTCGATTTTCCTTCTCATCAGAAACTATTGTCGCTAAATGTGTAGGAAAACTCAACGTATGATGCGTAGCAAAGTACCGGCATGTGCTTACTTTAATTTTGTGTTGTGTTCTTTGCGCATTAACAATAAGGCAGGTGTTGCCAAAGCGTAGTTGTACTTACACATATTGGGTAGATTAATTTATATATATATATATATATATATATATATATATATATATATATATATATATATATATATATATATATATATATATATATATTAATAAGTTGTTATGAATACACTTTCAATTCCTCTCGTGCATATCTATAACTACTCCATGTTACTAAGATGCGAGAAATCTCGGCATTTACATGAATTTGGCAATCGCTTTAAATTCAAAATGGCGGCTAAACGTTAATAATATAGTTAATAACGTTGAGGTTGAATGGCTCTTCTCTTCTGCCAGCCAACCTAATACTAAATTGTCTGATTAAAATACGTTAGCCTATTTAACTTCTATTTATAACTCAGATGATTAATGATTTCACTATTCTGGAAACCTAAAATATTTTTAAAGGAAACAAAGGTCCTAATCTGCACTTGTGGAAGAAAATAAAATCTTTATATTCATTCATCATTGATATAGAGTAATGAAAGTGTAGTTAGTAGTAGAGTAATGAAATCATACAATTTAATTGTATGCTGTATTCTAATAGCTATAGTTTGTGAAAATGTCCGAACAGAGAATATCATTTAAACATTCTTCATATTCGAATAAAATTTTACGGGTCCCTTCGATTTATTGTCTAAACGTAACACAAGTTATTCAGATAGTAATCTGAATATAAAAATCAGGTGTAAATATTTTTATGGTATTCAGACGAGCTACTTTTTTTTGCTAGAGTTCAGCAGACAGACAAACGGCCCACCCTGGCAGGTGGTCACCGTCGCCTATGGACGTTTGCAGCACCAGAGGCACTACCAACGCGCTGCCGGTCTCGAAGAAATTTTATAACGCCTTTTTTGAAGAACCCCATATCGTACCGCGCTGAGAAAACCTCAGCCGGAAGCTCATTCCAGATCCTGAGAGTACGCAACATAAACGTTCTGGAGAACCGTTTCGTACAAGAGAGAAGAGGCTCCAAGAAATGGGAATGAACACCCAGCCGATGGCGGGCAGTGCGGTGGTAGAAAGACGACGAGGGCACCATCCTAAATAGTTCTTCAGAACACTCCCCGTTGTACAGACGGTAGAATACGCAAAGAGACGCAGTCTCTCCGAAGTCCAAGGGTGTCTAGACCGTCTGTGAATATGGGATCGCCGACAACAAGAACTGCGCGCCGTTGGATCGAGTCTAGGGGATTGAGCTGACAGGCGGGTGCTCCAGCCCATAAATGTGAGCAGTACTCCATATGCGGTCTGACCTGTACTCTATATAGCACAGCCGTTGCCTTGGACTGAAGTACTGCTTGGACCGGTTTAGCACACCTAGCTTTTTAGAGGCAAGCTTAGCTTTACCCTCCAATTGTCCCCTAAACTGCACATCATTCGTGATGTCGACACCAAGGATTCCGATACTGCTTGCGATGGAAAGAGAGGTTCCTTGAAACTGTGGCGCAGGTGCGAACGGGGTGAGGTTTTCTTGGCAGAGAATACGCAGACTTGCGTCTTCGAGGGGTTGAACTGGATAAGATTTTGTCGTCCCCATTCAGACTTATTTATTGTTTTTAGATAGGTACCTATATTAAGTTAGTGTGACATTTTTTTTATTGCTGTAGGACAGCACACGCTGACGGCCCATTTAGAATTTAGCAGTTACCGTCGTCTATGGATGTTTGCAACGCCAGTGGCATCGCGAACACGTTGCTGTTCCATAAGGGTACAGAAACTTGGAGCCACTAATGCCGGAAACAGAATACAATTATGGCGGCATACTTAAGACCGAAGGTGGTCGTATCACGTGATGAATGGGTTTTTGTTGCCCTTTACGACAGGCCAACCCCGGCCGCAGAGGTCAGTATTCTTTCTCCGCCCCTGCATGGATACAATTTGAAATGTGTTGCTTATTTAAAATATATACCTAGTAGGTTCTTAAAAAATGGTTACTAATTAAAGGTTATATTAAAGAAATAGTTTCATTTATCTATTATGCTAATTTATTTATCTGATAATATAATTTATAAATTACTATGACGGTAACATAACGTTTAATCCTAAAATGGAATGCGTTATAAATATATATATATATATATATATATATATATATATATATATATATATATATATATATATATATATGAAAATTACTTAAATTGTTTAGTGAGGTGTCAAAGACATTATTATAGGACCTATTGTAGGATAATTTATTTCAGAAAGTGCGTTAATAAATATAGCCTTTTTACTGTAGAATTTTGTGTGACCAATGGTACAGTACTTACTAATAGTTACTTGAACTAAGAGTTTTAGTTAGTGTTGTAGTTTGTGAGTTGTAGTAATATACGTTAAATTGAGAAATACTGTTCTATTTATTTTTCGAATTAAAAACATTACCGATTCTTCAAAATTCTTTTTTTATATTATTTTGAATTATGAACACTTTAGTTCCGGTTTGCTGCATGCTGCCGCAAAGGGCAGCCTAACAAGCAGCCAATACAGCCGGTCCGGTAGTTGACTTGACACGATCTTCACGAATGTCCTATGCGTCAGTCTATATTGTCTTTGAAAACGCCTATAAATTAAAAAAAACGTACATGTTTTATGTGTTGTATTAAGTATAAGTGTTTTAAATGTTTTCCTCCCTAGATCTCAATATACTGATAGGGGTGAAAATTGAGTAACTCAAGAGTTTAGCTCTGTTGGAAATCGTCAATATCTGCTGCTAAAATTTTGTACAAGTATGTACCTAACAATTTTCTTCTTACTTAACATTTCGTCTCGCCGATAAAACCGAAAACAATGTAAAAAGTGGCCATTTTCCAGAGCTCAGCTCATTGTTATTGAACTGATCATGAATAAATAAATCTATGTTAACCGAGTGATCGTTAAATAAATTTAGTTAAAGTTAAATTGTTATCGTAAGGGAACGTACCGATGTGACCTGTTTTTATCATTTTTTTTACAATCCCTCGCTCCATTTGGTGACCAACCATATTATATGAGAATATCTCCTTAGTCCTCTTGTTTCTACCTAGTAATTAATAAATACAGTTTTCAATCATTATTTGTAACAAAGTATTCATATCGTCTTTGATGCCATCTGTGAGTTAGAAAAGCATTAAAACGATGCGCACCATTTTTTAATATAGCTTTTCGCAAGATGTGAGGAAAACCTAAAGCACACCCTCCTCTCTGTGACCATGCGAGGGAGGCATTTTGAAAACCTCCCTGAATGGGTTACGCAGTATCGGTACGTTACCTAACTACTACTTGTGATCTCCGTGGCGTAACGCCGACGCACGCTAGAACGCCCGCGGAGTTTACGAGTTCAATTCCCTTTCCAAGTCTGGGTGTGTATGTATCATTAGCTTGACTTTATTTATATTACGTATATGTATATTGGAAAAAATAAAGCATACCATTTATGTGGTATGTTGTCCAGTATCCATAGCACAAGGGCGCTCTAATGCATAATTTGGGACTAGACGGCGCTGTGTGAGGTATTCCCGTATATTTATTTATCCAAATAGTTAGCTTTTTCAGTCTACATATGCTTTAATATACTTGATGATAGTTGGCGTGTGTGTGATGAGATGGACAACTTCATAGATGATCATAAAAGTCGTTTACTTGTCGAGTACCTACAAAAATATTGTGGATGGAATTTTTGAATAAATGTCTGATGTTTTAAATATTTTTTATTGTGACACTTCTTGAAATTTCCTTGAGTAAAGGGTGGCGACCTCCGTGACACAACCACTTTCGTACATCGGTACAAGCCACACAAATTGGTAATGCGCCTGGCGGCCACTGTAACTGTACTTTTTCTTTGCTTATGACGTCACAAGGGCGTTAATTTGACAAGGTTCAAGCGCATTACCAATTTGCATGGCTTATACGCCAAGTGGTTGATGGGTTCGATTCCCATTGTTTATGTATTTATATACAAAAGGCAAATCATCCATAACCATCAGTTATCATTAACCATACACAAGCACTCTACTGATTACTTTTGTACCAGATGGCGCTGTGTATATTGGCCGTATTGTTCGACGTGTTGACGAATTCGTATTGTATAATACAAATAGATATGTAATAAGTAATGCAATGCAATCATTTAAAAGTTTACATTATAAAATAAACCTTGTCATTATTAATAAGGTTGGTATTACTGGAGCAAAACTCCGTCTTACGAATTTTCGATCAGGACACGTGACCTGACGCGAGTTTATCATTTTTACGCATCACAAAAAAGTGCACAATGCCGCTAAAGAATTGTTCACTTCAAAAAAATATTACCAGCATTGCTAGCTCGTGAAACACTTGGTTTTAATTATACTTTACTCCGTGCAGGGGCGGAGTAAGAATTACTGAACCCTGCGGCCGGGGTCGGCCGTCGGCCTGTCGTAAGACGATAAAACAACCCTAGCTAGGTGATGCGAGTTCTAACGGTGGATGGTAACTACGACTGGTTTCGAAATGGGCTGTTATAATAGCCTTGTGTTGTGTTCCAGCATGTGACCAAGTTTTAAGTACCCATCTGCAGACGGTATCCTGTCTGTTGCCCCACAGCAATAAAAAAATATATGGTTTCAACTATTGAAAATATTGTAATTGAAACAATAATTTTGGTTTTGTAAATTAAATCATTATCATCTTAGCGTTGAATCCCGGTTGTGACCCAAACTGTCGCTTCGGCGCCTGGAGTCCGCTTTCCTACTTTTTCTACTCCACTTCGCACGACTTTCGTTATCCCAGGTAGTCAGTCCATTGGCACGTATATCACCCTTCACGACGTCAAGCCATAGCTTATGCGGTCCTTCCGCGTCACTCTATACATTCACCGCAGCATATCATCATTAGTAGCATCATCACCGTGACACGCAGTTCCTGCTTGTGTCGCTTTAGCACCAGCCATGTTTCACAGCCGTATCAAAGGGCGGCCTAATGATGGTCATACAGACCTGTTTCTTCAACTTAACCGGCAATTTGGGGTCACAAATGACACCAGTCACCTCACGCCATTTGAGCCACGCGGCAGCAATGCGTGGCTTAACGTTGCCATCGATGTCACCAGACGTAAAATACAGATCCCAGGTATTTCACCTGATCCGTGCACTCGACCATATTCCCGCCTATGCGCACGGGTGTGGGATTTGTAGTTGCAGCCCGGTCTTCGCCACAATGAGCTTCAGACCGCCGTTCTCAAGAGATTCCTTCCAAGCTAACACACGTCGCACCAACCTACCCTTATCCGAATCTGCCAGCGCGATATCATCAGCATACATAAGCAACCATGGGGGCTGCTCATGTGAGTTTCTAATGCTGTCTGACAGAACCCGACCAGATACCACCCGCATACCGCTGAAAAGAAACGGACTAAGAACGGATACTCTCCTCTCCTGGTGTACTCTGAGAGTGATGGGGAAGGATTTTGTGTCGCCAACAGTGGTCCGATCCATGGAATCGGAATCGCGGTACATATCTCGGATGATGTCAATAAAGTCTCTAGAACCCCTTTGGACAGGAGTGCCCACCAGATCATCACGCGAGGAATACAGTCGAAGGCCTTCTACATGTCCAGAAACAGACAATGCAGGCGTATTCCTGGTTCTGTATTTCTCCGTGACAGTCCTTGAGCAAAAACAGGGTCCATAGTCCCGCGACCAGAGCAAAACCCATACTGACATTCCGAGACAGTGCACTCCTGTCCATATTGTCATAATTTTGACAAATTAAATATTTTTCGTATATTTGCAGTTAAATCAATTTATTATTATTATCATATAATATTACACTTCAATTAATTTACCAGAACAACAATTGCAGGGATAGAAAGCTTTGAAATCCAAAGTATTTTGTGCAGGGTCAATTAATGAGTTAGTTTTTAAAGTAGACAACAAACTCATCACCTTTTCCTTATCAATTCTCTTGGATTCCGCTTCGAAATATGAAGATAATGCTTTATCCTCAACAAATTTAAGTAGTATGTTAGTTAGTTCTTCTAATTGATTTCTCAGTCTTTCGCATTCTGTTTGGAATATTTTCAACTGAGCACTTCGCTCTTCATCTCTTCTTTTCAGTAAACTTCTTTGCTGCTGGTACAACGCAACATATTCACAAATTGTGTCAGTTTCATTTTGAAGCTGCAGAATAATATGTTCAAGGCGATGTTTCTCATCGGACAAAGCCGCAACTTCTTCCATTATTTTAAGAAATCTGTTTTGTAGTTTATTCATAGCATCCTCTTTATCAAACTTATTTCCATTTTCCAATTCAAGATCAACTTCTTTTTCAGCACTCTCAGTGTTGTGAGAATTTAAAACACCTAATCCTTTTGGTGAACTAGATTCTTTACTAATTATTTCATTAGAATTAACATCAGAAGTATTTTCATCAATTTGAGAATGCTGTTGTTTAACTAATTCTTCATATTTTGCTTCAGTATCGCGACAATAAGCTTGCAATCTTATCATTTCTCCATCTTTAGCTTTCAATTTCGTTTCGTTTTCCTTAGCCTTCTCTTCTATGTCGGCTAATTTCAGTGTTAATTCTCTGTTCAAATACTTCTCGGCTGTTAATTTTTCTGTTAATTCCAATTTATCTTTGCTCTGAAAATAAAATAAATACTTATAGTCCATCTTAAACCTCAGATTTGGTCTATGCTTCCAAAATAGTAGGACGTGATTAGGCATTGAAAGTAAGAATGAAAGTTTGAGAAGGTTTTCACATTACTAGTAGTTTACATTACTGTTATTAGTAACAAACTAAGCAAAATTCAAGCATAATGGATCAGCAGAATAGGATGAAATTTCAAAATCAGTTATAGTCAGAATTTTTTACATATAAGTTATCTGGATGTGGAACTTTTGTTGTATTATATAAAAATAACATAATCAATTGTTAACTAATTATAAACCAGCAAACTGAAAAATAAAATTAAGTTACCATCTTCACAAATGCCTCTTCCAATCTTTGCATATCTTCCTTTAATTTTTTGTTCTGTTCTGTTGCAATTTGTGCTGCCACTTTATCACTGGCTATGTCAGCATTTAATTTTGTTAAACTTATTTTCAACTCTTGATCTTCTTTGACTTCTAATTCCTTGATTCTTTCAATAGAAATAGAATATAAGTTTTGTAGTTCTGTATATTTCGTGTTCAAATTTTGAAGTTCTTCCTATAATTAAATTATATTATAAAAAAAAATAATTTTAATAAAACAGAAATTGAGAATTTGTTTATTTTTTGTACAAGTTTTAGTGCATACAAAGTGCATCGCTTACTGGCCTGTGCAATGATATTGGCAGTCTAGTTTTCTATCAGCCCAGGCCCTAGGCTTTAGGAGAACAGCGGATTTTTTTTCTAGTCACTAGAGTTCAGAGAAAGTAAAACAGAACAGTATGTTTCCTACCCTTCCTGTCGCCTTCCCCCTTGGCTGAATAATGTTGTATGTAGTTCTTACTTCAGGCAGAGATTAAATGACCTGCATGAAACTTCATATTGTACTTGTTATTTTATAATTAAAAAACTTACCTGAACTTTGTTAAACTCAGTTAACAATTTTTCATGATCTGCTTTATCAGTTACATTATCATTACTGCTGCTAGTTTTGTTAGCAGCATAACTTTGTAACCTTATTTCCATATCACTTATTTGATCAATGAGGCTATTTTCTCTGTTTGATAAATTCTGAATTTCATTTGTGAGTTCCTCATTCTTCTTAACAACAAACCTAAACTGTTCATTAATTTCATTTGTGTAATGCACATAGTGGGAATTCAACTGATCCCTCTCTTTTTGTAATGTCTTTTGTTGCATTTCTAGTTCATGTATTTTCTGCTTTAAAATGCCAATTTGTTCAACACTGCCATTATTATCAGACAATTGGGCCAACGACCCAGTAGTCATTTGCTGCAGTTGGAGCACAGTTGACTCATATCGCTGTTGCAAATTGTATAATTGGCTATGAAGAGAACTGTTTTCAGCATCTTTTGCCGATAAAACTGTTTTAGTGAACTCAAGCTGTTCTTGATAATTAGTATTTTCTTCACATAGTTTTGCCTTTAAATTATTTAAGTCCTTGATGAGTTCTTCTTTAGCCATTAGCTCTTTAGTGGCATCTAAAAATTTGCATTTCAGACCCTCCAACTCACTTTCTAAATGCTGTATCTTTTGATTTGCAGATTTATTATTATCAACAGCTATGTTGTAATTAGCCTCCATTAAAGATAATTGTGCTTGTAGGTCACATATTTGTGATTCAAGCTTTCTTTTACTTGAAATCAATATTTCAGTGACATTTGCCTCCGGGATGAATTCTGTCAAGTTTGTGATTTGCTGCACTTTTGGGGGATCCTTGTATATACTACATTTTTCTTGAAAAACTTCTTCATCTATTTGATTGGGATTTTGTGAGTTGGTATAGTGTTCAGTGGAATAGCCTTGATTTGGTTCATTGTTCACATCTAAGCCACTTTTAGAAGAGCTTAATTTTTTGTCTTGATGGTCCCTCAACTGAAATCATGATAAAAAATATGTATAGCAGATTATATATTTGTGTTATATTATATTTCAATTATAATTTTTGTCCACAATGATTTTAATCTTAAATTTAATTGAAAAAGTCTTAAAACATCTATAAACATTTTTACAATCTATATTGCATCTTTTCATTTTAGAAGTAAAATTAGATTAGACAGTCTTAACTGTCTTCCTATAATCAAGTATCTGATTTCTGTAGTGATAACTTTAGAGAAACATATTTATTCAAAAAAAGGGGACCATTTGAAAAGCAGTGCCACCAGATAATTATTTGTAATATGGGCTTTACCTATAATGTGTATATGCACAATACCAATTAAATAATTGGCCCAAGGCAAATTGTCAATAAACATATTGTGCAAAAAACACTAGTCATGTGGAAGATGTACATGTCATTGAATCAAACCCATGGCTTTTGGGGTGATAATTCTAGGCTCGGCAGACTAAAGCACATAAGTCAAAAAACCCTACTTTACAGGAACTAAAAAAAACTATTTATAAAATCATAGTTTTATAAACTTTAAAATATTTTTATTAGCTATATTAGTGTATTACAATACCTTATTACTAAGATAAATTATTTTAGTAGGAATATAATAGTTTAATATTTAGGTGACTTAAGTTATTAGGAACATTCTAGTAGCGTGACATATGTGAAAAAGTTCAACAATTAAATTATAAATAAAAGTAAATAAAAAAAGCAATAATAATTTTAAAAATAAGTCAACTTGTTTACTTGTTGGTATCAATTCTTGTTCTTCTTCTGGTTCAGAATGTCTGGATCAGTATTTCGTACAGTTTCCAAAGTGGGAAGACTTAAATAAAATTGATGGTAAATATCGCATCAAAGGCAGCAGCGAAAACAAATCTTTTTTTTCTATTGATATGAATAAAGGCTGAATAGATATTATAGGAATATTATCAGGAACTTCGGATCCTCTTCTTTTATAGTTAAAGTTTAAAAAAGGTGAATCTGTATCTAACGTATCTTTATAAGAAAGGATTCTTGTTCATATCGTAGCCACCTTTTATCCAGCCATTTAAACTGTCGTCCATCAGAGTCTTTATTCCTTCAAACTAAAGCACTTTACAGTAGGGATGAAAAGTCATAAAAATCTATACTTTTCATTTCTACAACCTGAAACTTTTTACTGCTAGATCAGATCAACTGGAACCAAATATGGGGGTGAAATATGTGCAATTCAGTTTTCTACTTTTTTTTTCAATAATGCCATGATCTGTATCCACTTCCAGGTGGCTGTGGCCAGGAATCATAAACTTATGGTCTATTATTTTGATCGATCGATGTTTTTGCAGTGCCCAGCGAAACATACAACTGACATAAGAATTTCTATTCTGGCCACCGCATGTATCTGAGTAAAAAATAACATGTTTTGTATTATCTGATATTGAAGTTTAGCTCCACGAGCTGCAATCGCCTCGTGCCACACATAGCACACAGCTTCACCAGGTTTGTTGTCTTGGATAGTTAAGTTGAACGTTCACAACTGTCGCTTATAAAAGGCCACAGAAGAACTTAGCGCTGGTGTGGTAAGTAAGAGTACACCTGTAACATGTTATAATTTTTACACATATAAGTCAGCTCGTTTCATTTCATAGGCTTGATCAGCTAGGAATTTGTATGTCATGTTGATTCATGAGATTGTTTCTAACTGATTCCTCTAGACACAACTGTATCTTAAACATGTCACAGATGTAACAAGTATCGACACGCGGTTTTTTAAATGAAATTCCCAATTTATGAAATTCCTGGCTGTATATTTTGATTGAAGGTGGTTTATTACGATCCTGACAAAATAACTCGTACATTTTCTACATTGTTAAGTGAGATGGCAAGTATTTCTTCGACATACTCTTTCTGGTATAGTGACTTTCATATGATGGAAATGACATGATGTGTCTTAATTTCAAGGTGTTTCTCGTTTGAAATCTTATGTTTAGGAATAGTTTTTCCACGGTTATCATCTGTTTGAATGCCACCTTATAGATGTTCTCTTTTTCATGGCAACTGTGTTTATAAAATTGTCACACTCTCGTCTAATGTTTTCATTAAACACCCTCGACAAACAGGTTCACGTTTACCATGCACAGTATTATTACTGTGCATGGTAAACGTAATATTTATAAGTATTCATTCTAAACTTTTGCTTTTCTGAATCATCAGTGCGTATTCTTTGCGTATATTGTTCTTCAATTTCCATTAAAGAGGCCATGTATGCAGATCTTTTTGAGTAAGAACCCATTTGCCAATATTCCTTAAATACGGCATGCCTGTCATTTGATGATAAACACTCTTTACACTTCATTCTACATAAAGGTAACTCTTTCACAGTACGCTCTGGTATACCCTTTCCTTTCAGAGTTTTGTATCCCTGCCCAAAGTTACGCTTTAATTTTTTCTCTCTCTTTATAACACATAATTCCCTAAACAAATGTCACTTTTGATGTTCTTAATAACATAAGTCAAGTTATGTTTTTTTGTGCGTCAACCTATATTAGAATTGGATATTGTTGATAAGGTCCGCCACTTGAATACGCCATGAAATACTTTAGATTGACTTATGTGCTCTAGTCAGACTACGTGTAGAATAAAATGAAAGCCAATGATGGAATAAAAAATAAAACGAAAATTTTGACTTATGTGCTTTAGTCTGCCGACCCTAGAATTAAAGTGTGATAATATTGGGGTAATCACATACTAAACATGTAATATTGAATAATAAGAAAATAAACACAATAATATTTTTTTAATAGTAAATCTATTTTCTGGCATAACGACTGAGAAACAAGAGCCCCAAAAGAAATAAATGGGTTTCAAGTTCCATAGTGAAAGATGTTCACCTGTTAGTCGAAATTACGAATAGTTCAATCATCAACTCTCAACTAAATAAATAATGAAGTCATTTTTAAATATTTGTGTATAAAAACGGCTGCAAGTGCGGGCGGGTTGTTAATTGTATTTTAATCATAGTATAAATAAACTTATAAACCATTTCATAAAATAATAATATAGATAATAGCCAACCTTTTTTCGAGCGAGTGCTAATTTAGCAGCTCTAGCGTCCATATTTGAACAAAATAATACTCTTTATTCCAACATCTAGATAGATCATAAAACCAGTAACTAAAAGTTCATAATTAATTACAATTTAAAACAGTATAACTATAGCCCCGTGGCAAATACAGTTTACAGAATACAGACTTTGGATTGGACAACGTCGTCGTCAACAATTCAAGTTAATTCATCTTCAACATCAGTTCAGTCAGTTCAGTTCTTAAGGTTATGGCTCCAATGCCTCTAGCATCGATTTTGCCAGTATCGGAGTTACAAAAGTGACAGGTTGTAATAAAATAAACTGTAATTTAAAACGCGGGAGTTTCGAAAGCTAACGTTATCTGGAATCCTGAGGACAACACAGTTTCTATTTGTTATAAATTGTACTATGATACTTAAAAATAAATACAATTACAAAGTTTAGTACTTAGTGGCGCACAATGCCGAAGGTTAATTGAAACGTGAATTA
Source organism: Malacosoma neustria (assembly GCA_963693495.1). Taxonomy (NCBI): domain Eukaryota; kingdom Metazoa; phylum Arthropoda; class Insecta; order Lepidoptera; family Lasiocampidae; genus Malacosoma; species Malacosoma neustria. Next base: position 13,053,695 of record OY856375.1, read on the forward strand.
GTTTTGAAATGCACCAGCAGAGTGCGCTAAGTTCAGCGTTGAAAAAAAATAGATAAAATATAGATTCGAATTCTAAAATGAAATTTGTATTCCTATTTTAAATGTGGAATATAAAAAAAGTCAATGTTTGTACCTTCATCCATACTTATATTTATTTTTATTACACAGTTTGAATTAACTTTGATTATTTCAAAAAAAGTACGACGAAACAAAAGCTTTAAATTATTGTCACACGGTAAAAACTTTTCTTTTAGAATGCTGGCCACAAAAAAGTTTATTGAATTCGAATCTCGAATTGTTCATGAAAATAAAAATGTATACTTTTAGAAATTTACTCATTTTTTAAATATGGAGTGGACGCTTAAAGAAGACCGTGTTGCAGTTATTGCGTTGCATCGTTGCGGTTACGCGCCAATTCAAATTTTTAACATACTGAAAAATTTGAATATAACCAAAAGATTCATTTATCGTACCATCAAACGATACAATGAAGACTCTAGTGTAGATGACAGGTCAAGAAGTGGTCGCCCTCGGTCTGTTAGGACTCCAGCAGTGATAAAAGCTGTGAAGGCACGAATTCAAAGAAATCCCAAACGTAAGCAGAAACTGTTGGCCCTTCAGATGGGGTTAAGCAGAACCACGGTGAAAAGGGTGTTAAATGAAGACTTAGGGCTTCGGGCATATCGAAGAAAAACAGGACATCGTTTGAATGCTCGTCTAATGGACCTGAGACTGAAGATATGCCGCGCTTTGTTGAAGCGGTACGCGGGAAAAAAATATCGGGAAATTCTTTTTTCGGATGAAAAAATGTTTACCGTAGAAGAGAGCTACAACAAACAAAATGATAAGGTGTACGCACACAGTAGTGAAGAAGCGAGCAACCGTATTCCGCGTGTCCAACGAGGTCATTTTCCATCCTCGCTCATGGTATGGTTGGGAGTTTCTTATTGGGGCTTAACAGAGGTACATTTTTGTGAGAAAGGTGTAAAAACGAATGCTGTTGTGTATCAAAATACAGTCCTGACGAACCTTGTGGAACCTGTTACTCATACCATGTTCAATAACAGGCACTGGGTATTCCAACAAGATTCGGCGCCAGCTCATAGAGCGAAGAGCACACAAGACTGGCTGGCGGCGCGTGAAATCGACATCATCCGGCACGAAGACTGGCCCTCCTCCAGTCCAGATTTGAATCCGTTAGATTACAAGATATGGCAACACTTGGAGGAAAAGGCGTGTTCAAAGCCTCAACCCAATTTGGAGTCACTCAAGACATCCTTGATTAAGGCAGCCGCCGATATTGACATGGACCTCGTTCGTGCTGCGATAGAGGACTGGCCGCGCAGATTGAAGGCTTGTATTCAAAATCACGGAGGTCATTTTGAATAAACTTTAATGTCATAAGAATCTATGTTTTGTTAAGTTCATTTTGGTATATGAATGGTTACATAAGTAATAAACTTGTTACAATTATTTTACATTAAACATGTGACAGAATTTATGACCTGACTAGGTATATATATATATATATATATATATATATATATATATATATATATATATATATATATATATATATATATATATATATATATATATATATATATTTTAAGTTAGTTTCAAGTATCTGTATGCAATAAAGAGTTTTCATTCATATATAAATAAAATTTCGATCAATGCAAAGCAAAAACACTTATTAATTTTCTGTCACTGAATTGGTATTTGATTGTACGCATCATTTTTGATAGTGCTCGATTGTGCGAAGCGTTGCTGTAGTTGAAATATCAACGTTGATCATTATGTCGCATAATGCACTCTAGTTGTAATTGGAAAACAAGGTTTTAAGTAACTAAACCAGGAACTTTTTTCTGATACAGAGACTCTTTTAGAAGCAATTCTATGGCCTAAATTGATAATAATAAAATTTTAAAATTAGGTAATTTATACCAATTTGCAGTCTATTATTCTCTTAATTGATATACTAGCTGTGCCCGCGACTCCGTCCGCGTGGAATAGTGACTAGGGGCAGAATTTTTTTGATATATCTTATGGTTTATTTTTGATTACAAACCCTTTAGACCCTAAAATATATATGAAATATGCAAACAGTCAGTATTTATCGAATGTAACTGTTACGCCATACGCCTCCGGAATACGTACGTTCGAACCTACAAATTTCAGCTTAAGCTAAACTCTATTTCATATGATTGATGACATAAATCTGAGGTCAACTTAAATTGGAATATAAAATTTCCGAAACTTATCATGTTTAACAAAAACTACTTACATGGCGTAACAGTTGCATTCGATAATACTGACTGTTTGCATATTTCATTTATTTATTGTATATTTTAGGGTTAACAGGGTTTGTAATCCAAAATATACTATGAGATATATCCAAAAATGCTGCCCAAAGTCACTATTCTACGCGGACAGAGTCGCGGGCACAGCTAGTTTCATATGATTGATGATATAAATCAACATAAATTTGAAATAAAACCTACATTGTTCAGCCTAAGCTGAACCGTATTTCATATAATTGTTGATATAAATCTGAGGTCAACTTAAATTGGTATATAAAATTTTCGAAACTTATCATTTTTAACAAAAACTATTTTTTTTTTCTAAAATAAAAATAGCCTAAGTTACATCAGCTATCTGCCAGTGAAAGTTCCGTCAAAATCGGTACAGCCATTTCAGAGATTAGCCGGAACAAACAGAGAGACAGACGGACAGACAGACAGACAGACAAAAATTGTAAAAAATGTTGTTTTGGTATATGTACCGTGTATACGTCCGAATGCATTTAGTAAAAAGCGGTTATTTTAATATTACAAACAGATCCTCCAATTTTATTTATTTGTATAGATGTATAGTTAAGCAAGTCAGTGTTGAAAAGATGTACACGTTCTTTAGTATGTAGAAAATTATACGCGTTGTTTGCTAATTTGTAATAATTCATGTGTGGAGAAAAAAATATGAGATAATTTTGGCTGACATTAGTTTTAAAGAGTGCTGACTTCCATCTTACTTTCCGACCCTGAGACAAAAAGTTTGCTCCAGAACCTTTCTTCCTTTAACCTGTCTGCTGGACTTGGGTCCCAAAGATCTTAGTTTTTTCACTCGCTGTCTTTCAAATTTCAACGCAATTGTATAAAAGCATCGTCACCCACTATTTTGGAGTCCAATGTGAAATGAGCATACCTAGTCTTACCATAGATACTAAAACAAAGAAAAAAAATTCCTATTACAATTAATATTTATTACTTTTACAGTGTGTTAGTTTAATATATAAATTTAAATAATTTAAAATATAAAAAGCTTATTCGAAGTGTTGCAGCCAATGGAGACCCCATTGGCTGCAATACAGTCCTTTAAACGTTGTGGCCAGTTATCAATAGAAGCACGCACTCTTTCCATGGGAAAATTCTTCACGGCCAATCGTACGGATTATTTTAGGGACTCCAAATTATCATGGCGTTTAGAGCAAGCCGTACTCTCTAAAACTGGCCATAAATCATAATCCAACGGATTAAGATCGGGACTAGACGGCCAGTCTTAAGCTCTGATGAAGTCCGAAACGTTCGTTTCCAACCAAGACCGAGCTTTATGACCCGGCGCCGAGTCTTGCTGGAAGGACCATTCTTAGTTATTGAACATGGTGTTGTTAATGGGCTTCACTACCTTCTCAAGAATTGGTATCTTGATACACTTGTGCCGATGTTTTGATACCTTTTTCAGAAAATTATGGCTCAGTCACTCCTTCATAGCTATTAATACCCCACCAAACCATCACTCAAGTCGGATAGTGCCCACGTTGCACTCTGTCGACTAATTGGAAAGCTTCCTTAGAGCTTTAAGCATAAATACGGTCATTTTGTTTGTTAAAATATTGCTCAATTGTAAAAATTTTCTCTCCGTAAACAAAATTTTTCTGTGACCTCCCATTGCGTACCGCTTCAGTAGTTATTTCGATTTTAACACCCTATTCTTTTTTAAATTATCAGTTAAGAAATGACCAGTACGTTTCAGTAAGTTATCTTTTAAAATACGCGACATGGTTCTAGGTGCTTCTTCTTCTTCATCTCCCGAGATAAAATCTTTTGCTTTCGGACAAGATTTATTCGAATTCTTTCCCTTACTGCTTTGACCACCTTTTTCGTACGAACACTACATGGACAGCCAGATCTTTGTATGTCACAAACAGAGGAAGTCTCATTGTACTTATTATTAGCCTGGTACATAAACATTTTACTAATACCAAGCGTATGGAGTTTTAAAAATTGCATTTGGATTCATACCTACTTTGTGTAATGCAATCACAGTGATTCGGTTCTCTTTATCACCCCACTCCATTTTAATATCGTAAAATATTGTACAATGTCAATACATTGTCAATACGCCAAAATGAGAAAATTCAATGAACAATCATATTTTGGTGACCGGGTTCAGTGTTTCAGAGGGTCACCATTTGGGTTATAAATGAAACAACACCAGGGATGGTTTAGCTGAATCAATACGGAAGCCGTATTGAGTACTGAATCCGTACTGAATAATTTATTTCAAAATTCGTGCTCTTTATATATGAATTGGCTGGGGATCGTCGACCAATCAGAAGCGTTTAAAAAGTAAACAAATGCAGATGTTTTTACACGACACAAATTCTTGGAAATTAAATATTTCAACCATGGCTTGACAACAGGATTATCGTTTCCTCGAAATTTGGTCGAGTCCTCGTCCCGCACTGCCGGTCTGCCGCCTCCGCAGGCGACGTTGATACGCGCGTTCGCGCCGTTCGCGGTCATTCCTGACTGAGACATTGCGCAGTGAGCGTGTGGTCGCGTTGTCGATTTAATATGTACGTTGTTATTATTATCGCCCGAAGTCTCTTCCGAGAAATGTAATGAAGATGAGGGCGATGCTTCGTGGATAGTACATATGCGACGTGGCCGACGATGATGTATGATGACTTTTCAGAGCTTCCCTTTTCCTTATTAATATGATATGGTGGCTACAGTGCTCCCCTTCAAGAAAAACGTACCGGTGGTCTGATAATGCGTCCCGACCGCGTCGTTTTGCGATCCGCGAGCGATGATGTAATCGCGGCGCTTGGTGCTTGGGTTCGATGCATGGTAACAGGGTTCGGTATGGTATTTGTTTGCTTGGTAACACTGCTTGGTGTGGTACTGGTACTTGAAGGTATGGTTATGAAGGTTTCTGAAGGTATGGTATCCCTGATCTCGGTGTCTTCTAAAAGGTATGCTGGTTTCAGGCGATCTATAGATATGTTTGCTTGTCGTCCAGGCAGCTGTATACAGAACACTTTGTTTGTTCGGCTTAATACTTTGTAGGGACCTTCATAGGGTGCTTGAAGTGGTTTTTTGACTGCATCTATTCTCATAAACACGTGACTGCACTTGTATAAATCTTCATGCACGAATACGCGTTTATTATTGCTGTGGTGTTCAGTAATGGCTTGTGGCTTGTTTTGCTGTATAATATCACGTAATTTTTCGACGTAAGTATAATTCATAGCAGTCATGTGAGTACTTGGTGTAAAGAAATCTCCTGGGAGTCGTAAGTTATATCCGTAGGTTAATTCGGCGGGACTTACACCTGTGTCTGTTCGTAGCGCGGCACGAAGTCCAAGTAATATTGTAGGCAGTTGTTCCAACCACGTGTTTGTGTCGCTTAATTTTGCGCGCAAGGACGTCTTGAGGGAACGACGCCAGCGTTCAATGACCCCATTTGATTGCGGGTGATAAGGACTTGTGCGAGTTTTTTTAATACCCATTATTTTCATTAAATTTTGAAATAATTGACTTTCGAATTGTCGACCTTGGTCTGTAGTTATGGTTGTGGGGCATCCGAATCGTGATATCCAATGTTGGTAAACAATATCGCTAATTCGCTCAGCTGATATTGTGTCCGTGGGTATTGCTTCTGGCCATTTTGTTACTCTGTCGATCATGGTGACTAGATAACAGTGTCCTTGGGTGCTAGTAGGCAATCTTCCGACGATGTCTATGTGTAGGTGTTGCATTCGCTCGGTTGGCGGGAAAGTAGAGGTTTCCGAGAATGTATGTCGTTGTATCTTGCTTTTCTGGCATTGTATACAGGTTCGAGTTCGTTGAGTGATATCCGTGTTCATTGATGGTCAAAAGTATTTTTGCGTAATAAGTTTGCGCGTTGTACGAGTTCCGGGATGGCTAATATTATGTACGGCGTTAAAAACTTCTTGTCTGTACTGTTCCGGTATGTATGGTCGTAAGTATGGCGTGGATGTTTCGCAATATAACTCGACGTTGGTATTTGGTATTATTATTTTCTTGAGCGTACAACAGCTGTCATCCTGTAGTAACTGCGGAATGTTGTTGTCCTTTTCTTGCGCGGTGGCGATATCTTCATAATTGATTGTAGATGGGCAGGATATAGTTTCTATGCGGCTTAATGCGTCGGCGACTATATTTTGTTTACCGCTGATATGACGTATATCTGTCGTAAATTCGCTGATAAACAAAATTTGGCGTGTTCGCCTTGGCGTTTCGGTGTTAGATTGCATTTTTGACATGATGAATGTAAGTGGCTTGTTATCGGTGAATATTATGAGTTGTCTTCCTTCAAATGTTTTGCGGAAATGTTTGACTGCCATATATATCGATAATAATTCCCGATCGTAGGTGGAATATTTCTTCTGCGCATCGGTAAATTTTTTTGAGAAATATCCGAGTGGTTGCCATGATTCGTTGATGTATTGCTGTAGAACGGCGCCAGCTGCGTTATCGGATGCATCGCAGAAGAGTGCCAGCTGTGCATGATGGGAAGGGTGTGCAAGTAAAGCCGCGGTTGTGATGCTGACTTTACATTGCTCGAATGCTGACATGGCTTCTTGGGTCCACATTATTTCTGTTTTGTCCTTCTTTTTGGTGTTGTGGAGATATGCATTTAACGGCGCTTGTATAGTGGCGGCGTTTGGAATGTGATCGCGATAATAATTTAACATTTCGAGAAATCTTCGTAATTCTTCTATTGTTTTCGGTTTGGGGTATTCTGTAATGACCTTGATTTTATCTTGTGGTGGTTTAATTCCGTCTTTTGATACGGTGTAGCCCAAAACTTGCACTTCGCTTTTGCCTAGGTTGCATTTAGCGGGGTTTATAGTGATGCCGTGGTCTTCTAGTCGTTTTAGTACGGTGCGGAATTGTTCTTTATGGTTTTCTTCGGTTCCCGCAATTGCCAAATCATCTATGAACGGAAATACGAAATCGAGTCCGCGGAGTACCTCGTGAATAAATCTTTGGAATGTTTGCCCGGCATTCTTGAGTCCGGGGCACATGCGAGGGAATTCGAACAGGCCCATCGGTGTGATGATGGCGGTCTTCTCAATATCCTCTTTTCTGACGTTAATTTGTTGATAAGCTCTATTTAGATCTATTGTAGAGAATACGGTTTTTCCAGATAGGTGATGTGTGAAATCTTTGACTCGAGGTACAGGATAGCGATCGGGCTTTGTTACGGCGTTGAGACGGCGATAGTCACCACATACCCTTATGTCACCATTTTTCTTCGGGACGATGTGAAGGGGTGATGACCATGGACTCTTACTTGGTCTGCATAGTCCTTGTTCTATCATATTTTCGAACTCTTTCTTGACAATTTCGTAGCGATGAGGTGGTATAGGACGTGCTCGGCTGTGTATAGGTGGTCCTGTGGTCTCGATGTAGTGTTCAACGTTGATGTTGGACTTTAAGTGCATCGATGACAGTCTTGTGACACCAGAGAATTCTGCTAAAATGTCGTGGTATGGTTGCGACATGTCGATACTGCGCACGGTGGGTGTATTTGATACTCGTAGCGGAGCCTTGACTTTTAGTTGTGTGACACCGTCAATTAATCTTCGATTCTGCAGGTCTACGATGAGTTGATGGTGTTTAAGGAAGTCGGCTCCGAGTATAGGCTTAGACACGTCGGCTACAATGAATTTCCACTTGTACGGGCGTCGAAGGTTGAGATCGAGTGTTAATGTCTTCTCACCGTATGTTGCAATCGTCGTGTTGCTTGCTGCGTATAACTTAAATGGTAGTGTTGTTGCGAGTTGCCCTTTCTTTCTTGGTAGCACGGATACGTTGGCTCCCGTGTCGACCAGGAAAGATAAATTTGAGTTTTTGTCGGTGACGTATAGGCGGTAGGATTGACTGTGAACGCTGGTGTCCGCCTCCGCCAGCGTTCGGTCTAGTTTACCGATGTAGTCGTTGTGTTGTGCTGTGCGTTTTTCTTAAATGCGCATGGTGTCATGCAGCGTCTGGCTTTTTCATTGAAGCGTCGATGGTAGTAGCAGTACTGTGATCGCGAGTTCTCTCTGCTGTGATGATGATGTGTTTGTCGTGATGTTGAAGTATCACGGCGGCGAGAATCGTAGTGACTGCGGCGATGATTTTGCGACTTCATTTCGGCGATTTCTAGTGAGAGTTTTCGTACCTCGTTGATGAGATATTGCGTATCTGATTGTGGTGGTGGAGATGAAGTTGTAGGTGACTGGATGGCTGCGACTTCGGATGCGGCGGATTGCTCCAGTATTTTGTCGGCGAGTAGCGCAAGTTCCTCCAGTGTTGCCTTGCTGCTGAAAGTTTCGCTTACGGCAAGCACGGAGCGAACGTGTGTTGGCAGGTGGTTGGTCCACATAAGACGTAGGGTGGAATCCGGTACCTTGTCTCGGGCCAAGTTACGCATGCGACGAAGTAATTGTGTAGGCTTTTGGTTGCCGAGTTCCATTGCGGAGAGGAGCTTTTGAAATTGCCGGCTGTCCGATTCTTCAAACGCTGATATGAGTCTCTCCTTAATAGCGTCGTACTGGTTATCTGACGGGTTGTACAGGAGATCCATTATTTGCTCGATGTCCTGTCGTTCGAGTTGGGCGATAACCATTTGGGCGAGCTGTGACTGGCCTTTGTTCAAGTCGTTCGTTGCGGCTTCGAAGCTGATGAACCATAGCCTGGGTCTGTCGCGCCAGAATGGTGGTATCCTCGTGGTGAGGGAGATGCCAGCGGCTTGCTTCGACGTGGATTCAGTATAGCTGGTGCTGTTGCTCTGTTCTTCCATTTTGGGAATTTCGGGCAGAGGTTCGGTGTCTTGATATATCACGTCGGCTGACGGGCAGTATGACCACGTCGGGTGACGGGTGATATAATCACGCCGGGCGGCGGATCACGTCGGACGTAATGATCACATCGGATGACAGATCACGTCGGATGACAGATCACGTCGGGGTCACCATTTGGGTTATAAATGAAACAACACCAGGGATGGTTTAGCTGAATCAATACGGAAGCCGTACGAAGTACTGAATCCGTACTGGATAATTTATTTCAAAATTCGTGCTCTTTATATATGAATTGGCTGGGGATCGTCGACCAATCAGAAGCTTTTAAAAAGTAAACAAATGCAGATGTTTTTACACGACACAAATTCTTGGAAATTAAATATTTCAACCATGGCTTGACAACAGGATTATCGTTTCCTCGAAATTTGGTCGAGTCCTCGTCCCGCACTGCCGGTCTGCCGCCTCCGCAGGCGACGTTGATACGCGCGTTCGCGCCGTTCGCGGTCATTCCTGACTGAGACATTGCGCAGTGAGCGTGTGGTCGCGTTGTCGATTTAATATGTACGTTGTTATTATTATCGCCCGAAGTCTCTTCCGAGAAATGTAATGAAGATGAGGGCGATGCTTCGTGGATAGTACATATGCGACGTGGCCGACGATGATGTATGATGACTTTTCAGAGCTTCCCTTTTCCTTATTAATATGATATGGTGGCTACAATATAAAATGACAGATTCCAAATTCAAATGTAATATTTTGTTTATTTTTAATAGTAACAGTATTTATGGCCAGACTAAGTATATAACATGCATAGCCATGATTTAATTCCTCCTTCCCACTTACGCACTCCATGGAGGGTGGGGAACCGAGGGGATGAATATTCATCGATCTATGAACACAAACATTAAACATGTTTTTAATAAATTACATGTTTGTTTTTAGATGACAATTTAATGACTGATTTACATATGACACAAATATTATGAAAATAAATATGATATATAAAAAGGCTGTACAATATATCTTTATAAAATAAGGTTGTAACATTCCTCCCCATTTACATTTCTTGGACAAGGCGTCGGGGCGGTCGCTTTTGACGGTTGCTGCGACGAGGTGCAATAACAGAAGCACCGCCTACATTTATGGATGTACGGTCTGTTAGTGAAGATGATAAAGGGAGTGGTTGAGGAGTAGGTAAATTTGATGATGTCGAAGGTAGTTGAAGATCCGGTGATAATGATGATGAATGAACTAAAGATGATGATGTTAAAGGTCCTTGAGGATCAGGTGATAATGATGATGACTGAATAGGAGGTGACGATGTATTTGGTGATATGGTAGAGCCTGCCAGAATTCGTGAATACGAAGACGTTTTAGACTTAGTAACATTTTCTCTTGGGGACTTAGTCTCTATGTCAGAGGGTATTCTTGGTCTAATGTGGTCAGCATGTCTCCGCTTTTCCTCTCCTCTTGGAGTACTAACAAGATAGGAATATTTATGCTTCCTGGATGAGATAGTTGCAGGCTGCCATTTATTCTCTTCGTGGGTTTTGATAAAGACCCTGTCACCTGGTTGATAGTTAGGTGACATCTCTCGTATATTCTCTTTTACGTGCTGATATTGAAGAGATCTTCTTTTATTTGGTCGAACATTAGACAGTAGGCAGTTCAACTGTCGACCAAACATCATCTCAGCTGGTGATTTCCCGGTAGACGTGTGTGGAGTATTCCTGTACGAGAATAAAAATTCCAAAAGTCGACGATCAAGATTCTTGCCATCATTGGAAGCCATTCTTGATTTGAAGGTCCTAACTAAACGCTCAGCAAGTCCATTTGTACGATGATGGTATGGAGACGATGTGACGTGCAAGATACTATGTTCCTTACAGTATTCTTTGAATTTAAAAGATCTGAATTGGGGCCCATTATCAGAAACAATCATTCGAGGCAACCCAAACGTGCAAAATGTCATCCAATAATCCACAAAGTGTCCTTGTGGTAATGTTTTTCATCTTTCTAATTTCTATCCATTTAGAAAGTGCATCACATAATACTAGCCAATATGTGCCTTCAAATGGCCCTGCAAAATCTATATGAATTCTCTCCCACACCTCTTCTGGTATTGACCACGAGAAGACTGGAAGTTCCGTATTATTAGGTCGATTCTGTTGGCATCTGGTACATCTTTTCACATATGTGTCAATATCTGCGTCAATAGAGGGCCACCATACATAATAACGTGATAAGGCTTTCATAGAAGAGATACCGGGGTGCCCTTGATGCAGATATGTGAGTATGGCTTTTCGTAACGTTGCAGGTATGACCAAACGGCCTTGCCACATGATTCATTGTTCATCATTGTTTTCAATGGAAAGTTCATTACGTTTTCGGAAGAAGTGTTTCATTTCTGTGTTGTGCTCTAGATCTCTCCAACCAGTTTTTAAATTTTGTATTACGCTTCTAAGTACTGTCTTTTGAAGTAGTTTTACTGATTGATTCTTCAGATAAGTTTAAATCAGATATTTTAGTTCCTAAAAGACGTGATTCAATTTTATGAACCATACCTTCTGTTTTGGAAGGTTTTGTATCGGGGTCTGGCAGTCTGGAAAGACAATCTGCCAACGTATTATTTACCCCTTTTCTATAGCATATATCATATTGGTAACTTCCATTTACAAGAGCACTAGTCTATTGTTTACCAATTTTGGGAGATTACGATTTGGTCCTAGAATGTGAATTAATGGTTTGTGATCTGTGACTAGAGTAAATTTAGTTCCACGTAAGTATTGATTAAACTTTTTGATACCAAATACAATTGCCAACGCTTCTCGGTCAATTACAGAGTACTTTCTTTCGGCTTCTCGTAGTTTTCTAGATGCAATTGCAATAGGTTGTTCGATATTATTGTCTTTGTGATATAACACTGCTCCTAATCCTTTTTCAGAGGCATCGCACGCTAAGTAGAGAGGGCGTTCTTCATTAGAAGCAATTAATGGTTTTGAAGAGGCGATACATCTTTTTGTAGCTTCGAATATTTAATTTTCGTGTTCAGTCCATCGCCATTTATGTTTTCACCCAGTGAGGTCATGAAGATCAGAACAAACTCCATGAAGATGCGGTACGAAACGTTCATAAAAATTGACCAATCCTAGAAAAGATCGTAGTTCTTTCGCATCAGTTGGTTTCGAAGCTTTGAGGATAGCGTCGATTTTTGTTTTGGTTGGATGTATGCCATTTCTGTCTATTTTGTGACCCAAATATTCAATTTCATCTTGTAAGAAATTACATTTTTTTAAATTTACTTTAAGGCCTGCTTCTTGTAATTTGCTAAATACTGTGGTCAACGTCCTAAAGTGATCGTTCTGCTAAATTCTAAGCGGGCCGTCAGCCTGTCTGCTGTCCTACAGCAAATATATATATATATATATATATATATATATATATATATATATATATATATATATATATATATATATATACTAGAACGATTCATATAGCCCCATTTAGTAAGTCATTTCCAGTGATTGCTATGTCGTCAAAATATACAGCTACGTTTGGAATATCCAAGTAATTGATCCAGGAAATGTTGAAATATTGATGGTGCTGTAGATACACCAAAAGGTATTCTATTGTATTGAAAATATCCTTTATGAGTTGATAGTGTCAGATATTTTTTTGATTCAGGTGCTATTTCAAACTGTAGACATGCATCCTTATGATCTATTTTCGAAAATATTTTGCCGTTGGAGAGATTTTGTCGTATTTGGTCAAATAATGGAACAGGATGTAAGTGTTTGGTTAAAACAGGGTTCACTGTAGTACTGTAATCTCCACAAATTCGACTTCTCCAGTAGATTTCAGTATGTTGACTGTAGGTGTTGCCCACTCGACAGGTGTACTGCCGTCCTCAAACTTAGACGTCGTTAACTACCAAAAATAAGTTTCGAGTTACGCGCCAAAAAGTGTAAAAGAAAATCAAAATGGTGACAATTGATAAATACTAAGAATATCAATAACATAAAAATAGGGGAATGTAGTGCTAATAAAGCACTTTCGAATAGTGATATGTTTAGGTATGAAAAATAAATAAAAAATAGAATTATGTCAATTTTGGAGTTAAAGCCTAGCATATTTTTCTAAATGTAAATAGCTATAATGTCGTTAGGTCACCCTTAAAGACATTTATGCTTTGGATTTATTGAGGTATTTTTTTATTTTACAAAACTAAAAAAAACTTTACTATTGCGTAATTAACGACATTAAAGCCTAGGAAGTTGTCCGGTAAATGCTCTAAGTTACGTCATTTAAACGCCGGTATTGTAGTTTAGACACATTTTAGTCTAAAGATATAAAAAAATATTGTATTGGGAAACATTTATAAAGGCTATTGCTAAGCTATAATGTAGTTACTTGCAGAAGATTTAATCATAGCGACGGTTTAGATTGGCATTGTTATCGTTAGCTTGGCATTTTCCAAAAAAGTGTCGTTAACTACTAAAATTAAAACAAGATAGTTTGAATGTTAACCTGCATTTATTTTCTTAAAACATTAGGTTAACTAAGATCATTTGACTTAGTTACAAAATTATTAAATATTTTGTACTCGTATATGGAAAATTAATAAAAACTATCAAAAATCAACATCAAGATCTACACAGTATTGAAACATGCAGTACCTAAAAACAATTATTATGTATGAATTAATAATGAGTTAGTGTTACTTAGTATCTAAGATCCACATTTCAAGAAAATCGAAGTAATTTGTACTCGTAAAACAATATTTTAAATATTTACTTTTATGTTTTAATAGTTAAAAGTTACTTATATTTTTTGTACTTGGTACTTACAATAAATTAACTTAGTAGTTATAAAAAGGTGTTCGTTGGTAAAAAAAACCAGAGTATTTTGTACTCATAATAGAAAACTTAACTTAAAACAATTATAATGTCTCACAATTATGTATCAAAAATTTAAATTTATTACCTTTATGTTAAAAGTACCTATTTTTATTCGTTTAAGGAACTTAGGGTAAATAGGTATAAATACTAAGACTAAGTATCAATAGTTTTAAAAGAATAACAATTATATAATATCTTAGTATTAAAAATATAACGTTACTTATTTTAACGTATTTAAGTATTATTTATTTACTCATATAAATTAGGTAAAAACAAATTTAAGACTCGAGAGATCAATATCAAATCACAAAAAATATTTAATTATTTCGTACCCACTAAAAAAACAATCTCAATAATCTATATCAAACTCTTATATGACGTTGTATTTATAAAATCTATCAAATCACAGCCTGTATTAGGAAGTTTAGTTTTTCAATTAAGTACTCAGTCTTGAAGTTTTGTTTTTAGTCTTAGAATTACTCAGTCTTGAAGCTTTGTTGCTAGTGCCACTTGTACTGGCAGTTTCACTAAGTGATATAGGCAATTCTGTCCAGAACAGCTGTTTGTGAACAGGCATAATGCTGGAAATTTTATTTAGTATTTCAGCCTTTCTCTCATAGTCTACGCCCTTTGGGACTGAACGACGTTCGAGTTTCTTAATAGATGGGTCTTTTATGAATTTATCATTCATAAAGCGTAGTGATATGAATTGGTCATTAAAATTATTTTTATATTGGAGGTCGTAACTATTGCGAGAGAAACTTACCTGGCACATGTCTTTTAAATAGGCCCTAGGGTTAGATGCTTGGATTCGTCTATCAGAGATATAATTTTCTACATTGTTAAAGTCTGTTGCTGCCATAGATTTCACGATTACTTTATTTTGATTGATAGATGCTACCGCCTCTTCAAAGTCGGTGAAGTCATAAAGTTTTCCTTTTTTCTTCATTGAAACCTCTACCTGATGGTGAACCTGGTCACAACTCATGAATGTGTGGCCAGGTTCAAAATAGTACAAGTTTAAGTTTTTAGCACAAATCATATCACTGTTTATCATGTATACCAGAAACGAGTACAGCAACCAATTTTTATTCTGCACCGTGCAGTTGTCTAACCATAAATGAATTCGTGTTGCATCCCTGTTGCGCAGGAGGAAATGGAAAAAAGCTGACATAATATCCTCTTGTTTCCTTCCTGCTACACTATCATTCCAGATTACGGTGAGAGGTTTACATTGATTTGTTATCTTGCCAATTGGAGCAAAAGTTTGATTGAATGCTATCAGACGTCTACAAAATATGATGGATTTAAATGTGTCCATACGAGGCAGCATAATAACCTTCTCCAAATCTGTACTGTTGTATATTTCAGCATCGTTTCGTGGTAATTCTTTATGTTCATTGTATAACTGCCTAGCCGTTTTATATTTTTCGTGGTGCTGAGCCCACTCTACACAACTGGAACAATCAGCAACAATCTGAAGTTTGGCGTCATGTGATGTTTGTTTTTTATGCAGAGAGTAGATCTCACACATCTCGCACTCTTCATGGCCTAACTGAGTAAAGCTAATATTCATAGTTTTTAATTGTTGCCTTTAAAGTTCATATGACACTTTTTTGTCAGGATATTTTGTACAGTAATCTAGATGCATGGAAACGATATTAAGGTCACTTGGCAAATAATGTCTTAAGGGAGCATGTTCTCTTCTATAATGATACTCTGTCGGGTTAAAAGACAACACGTGTTGTGTCAGCAAATCACGGTCATGCATAGGTGTTTTTTGGTGTTTCCCACGTCCGTCTACAGATATACCTAGTCAGGTCATAAATTCTGTCACATGTTTAATGTAAAATAATTGTAACAAGTTTATTAATTATGTAACCATTCATATACCAAAATGAACTTAACAAAACATAGATTATTATGACATTAAAGTTTATTCAAAATGACCTCCGTGATTTTGAATACAAGCCTTCAATCTGCGCGGCCAGTTGTCTATCGCAGCACGAACGAGGTCCATGTCAATATCGGCGGCTGCCTTAATCAAGGATGTCTTGAGTGACTCCAAATTGGGATGAGGCTTTGAGCACGCCTTTTCCTCCAAGTGTTGCCATATCTTGTAATCTAACGGATTCAAATCTGGACTGGAGGAGGGCCAGTCTTCGTGCCGGATGAAGTCGATTTCACGCGCCGCCAGCCAGTCTTGTGTGCTCTTCGCTCTATGAGCTGGCGCCG
Organism: Malacosoma neustria; assembly: GCA_963693495.1. Lineage (NCBI taxonomy): Eukaryota > Metazoa > Arthropoda > Insecta > Lepidoptera > Lasiocampidae > Malacosoma > Malacosoma neustria. Next base: position 13,069,928 of record OY856375.1, read on the forward strand.
AATCTTGTTGGAATACCCAGTGCCTGTTATTGAACATGGTATGAGAAACAGGTTCCACAAGGTTCGTCAGGACTGTATTTTGATACACAACAGCATTCGTTTTTACACCTTTCTCACAAAAATGTACCTCTGTTAAGCCCCAATAAGAAACTCCCAACCATACCATGAGCGAGGATGGAAAATGACCTCGTTGGACACGCGGAATACGGTTGCTCGCTTCTTCACTACTGTGTGCGTACACCTTATCATTTTGTTTGTTGTAGCTCTCTTCTACGGTAAACATTTTTTCATCCGAAAAAAGAATTTCCCGATATTTTTTTCCCGCGTACCGCTTCAATAAAGCGCGGCATCTCTTCAGTCTCAGGTCCATTAGACGAGCATTCAAACGATGTCCTGTTTTTCTTCGATATGCCCGAAGCCCTAAGTCTTCATTTAACACCCTTTTCATCGTGGTTCTGCTTAACCCCATCTGAAGGGCCAACAGTTTCTGCTTACGTTTGGGATTTCTTTGAATTCGTGACTTCACAGCTTTTATCACTGCTGAAGTCCTAACAGACCGAGGGCGACCACTTCTTGACCTGTTATCTACACTAGAGTCTTCATTGTATCGTTTGATGGTACGATAAACGAATCTTTTGGTTATATTCAAATTTTTCAGTATGTTAAAAATTTGAATTGGCGCGTAACCGCAACGATGCAATGCAATAACTGCAACACGGTCTTCTTTAAGCGTCCACTCCATATTTAAAAATGAGTAAAATTCTAAAAGTTATACATTTTTATTTTCATGAACAATTCGAAATTCTAATTCAATAAACTTTTTTGTGGCCAGCATTCTAAAAGAAAAGTTTTTACTGTGTGACAATACTTATGACCTGACTAGGTATCTTTGATATCATAATGAAGGATCCTGTCGTTTGTTTTTTCATAACCTAATGTTGTTAAAAAAGTTATTTTGCAGACATCAACCCTAGTACCATCCAGTTTTTTTAGTGTAAATATTCTTTTTGGTTTTCTTTTCAATTCAGTAGTAATTTTTCTTTTTGGTATTGCAACTGACGTATTTTCTGCAACAAATGCATGCTGTTCACTCCAAGACATCTCCCAGTATCTTTTGTTTAAAGCCAATTTGTCTTCTTGGCAAATTTTAGTGGAACATTTCTTCAAACACTTGTCAGTACATCCTGTTTTAACGCCGTGCTCTAGTTTTCTTTTATTACTTGATTCTAGTTTTCTTTGGGCTACTGAAGTATTATATTTTTTACATTTACGAGATGGTTGTGACAATTCAAGATCCAGGATGACCGATGATGATTCAACAGTTTCTGAACTATTAGTTCACTCTCCAAACTTTCACAGCGTTTGTACTCCCCGCCCCTTCTCCTTGCCAACTCACCCGCAGATAGAGACAGTTAAGGTATGCATTGTTGGATAGAGTCGTTTTAGTCCCGGGGTTGCGATGTATTTGTATTGACAGTACAAAACTTCAACGTATTTATTTGCCAATAAAGACTTTTTAGTTAGGCAACTTCGTTTAGAGACATTTAAGCTATGAAAGTATGCACCATAACTGAAGAAAATACTTACCATAAAAGTTAACAAAGTAGTTTTATAGACATTAAAGCTAAGAAAAAATCAGTAACGACATTTTAGCTATGGGATTCATTAAAAATCGCTTGCAAGTAACAAACACTAACATTACTTTGAGACAATATAGATTGGCAATGTCAGTTAAATACGTTTATTGTTGTAATCATATCAATTGGTTATCACTTAAAGACGTTTTAAAATTTGCTAAATCAAAATCTACGCCACATAGGAGAAAACTAAATAGATTGACCGAAAGATTTTTGTTTTTAAAGTAAGATGGCATTATAATTTCAAAATTGGCCAAATGTTGGTTAACGACATTTTAGCTTGAGGACGGCAGTGTAGTATTAGGGTCAATCTTTTGTATTATTCCTTTGACTAGGCCATCAAGCTCACTTTCTATGTTCTTTTTCATACTGAATTTAATCGGCCGAGCTGGTAGGTGTACAGGTTCTATTCCTGATTTGACATGGACGTTAACTAGGTAATTTTTTACTTTACATAATTTTCCGTTGAATAGTTCAGAATGTTTTTCCAGAACTTGTTTTAGTGTGGTCGGTACGCTGGTTTTGATGGAATAGACTGGTTTCGGAAATTCCATTCCCAACATTTCACCCCACTGTAAGCCGAAAAGCATTGGATTTGCGTTTTTCATTACGACTACAGGGAGAACTTTCTGTTGTCCATCAACTAAGACAGTCACGTCCGTAATACCTTTGGTTTTCAATTCGTTGTTTCCATAGGCTTTAAGTTTTGGCGCTTTTTGTAGATTTGGAGAACCGATTCGTCTCCATAGTTGAGTATTAATAATCGAATACGTAGAACCAGGGTCCCAATCCATTGTGCAATTTACACCATTGATTTGTATATCAATTTGTTTGCAGTCCCTTCTTTGTGTGGATACGACACTGCAAATAAATTCTTCCTCATCGTTATCGCTGTCGGCTTGTGACTCGTCTGTGGTAGAAGGTTCTGTTATTTTAAACGATCTACGTCCTTCCCGCCTTGAAGTTCGTGTTATGTAAGCTCTTCCAGATTTAATACAACTACTCTCAAAATGTCCTTTGACATTGCATTCTTTGCAAACGTGGTTTATTGCTAGGCATTGAGAATGGTTGCGTTTTTCGTGATTTCCACATCGCAGGCATTAATGAGGGTGTAACTTGCGTGGTGACTCCGGCTTCTGGTCACGCTGTTTGTTATTGGATTTACTCTTCTTTTTATTTTTTTAACACTTGAGCTTGGAGTGTCGAGTTCCGCTTGCTCGCGTGATTGAGCCTGTAGCCACCATATCATATTAATAAGGAACAGGAAAGCTCTGAAAAGTCATCATACATAATCGTCGGCCACGTCGCATATGTACCATCCACGAAACATCGCCCTCAACTTCATTACATTTCTCGGAAGAGACTTCGGGCGATAATAATAACAACGTACATATTAAATCGACAACGCGACCACACGCTCACTGCGCAACGTCTCGACGAGGACGAGGACTCGACCAAATTTCGAAGAAACGATAATCCTGTTGTCAAGCCATGGTTGAAATATTTAATTTCCAAGAATTTGTGTCGTGTAAAAACATCTGCATTTGATTACTTTTTAAACGCTTCTGATTGGTCGACGATCTCCAGCCAATTCGTATATAAAGAGCACGAATTTTGAAATAAATTATTCAGTACGGATTCAGTACTCAATACGGCTTCCGTATTGATTCAGCTAAACCATCCCTGGTGTTATTTCATTTATAACGCAAATGGTGACCCTCTGAAACACTGAACCCGGTCACCAAAAGCCATTCTAAATATATAGCTAAATGTGACCTCTTTGATTTGTCCATCTTCTGTGTGAAGTAGATCCGGCCACATTTGTTTCAAGTTTTCTAATTCTTGGTGGTTAAGTCCGGCAGCAAAGCGATCCCGAAGTTGGCGATCTAATAGGTCCTCAGTGTAACCACAATCCCGACTGAGACTTTTTAATCTGTTGGCATAGTGTTCCATGCTTTCGTTTTTATCCCTAACACAATTCCAAAATTCAGTGAGGGCTCTATACCTTGTCTTTTTGATGCGATATAGATCTAAGAGTTTATTACAGATCTCGTTGTACGTACTTGTCTTAAACGTGGGCGTTAGCGCTATTTTCAATTCACGGAATATCTTTGGTGTTAGGAGGTTTAGAAGTAAATCTTTCCGTATTCGATTGTCATTTATTTCAAAGATTTTACATTTTGAATCAAAAAATCTAAATAATCGTCGATTCTATGTATATCAGGGTTGTACCTGTCCATGTTGAAGTTTTTTAGTATGGCCATTTTGTCCGTAACTTGTGTTTGGGGGTCGCTCGTCACGATCCTCGACGTAGAGTTGTTTTCGGAAATTGTTGGAATCAACAATTTCAGTATTCGTAATATTTGCTCTTGTGTCTGTTGTGTAGACAAAAACAGAGCAAATTGTTCATCATTCATTATAACTAAATTTTTTATCTCGTCGCCAATTTAATAAATTACATCTTTGTTTCTTTAGGACAATTTGACTGATTTACATATGACATACAAATCTTATGAAAATAAATATGATATATAAAAAGGCTGTACTTATCTAATATATAAAATTCTCGTGTCACAGTTTTCGTTGCCATACTCCTCCGAAACGGCTTGACCGATTTTGATGAAATTTTTTGTGCTTATCCGGTATCTATGAGAATCGGCCAACATCTATTTTTCATCCCCCTAAATGTTAGGGGTGACCCACCCCCAAAATTTTTTTTTTTAATTTTTTGAAATTTTATTATTTATATGGCAGAACAACGTTTGCCGGGTCAGCTAGTCTTATATATAAAATTCTCGTGTCACAATGTTCGTTGAGTTCGTTCCCGTACTCCTCCGAAACAGCTTGACCGATTCTCATGAAATTTTGTGAGCATATTGAGTAGGTCTGAGAATCGGCCAACATCTATTTTTCATACCCCTTAGTGATAAGGTCGGTATTCCACGCGGAAGGAGTCGCGGGCACAGCTAGTATCTTTATAAAATAAGGTTGTAACAATGTTCTGCTCTTTAAATTTAAGACGTGCAGGGGTGGAGAAAGAATACTAACCTCTGTGGCCGGGGTCAGCCTGTCGTAAAAGGCGACAAAACAACCCACCCTAGCTACGTGGTAGGGCCTCAAGCCCGTCTGGATGGCGACCACCTTTGGTCATAAGTATGCCGCCATAATAACCTTGTGTTGTGTTCCGGGATTAGTGACCCAAGTTCCTGTACCCTTATGGGACAGCAGCGTGTTCGCGATGTCACTGGCGTTGCAAACATCTATAGGCGACGGTAACTGCTAAATGCTAAGTGGGCTGTCAGCCTGTCTGCTGTCCTACGCAATAAAAAAAAAAGACGGACATAAGGCCTGTGATAGGCGTGGATGAGAATGATTCTCGATAAGCTGCCACCCCTGACAAACACAAGGGTAAGTGGCGGGCTATGAAAGAAGCGGAGGAGGCTAAAAGTCGCCTCGAGGGAAAGGAACAGGACCCTGAGCCGTCTACGTTTGAGCGGCCGGCCCGGCAAGCGGATAAGACGTCTGTAACGTAAAGCTTGCAGAACGTCCTTTTGAAAAATAGGCATCGGTATTAACCAATTGATTTTTGATCTAATGATGTTCAATTAATTTATTATTATTATTACTGTTCATGCAATTAACATTCAAATATAGCATCGCATTCAATTGGATTTTCAGAGATACGGTCACGCCCGGCGTTGGCGTAAACTGTTACGATACGCCGGTCACAACACGCGGCGGACATATCCTTCAGAGTATGGCTGGAGTTGCGCAGGTGGTTCATCGGATCCGGCGACTGGGTTTATTTACTTGGTGGCCCTATACAAGTACGGGGCTCTAGTATTCTATAGCCGACGACACGAGCCCCCTTCGGGCTTGCAAATGACGATGGAAAGCGTTAGCATCGGCGTCAGGGTAGCGCTCAAGTATCTGGGCTTGTCCTCGACCCGCACCTCGTGAAGTCGAGGTAAACTGGCGAAGCTCCGGGGCGATCTCATAGTAGTCTGGAATGAAAAACTAACACAACAAGGACTAAGATACTGTCGCAACGATGCGGCACTCTATTTAATATGACACAGGTGCTCTCGGGGCACGGCTTTTTTGGGCAGTACCTATGTCGCATCGTTCAGAAGGAACAAACGACAGAGTGCCACAACCACTGTGGCGCCGGCGATGAGGACACTTACTTAAATCTAATCCAAACATGTTATAGGATAGCCATTAACTGAACAATATCTTAAGTTAAAAACATTCTAATTAAATTGTATATTTCCACTCTCATTAAATGATTAGAACTTATCAAAGATGAGGTCTCGTCACTATATCAATTGATTGTCGCCCGAACTAAATCTGAATTCTCTAAAAAACCTTGCTTCAGCTTCCTGTGTCGTAAAACAGGATGCATCAGCTAGCTATTGCTGGACTTGGTCTTCGAAGGTCTTAAGTGGGTCCCCTAACAGCCCCTGTTTTTCACTTGCCGTCTTTCAAATGCAAACGCAATTGTATTACAAGCATCGAACCTATATTTTGGAGACAAATTGTTTATCATCATTAAATCAAAGTTATGTGTGAACATTTGATTAGTCTCAGGCTAGGCGGCCTTGAAAATACTAAAACATCAAAACCCACTGATAAAATAAATTTAAAATATAAGTACTTTTACATTTGACCACCTTTTTACTCTGATCAAACCCTAGTCCACCAAGGTACAATATGGACGTACAATAAAAACATCAATTTATCAGATTTATATTTATTTATTCATGATTTGTCACAAATATAATACAATTCATTTGTAGAGAAATATGTCGCAAATAAAATACATGTAATAAATAGTTTTATCACATCCAGTCAAACGACTTTAAAAACAACACCAGTTTCAAATATTCTGAAGACTTCACAATTATTCCAAAACAACGCACATCACGGATGGCATTATTGTAAATTGAAAGGAAATACGTAAAAATGGTTATTACAATTTATATCTGGCGTTCTAAACATCTGATTCTTTTAGCTGCTAATTATTAAATAACCGAAATCGGTAGATATCCAACATCATACATTCGTCCTGATGTGAGTTCTAATGCCAAATAGTCATTACTAGCTTTCTCAAGACCTATATTATATTAAATTAAATGAAAATTATATTGTTCGATCATGAATATAACTTGATTGATTTATTGACATCGCAATAACTAGAGATCGTTTAATAATGTGATTGAAATACATAAATTTATTAAACTAATTCTTACTAAAACTAGGCCATAATTAAATGTAATATTTTAACATCAATAAACAATACTGAAACTAACCCTAAGTACTGTAAAGATTCATAGTCTGCTATGAAACACCGATCGACAGAAACACTGTTAATAAAAACCATCCAGTCTTCTGATTATTTATACAAGAATGTGTTTTACTTACAATATAATCTAAACATGCTATGGGATAGCCATTCGTCATCATCATCTAAGCGCCGTATCCCGGTAGCAACCCAAACTTCCGTTTCGGTGCCCTGGGTCTGCTTCGCACGGTCTTCAACATCCCTTGTAGTGAGCCCATTTATACATTACATAGCCATTAACTGAACAATTTCATAAGTTAAAAAATATAGATTCTAATAAAATTGTATATTTCCACTGTCAATAACTGATTATAACTTATTAATGATGAGGGCTCGTCACCGTCTCAATTGATTGTCGCCCGGAACTAGACCTTAATTCTCTGCGGGGACAAGACGGCGCAGACTCTTCAGACGATTTACGATTCTTCTTTTTCCCCTTTCGGACCATATCTGTGGCAGACATGTCTGCGAGGCCATCGTCGCTATTTCCTACATTGTCTTTATTCTCACTATGTAATTTGTTAGAACATTCAGTATCTATATTCTCGTGAATGCTTAACATATTTGGTTCATCATTATACATACTTTTAGTTTGTAACTTTTCTTCTCTGTCACCAGAAGCGGCCATGTCTAAAGGCATTTTGTCGAAGTCACTTGCTTTCATTCCAGTTTTTATGACAGTGGAGGGTGCAATTAAATCCTCGAGGTCCATCTCTCCACTATTAGAGCCTTGATCGGGTGTTTGCTTATCAACGGCTGACACTTCACTGGAAGCATCTTTCAGTTTTTTTGCATTGTGTTCCGAAGTTTTCATTGCCAGGTTTTCTGGTTCACCCATGCCTTCACTATGTATCCTTTTACTTGCCAAAGAAACCCCACTAATTCCATCTTCAGATGTTAATGTCCTAGCTATATATTCTGAAGAGCTCTTATTTAGTTTTTCATATGCATCCTTCTCGTGGTCTTTTATCTTTTTAGCCTCTACAGAACTAACAAGACTGGCACTTAAAGCACCAGAAGCCATTTGTTCCAAAAGCATTTTGCTGATATCAATATCTTTTTTGTCGCCTTTTAGCAGCTTTTCTTGAACAGCTGCAAACTCAGGAGGCATCTGAGTGCGAAGAGAATCATATGCCATTTTTCTTTTATCACTTTTAGACAAGTCTGTAGCTGTAGCGTCATCTGTGTCTCTCGGTCGTTTTTCTGGCCTCAGTATTGATTCGTAGTTCAAATTTTGTTTTGATAAAGTTTCTAATAGATAAGGATCTGGTGGTAAGTGTATTTGTGGTAGTTGGCTTGACTGTTGTCGATCTACAACCTTTTGTTGTCGAGAAGTATTTGAACTGGTAACTGTTGTGGAAGTCCTCGGTGTTGTTGATTTTGTACTAGTTCGAGCTGCACTGTGAGTGGCCCCTTGCATAGTTGTCGCCCCTGAGCTTGTCGCCATATTGTTGCCGAGAAGGCCTAGGGCATCGTAAGCCGATGTCATGCCTGAATGCATACCGAAAGCGTTCAAACCACTCAACCCTAGCTGTGGATATAACATATTGGGATTTGGGAAAACGAAGGGGAACTGAGAATTTCCAGCCTTGGTGCTAGAACTACCTCCACCCTCAGGCTTTCTGGATTTAGATTTGTTATCAGCAGCGAGGTTAGCACTGCTAAGGTTGTTCATGTCAAGTGAAGAGAACCCAGATAAGCCAAGACCGGCCAGGTTAGCAAAAATATTTCCTCCCGCCATATTGCCTAATAAATTAGGCATACTATTGAAATTGAGCAAAGGGTTGTTTTTCGGATCAAAACTGGCCAAGCTAGACAACAACTTAGGATCGAATGTATTCAATAGCTTCGGATCGAAACCGGTCAAATTAGACAATGTTGCGGCTAGAGTCTTCGGATCAAATGCATTCAAACTGGAAAGACTCGCCAACAAAGCCGGATTTAATCCAGCTAAACTTTGATTGAGATGTGCACTCGACGATGGATTATCAAGAGTGGGCGGACGGCCCTTTTTGCGCTCAGGCATCGGTGCAGGAGACGGCATCGGAGAGTGTCTCTGCGTGCGAACATCTTGGGGCAACTTGACATGCTCCTTGATGCCTTCAGTCCATTTAGAATCGATATCGTACATGGGATTCTCGGCGATCCAATGAGCGAGGTTCTTAAGTTGTGGTGCCTTGTGGCCGACGAGTCGCTTGCCAGTTACGCGGTGCACCACAGGTACGTGTTCCTCGGGCGCAAGTCGCGGTGGCAGGCCGCGCCGCCGCGACTCCACGTTCGCCTGCTCCGCCAACCACTTGTTCACCTTTGCCTCGTGCGAGTACGACTTCATAGGAACCGTGCTGGCGCCTTTTTGTTTGTTTTGTTCCAGGGATTGTTGCAGGAAAGACGACAGCTCCTTGGAGGAGGACTGAGGCGAGGGTACGTTGGTGACAGTGACGGAGAAGGGTTTAGGCGATGGTGCGGGCGGTGCGTGTGAGACTGAGACCGCGGGAGTCGCCGGGGTCACCGTCACGTCAGGGAGCAGGGCGCACGCTCGCTCGCGAGCCGCCTCTGCTGCGCTGCTTGCATTCCCACTCCCACTCATACTCGCGCTTACCCCTCCACTCTTGGCCGCCGATAAACCAAGCACTATTTCATCCAGTTTCTTCCTCTTCTTTTCTTTTCCAACTATTTGCTCGGGGGCAGGCTGCAAATCGATAATAACTAATATGAATCACACGCAATAAGTTTAATTGCAGCTCATTTTTACAAAATGTTGAATACATTATTGCACATAGGCTCCATGCCTATATGTTCGATTGAGTAATTTATCTAAAATCAAATGTTCAATGTATAATTAAATTTAAAGTAATGTAACGAGACCTCTGTAGAGGAGTGGTTACAGTATTGTTTGTTCTGAGGTATTAAAAACTCGAGATTCAAGATTATTTTACTTTAATAGAGTAAACATGGATTATTTTTAAATTTTACTTGTACTTTGCATACCAATATTTTAGTGGAATATTTATAAATGAATAACTCACCACATTTTTTCTCTTCATTAATCTAGTAAGGGTGTCATCCAGCCTGCTTCGCGGGGCGTTGGAAGGATTGGAAGCGGAAGTGGATAGATCGGCCGGCTGAGGGGTGCGGCGACCCGAAGAAAAGTCGTGAGCCTCGCTAAGGTCCAATGGAGTCGAAAGGTCGACAGGTGCGTTACTGGCAGAAGCGACTGCGTTCCCAGCAGGCAGGGGTGAAGCCGCCGGCTTAGGTGAGGCTGCCACGCGTTGGTGCGCAGGAGGGGGCGGCGGGCCTACCTCAGAGCTCTCAGACGACGCGTGCGCAGAGTGCGCACCTGCCGGCGACGACAGCAGCGCGTGTAGCTTGGCACGATCTGTCTCCACGTCTATTGCGATGTGCCGCTTCTGAGCTTGCTTGCGCTCGTCAAGTGAGTCAGTGCGCCCCCCGCGGCCGCCGTCCGGTTTGGCGAGCCCGGGCCACTCACGTTTCTGTACCGCATGCGCTATGTGGTGTAGCCTAGTCTCAAGCGCTCGCTCCGAGAACCAGCGGTCCGGGGAGAGTGACTCTTCTATCCTCCCTATTTTGGCTAGAGTTTCCAATTCTGAAAGAGCATCGGTATCTTCGTCGTTGTTTCGTTCTGGTACGTGAGAAGTGCGCTTGCTGCGCCGGAGTGAGCGGGTGTCACCCGAACCGGATTCCTTTGAATTGTGCGCCTCATCTTCGTCGGACGAGACCTTTTGGCCGTCACTTTTACGACTACTCTTGTGAGTTGCATACCATTTACTTGCACACTCGGCAAAAGGCATTTTCGGATCACAAAATAATTTATTATATGTATCACCCAAGCCATGTCTGAAAAAACAAAAATATTTAGCATTTATATAAATTATATTTATACAAGAATTTTTTTGTAAACACATAGTTCTCTGATGTCCACCTTCGAAAATGACAACTTTAACTTATTAAAGTTGTCATTTTCGAAGGTGGACATCAGAGAATTCATCATTGGACTTATCCAATATACATTTATATTTTTAATGCTATGATTTTATACATATTTATGGTGTTTAGATTGTAAATAAAATACAAAAAAGATAATATGGTAATAACAGAGTAAGAAGGGAGAGTGGTACTGACTTGCAGACGCCGAGTACTAGCAGGCGATCGTGGACGGCAGGCTGCCACCAGGGGGGCGCAGGAGCGTGCGCGTCTCCGCCGCCCGCCGATAGCCGCGCTTCCAGCAACGGATGTGGTGCCACCTCCTCACGTAGTACGCGCAGCAAGTCAATTCTGCACAATTAAATATCATTAAGACAAGCTAGATCAATGTGTAAAACCGCAAAAGGGATAGTTTTATTGTTGGGGTAAAATTATTTCGATTATTTCTTTAGATTGTGAAGCCGATTCGGTTGAAATGATTATATTAGTGCTGAACATTTTTCGACCGGGACGATTTGGGCGCCAAAACTATCAATCTTCAAGTGGTGAAAATTCTGGTGTCTGAATGACAAGTAAAAGACTATTATGTTCCTCAATTCACGGAGTCATTTTCTTATCTACAGTGCCCTATCTCACATGTGAATCTCTTTCCATATTCACTATCCTTGTACAGTCGTCATCAGATATATTGTAGCAGACAAGGTGACCAAATACTTCTGAACAATTTAAAATGTCAAAAAGTTCCATACACTACAAGTTACCATTAATGTCTGAACATTCATTACTTCATTATTATCTGAGCCGATGCTTGTCAATAATTTCTATACAAACACCTAACCAAAAGTATCTGAACACTTACAACGTCAAGTGTATCTATAGTCTATATCTATAGATAGTAGTTTTTAGTTCGTTCTTTATATCAATCACGCAGTAACGAATTAGGTAAGTGTTTGTCTGCGTAGATACACTTGACGTTGTAAGTGTTCAGATATTTTTGGTTAGGTGTTTGTATAGAAATTATTGACAAGCATCTGATCAGATATTAAGACGACACTAAGTGCTAGCGACCTTGAGCGAGTGGGAGGAGTTTGAGCTAGTGAGAGTAACACGCGCGGGGCCCCCCCGCAACCCGCATTGAAAATTCGCAGGCGACGTAATTGTATATTTTAGAGAAGTTCGTTGGGTAACCATACGTTACAGATTATGAAGACTATCTAATAATCATGAAATTTTTAACCGCTTATTTAATATTAGTTAGGATTATTGTTTCATGTTCTGTATCTTATATCATTCCCTGTGGTAGGATATAATATAATATAGGTATTTTAATAAACGGAAAATATAATTATATCAAACGAACACAGGTTTTCTGTCTACAGGTTTTGTAACTATAAATAAAAAAGTGAATTAGGTATTTATAGGATTTTATTTAAAACTCCTCGAAATTTAATACTTTCACAGCAATTATACTGTCTTCTTTTTCAGCCGTCACTGCTCGTTTTTTTATTAGTTTGTTTTTATTTTCTTTTTCCTCTTCCTTTTTCCTTTTGCGTCCGTGCATGGCACTAACTATATAAGAGGGGTCCCTAATTACCATATTCCTCGTATATCTAGGATCAACCAGTTCGGGAAGCATACAATCTGTATAAAACTTAATTAAATTATTTTTCATTTTAGTGTCCCAAAAAGCGTCATCCTTGTAAATTAGTTCTATTTTTACAGGAAAGTTTTCACCAGACCAAATACCAAGCATACATTTATCTTTTCCTGTTATATGCAGCTGTCCTTGTATTTGATACCACCAATTATGTTCTTTGTTTATTATGTAATTACCGTTTACCAGTTTTTTATAAAACAATATTTTTTTTTCATGGATGGCTTTATCTAGTCCTAGTTTGTAAGCTGTGAGTGGACATTTTATTTCTAAAATGGTGTTTTTATTAATAATACCGTCCGGTGATGCACCGAGGAAGGGTATTTCTTCATCAAGAAAAAGTCCACACGGTTCTATTTTAATATTTTCTTGTTTCGACAATTGTTCTTTCGCAAAATTTTCGTTGTCTTGTCCATGTTTTATAGACTTAATGTGTCCTATAGACTCTTTATATAAAAGATCTTTAACTAAATTGCAGCAACTTATGTCATTGCGTCTTTTTATAACACGTCCAAAGTTGGAAGCGGTCAAAATCCGTCTTCGTAGTTCTAGCCACTCACTAGAACCACTTTGTAATATAGTCTTCCTTTCTATTTGTTCTCTTTGTTTGGCAGTTTCCGCCAAATTTGCTAAAAATATTTTTTTTGATTCCTCTAATATATCATCATCCATATCCGGTCTTGAACATTGCTCACCATAGTTTTTATTACTTTCTGTGTAGTGTTCATGTAATCTCTTCTTTATTCTATGATAATTTTTTGTTAAATGTAGGCGTTTTTGTTTACGTATTTCCATCTTTTTTAATTCACCATTTGGACTCCTGCCCGTGATTGATTTTTGCAACGACGATAAGGGTTTATGGGTATTAAATGATAAAGCAGCTGCATTACAACGCATATGGTATTGGTACTTCTGGGAAAAATTTACCCGCTTACCCCCTACAAATTTTGCAACAATACTATGGAAGCGCTCCACAGTGTTGCTGTCAACGTCTTCAATCAAGCTTCTTGCATGAGCAGCTATATGTGTCAATACAAATTTTATTCTATGCCACAAACTGTTTGTGAAAATATCTCTGTCTATGTTGTCATCTTCTCCCATTTTCGAGCAAAAATATGTCTTACAATTAGTATGAACTCCAAATGCATGTTCTGCGGCTAACATGATATCATTATGTAAACTAGTGACATTGCCAGAATTTTTATAATTTCTTACAGCGGTTACTATTACCTTTCTTATTGACAGTATTCTTTGTTTTGTTATATATTTTCTGTATTTAATTAAATATTTCGTGTCAGTGATAAGAGCTTGTAACTTATTGCAAAGGTTTCTTAACAGGTGGTTGCGGCATTCGATTTTTTCAATTGTTATATTTTCATATGGTCTTGACTGTAACAATTTTGCATAAGTATTTGCATCACCATCTGATATTAACCTTGAATATATTAAATTATGCATTTCTATGCTGTTCTTGAATCCTTCTACCAAGATCGTGGATTCCATTCCAGTTGAAGGACCTGAAAATAAAGTAATAATTATTCCAACCATAAAATTTTAGTTTCTTTATTATTATTACAACATATTTAATATTCTGAATTTACCAGAATAATTTTTATAGCAAGCATGCTTCTTAGGTGTGACATTTTTCTTGGCAGCTTGGGCGCATATGCAGCAGTATTTATTTTTCACTGCCATATAAATAATATTTCCAGTTCTTTTCCCAATTATCGCAGCTGCGCCTGATAGGGATGAGTAATTTTTTTTATAAGATCTTTTTCCCCAACATCCATCTGCAATAACGTCAATATATGGAATGCCATTTTCAGTAACTCTACCGTCTTCCAAAGCCATTTGACGTTCTTCATTAGCGGCTTCATTCATAGAATTCAAAGCTTCTTTTTCCCAAACTTTGTTAATTGTTCCCATTCTTTTATTAAATAACTCATAGGATATATGAGGCAAGTCCATTGCTGCCAATAATTCATTAAGCTGTGTATAGCCACAACCTATAGCCACTGCACCCGCAACTGTATTAATGTTTAAGTCAATTTCAGGATCATTGCAACAAATGACAAAAGTTTCGTTACACATGTTGCATTTTAGTTTTAGTTTAGAAACAAGGCCCAGTTTTCTTTCAGATATAATTTCTACAGATTTCAAACCACAGTCTATATTACCATGTGAAGATATTTCTTGAAGCTCTTTAAAAAAATGTTTAATATTTAATATTCGCATTCCATTTACTATTTCTTGATTATTTCTGAAAAGGAAATATACATAATAAGAATTTTGCAATATTAAACAGAATAAGGCCTTTAACATTTGTTTTGTAATATCTTTTATTGTTCACATTCTTTGCTATCACTCACGGGTTCTGCAATATTATATTGAAAATTTTCCCCTTTTTTATTAATTTTATCTATCGAGAGTTTTACTATATAAATCTTTATATTGACAGACTATCCTGACATCATAGAAATAATAATACGTTTACCTGACCGAATTTGACTTCTCGTTTTCAATATTCATTTGAAAGCTTTCTTCCTGCTCAGGAAATATCGTTTCGGTTACTTGAGAACTGCAACAGTTATAGTAATTAATATAAGTTAATAGAATTAGGTTTCAAATATGCTAAAATCAGAATATTGAATTAGATATGCATTTACTTGTCAACAATCTTGTTCTCATTTTCATTGTTAATATGGGAAGATCCTTTAATCACTCCAAGCGTTTCCGTAAATTCAGACCTACAATATAAATGTATTTATATTTAGTTATACAGTGACAATAGTAATAGCATTCAAGTATTTTAAAAACTCGAATCCGGACTGTCCCAACTACGATGTAGTATTGTCATACTACACTACAATACACACCTCGTCTCTGTCTCGTCATTGTCGTCGCGATTATCTTTGTTATTATGTAATCTCCTAAAAAGAAAATAATGTCACTTAGTAAAATAAATAATAATAATATATGTAACAATTAAATGTTATGATTAATTTATCTGGTCCAATTTACATCAATGTGCTAGTATACACAAATGATAATTATGATTGAGAACACGTTACTTACCTTAGTAATCTATTTTTTGCGAGCGTTTGGCGTTTCTTTTTTAGTAATCTAGATTTACCAGCCATTTTAGCGCGAAACTTATAATAGAGTTAAATCGTTTAGTGATTGCTCCGAGCGTCAACGTCTACCCGTGACAGTGGTCAGCGATACACTGCCGCCCGTCGCCCGCAAGGGCTCCTGCTAACCCGAGCATAAAGATTATTCGAAAAAGCATAATTGTATATTATTCTTTTACTTTGAAATAAAAAGTCGTATATTAAAAGATGGGTAATTAAAATTGTGTTTAAGATGGTGAAGGTTTCATAAAAATACGCTTGATAGTTTTTACGTGATTCTCAGATTTTTATCTGCGTTAGACCTAACTTTACAAATTAATTACACTATGTAATATAAACATAATCTAAAATATTCACATATTAAGTTATTGAGAAAATGCTCAAATTTAACATGTATTTTTTCCAATTCATTAACACCACTCGTTTAGATGTGATCTTCAGAATAAAATCATTAAAAGTCTCTTGTCGTCGCCTTAATGAAGTAATGAATGTTCAGATATTAATGGTAACTTGTAGTGTATGGAACTTATTGACATTTTAAATTGTTCAGAAGTATTTGGTCACCTTGTTTGCTACAATATATCTGACGGCGATTGTACAAGACGCCTAATGAATCAAACGAGAAATTTTATTGATAAGCTTCGACACAGAAACAAGAGACAGTCCTATCGAATATTCCATGCCTTTCTCTAAAGTTTTGTTTTTTAATTAAAACTCTAATATTGTATATTTAGAAGATATCTTTGTGAAAATAAACATTTTCATGGAATAACAATGTGAAATATACATAGAAAATTATGTTAGTTTAGCTAAATTCCCTTTTGTGTATGCAACATTACTTACCTTTCGAGAGTGGCGATAGCTCTTTCTTCGCCGATGGATTCAGCTTTGAGGTCAGCCCTGGTGGGCAGCTCGGCCTCGCCGACGGAGAGACCGCATTGTCGCTTGCACATGGCCATGAAGGCCTTAAGGTAGTCGGTGAGTGCGTCGTCACTCTTGTTGTCAAGGCGGGCGAGGGTGCGGAAGCGGCCCCAGCGTAGGCTCTTGGTGGCGGGGTCAAATTCCACGCCATAGGAGGCTACAGTACGCCGGAACGCCTCCTCGTCAGCGCGACTCCAACGCCATTGCGACACTTCGTCCTTCACCATCTGATCCATCCGCTCTCTTCGCTCCATCTTCTGAATGCAATTTATTCTTAGCAATTTACAAACTTATCACAAACTACATTTAATTTAAAATATAATAAAACGATTGAAAACATGTTACAATACTCTTAGTGTATGACGTGTATGATGTAGTGTATGTAGTATGACATATTTAAAATACATTTTCGTTCAAAATAGTTGAGTAATTAATATGATTGAATAGAGCTATATGTCATGTTTACAGAGGACATTGCAAGAATTGGATATGTAATGCTACCATCAAATGGCCCATAAATTATGATCTATGACTATGTTTATTATATTAAATAGAAAAATTGTGGTATCAGATAGGTAGTAAAGGGCATTTCCTTCAAATTTTGTAGCCAACACATAAAATCTTTCAATTGAAGCAAAAAGTAGTAGTTTCCACAGGTTATGCCATTCGAGCAGTCTAAATATTTAAATACACAATTAATGCGTATATTGCACCTTAGCCTTCTGCTGCAGCTTGAGCTCCTCGCGCTTGTAGTTCCTCTGGTAGGCTGTGATAAGACGGCGCAAGCGCGTGTTGAGGTCCTGCATGGAAGGCCACGGGTGCGTCGCGTCAGTATCCGCGTCGACCTCCTCATCGTGCGGCGCCTCCTCGGGGCATGGGGATGTGGCCCCCGCACCGCTCGACACCTCGTCTGTGCAGTCCTCGTCTCCCACACCGTGGCCGCGAACCTTCCTTTCTTCGCTCCTGCAAACAACACATATCTGAGTTAAAACAAATATTCTTAAAATATTATATGTCTACAAAATCTCTTACTGTATCCTAATAAATATAATTATAATAAATGCAACGCACCACTCTCCTTTAGCTTTCTTGAATAACATCATTACAAATGAATTTTTTTGAACAAAATTGCATAAATCCCATTTACCTATGGTGGTGAGGAAGCAAGGATTAGGATGTATATAAAAGGGTACAATAAACACAACGATATCTGATAAACAGGGACACAAACTGTGGTATATTCGTCTGTTGATTTGTCAACTGTTGATTCGTCTGATAAATTAATTGCCCCATAAATAAGTCCATAACACCTTTAATATGTATTCATTACTTCTAAGTCTACACATAGATCACAATTTATAGTGTAGACTTTAAGCAGAGTGAGAGTATAAATAAGGGATTTTCCATTAGGTACTTGACAACTTTGAATTTAATTTGTGAACCCACTATTTCACTGATCATCTAACTATTACTCTCCTTTTTTTCAGTAAACGTTCAGGTGTCCGTAGCAAACGATCCAAATCAGTCGATTCCGCGGCGTTCTCAAGAACTGCGCATCGCCAAGACCACTTTATGGCGAATTTTGCGTAAACATCTTGGTTTTCACCCATACAAGATCAAACTGACTCAAGAATTGAAGCCACAAGCCACACAGCACACATTACAATCGATTTATTGAAGAGTAAGTTTGGTGAGCGTGTTATCTCAAGAAATGGTCCAGTCAATTGGCCACCTCATTCGTGCGATTTAACGCCGGTAGACTTTTTTCTTTGGGGCTACGTCAAATCATTGGTCTATGCCAACAAGCCGACGACGTTGGAAGAACTCAGAGCCAACATTGAACGCAAAATAGCGGCCGTTACGGCCGAAATGTGTGACCGAGTCATCGAAAATTGGGTCCAACGAATCGACCGCTGCCGACGTGCCCGCGGTGGCCATATGAACGAAGTCGAGTTCCATTCATAAATGTTTTGATTGTGTATTTCAAGTCGATCATAAAGTTTTGGAAATATCTCAAATGGTTTGCGTTAAATTTAAAAAAAAGTTGTCAAGTCCTTATTGGAAAACCTTTTATATACCACCGACACTATTTTTATCTATTTCTAGGACAGCAGGTCAAGTGATTTGCAGTTCATATGTAAAGTGAAAAATTATTTAGGTAAAATTCTGTTAAAAAAATTTCATTTGGACCCTTCCTGATGAGTTAAGTGTTCAATTCGTCTACTATATTTAAAAGGAGGGTAAGGTTTTAAAATTTTTTACAATTTATTTTTCTATATGTTTAACATGGGGAGTATTGTGTCATTTCATGTAAATTGGAGCAAAACTAACGCAGATAGAGCATTACAAATTAACGGCCCGCGTGCTCAATTTTTATACTTGCCTGACAGCTATGCAACGGACCTACTTGACAACTGCTTCAAGTGCCTTTCTCCTAATGACTTTCTACTTTTATGGGTCTTTATAAGTATGTAATAAGATTTTTGGTCTCGACCTATCTAGTAAACGACACACATTTAGAGTGTCTAGAATATTTCCGAAGAAAAGTTGTAAAATCCAAAATATGCGCCATAAAAAGTGCACCAACACAAGGACATATATTCTAGTAGTGTGAAACAATAAAAATAAGTGAAAAAATTCGTGATTATCGCGAAAAACAGTGAAATATAATATCGTTTGTATATCTACAATAACTATAACTGTTAAGCACCCAGCTAAATTTGGCATTGACATTTGACAACTCTACTGCCGACGTCAGACAAATTGGGCTACAACATAAAACCATAGACTATCAAGGTTATTAGGGTATAAAAAGTGTTGTCACCAAAAGGAAAAGGCTAATCTATTACTAATCAGTCAAATTTTGAACATGACGGACCTAAAATTCTACTTTCTAAAATACTAGGCATGCCTTTTAAGTTCTGTCGTTTCCATATTTCCCGGCAATTTTGTATTTGGAAGTGTTCTATATTCGAATGTGTTTAAATTTTGAATCTCAAAACAGTTGAAAGTATTAGGATTAATGCTATTGTTTAGTCACAGCGTCGGATTGGAATCTATCAGGTCACGTACGAAAATGAATCTTTCTAAGGGAAATGTTCGTGCAATAATTTTCTACAACTTTAGTAGAGGCCTGACACGGCCTCAGTATTTTGAAGATCTAATATCTGTATTCAGTGATGAAGCCCCATGTCTGCGGACTGTCGAAGGCTGATATTTAGAATTCCAGCGTGGACATACTAGTGTTAGTGACAAATCTCGCGAAGGACGCCCAAAATCCGCCTTCACTGAAGATAACATCATTGCTGTGGGACAACTAATTCTCGAAGATCGTCATGTGACGTATCAAGAGATAGAGGCTCTATTAGGCATCTCAGGGACAACCATTCAGAAGATCTTGCATGAAGCGCTTGGTGTGAGAAAGCTAGTTTGCCGTTGGATACCGCATCTGCTTTCCGACGATCTCAAGGCGGCCCGCGTCAGATGGTATAAGAAAAATCTGCAAAGATTGAACCGAGGAGAGTCAAATCACGTCTACGACATCATCAGTGGTGACGAATCTTGGATCTATGCTTACGATCCTGATTCCAAACAACAATCTACAATCTGGATCTTTCAAGAAGAGCCAAAGCCGACTAAAGTTGTTCGTTCTCGAAGCACTTCAAAGAAGATGGTGGCCACGTTCGTAGGAAAAACCGGTCATGTTGCGACTATTGCACTTGAAGATCGTAGAAAGGTTAACGCAGAGTGGTATACCACAGTTTGTTTACCACAAGTCATCGCCGAACTTCGAAAATCTAACTTAAAGCGACGCATCATCCTGCACCACGACAACGCAAGCTCACACAGCGCTCGTCAAACGATTGAGTATTTGAAACAAGAAACAGTAGAAATTCTTGACCACCCTCCATACAGTCCTGACCTAAGCCCTACATTTCCTTAAATTAAGGAGTCTTCGTGGACAAAGGTTCCAATCCGGTGAAGAAGCAGTCGATGCTTTCAAGTCAGCCACTTTGAACACCCCCACTTTAGAGTGGAATAAATGTTATAATAACTGGTTTGAGCGAATAGAAAAGTGTATTAAGCTACGTGGTGATACTTTGAAAAACAATAAAAAGTACTATAAAGTTCTAGTTTTTTTCTTTAAACGACAAAACTTAAAAGGCATGCCTCGTAGAAGAAGAATTTGAAAAGCATACAATCAAAATAACCCATTTTTGTTTCTGTTATCCTTGAATGGCGTAAAATGGAAATGTAATTAATACAGTAGAATCTCGATTATCCGGACTCATTCTTTTCTTGATTGGCGCAACGAGACATGTTACGCTGAGTTCATTCCCACTTCCGACGTGTAGGTACTTCCGCTCTCATTTGTTTGCGCGATAGTGTTTGTTATTGTTTCATTTTATTTGATAGCCTTCAATTGATAGGTTATTTTTTGTTTATATTTTTGTTTACGTTTTGCGTTAGAAATCTATAATCATCATAATCATCATCTTTGCGTTAAATCCCGGTTGCAGCCCGAACTCTCGCTTCGGCGCTCGGGGTCCGCTTTCCGACTTTTTCTTCTCCACTTCGCACGGTCTTCAGCATCCCTGATAGTGAGCCCACTGGCACGCATATCACCCTTTACGACGTCAAGCCAGCACTTTTTGGGTCTATACCACCTGCCGGGGCCCGGCGGAGGCGGCATGGCCAGACATTTGTTTCCCACGTAAGCATCCGGTTGCCGTAAAACGTGGCCGTACCAACGGAGCCGACACTCTTGTATAATTTCTAAATCTATAATCACTAAGCGAAAAAGAGTAGTGTAATCTCTTAATGACAAAGTGAAGATAATCGAGAGTTTAAAAAATGGTGAATCTGGCAGTAAATTGGCGCAAACGTATGGTGTAGGAACTTCTACGATATCAGATATCAAAAAGAATTCTGACACCATATTGAAATTCACCTGCGTGCTTGAGAACGAAGATGGAAGCTCGCAACGTAAAGCCATGAAAAAAATCTCATAATGTAATTCTGGAGAAAGCAGTTTTTACTCGGTTCTTACAAGAGAGCAAGCGCGGGCAGCCCATATCTGGACCTGTTTTATTTGAAAAAGCACTGGATTTTAATCAAAAGCTTGGTGGTGATACTTATTTTAAGGTGAGCTGTGGATGGTTAGCAAATTCAAATCTAGAAATGGAATGCGCGAATTGGAGATTCAAGGTGAAAAACTGTCTACCAGCGTTGCCTCAGCCGACTTATTTGTATACGAGTTAAAAGCATTTCTAGATGAAAAGGAACACGATTTAGATTTTGTATACAATGCCGACGAAACAGGTCTTAATTGGAAAATTCTACGAAGCAGATCACTAGCATCGCGTCGTGAAAGTGCAGCACCGGGGCACAAAGTGAGTAAGGATAGAGTTATGGTTATGGTTTGCGCAAACGCTAAAGGAACACATCGATTGTAATTATTACTTATTGGAAATCAAAAAATCCGCGCTGTTTCAAAAATGTCAAAATCCCCTTAACTTACGCTAACCAACAAAAAACATGGATAAACACAGATATTTTTTACTTGGTATGAAAATACATGTATTCCTGAGGTGAAGAAAATCAAAAGGACGTGGAAAAAGAGGTCGATGTGTTGTTGAAAGCAGCTACTGCGTCGTATTTTGACAGCAGACAGCAGTGAAATTGAAACGATGTTGAATTTTTTTTTAAAGAAATCAATTTAAATATTTTTTCTATATGCAGGTAGAAGCGTGGTACTCTGTGGAATCGCGAACATTAAAAAGGGCATGAAATAAATTATTAAAGACTCCATCCAAATCTTCAATTCAACCGCCCGACGATTTCAAAGAAATAACAGAAGCAATAAAAATTCTTAACATTCACCAACACACTTCAATGTGATGAAGAGAATATCAAGGAGTGGCTGAACTGCGATAATGATGACCCTGGATTCCAGTGTTTTACAATAGCATTATAACACAGAAAAATAAAAAGACACAATTAATATTGGAAAAATATTATTTCTCAGAGTTAACTAGTATATTTTTTTATTTTAGTAACAAATTATTATTAACATTTGTATTTTTTTACAGGTCTACTGAAAATCGCAAAAGAGAAGTATTGCGACCTTCAAGTTTTAAAACAGTTGTTCTCATGAAGCTAAAATTTACTTTGATTCTCTTTCACAATAGCCAAAATGTTATTTAAAGTTATGTAAAGTTTAAAAGAAGTTTTATAATTAGTTTACATGTTTGATACATTCTAAAGCTATTAAGTTATTTAATTAAAATTTGTTTAAAAAAAGTTAGTGTCTTTAAAACATAATGTTATTTATTTTTAAGATACTTTAAAAATTGCCTTGTAATAATGAATGTCAATGTGAAACCAAAAACCAGGAATGTCAATGACTGGTTGTTTACGCTAAGGAGTATAGTCACAAGTTTCAGACTTTTTGCAATAATTACTAAAATATAAAACTAAAGTACATTTTTAAGTAACATTATGTATATGTTTTATATAATAGGTAATGACTTGTTTCAATATTTGTATAAAATAACATAAAATGAAAGAAATACAGACAGAAACTATAAAAAATTGAATTTCTCCTATTTTTCATTCTCACTAGTTAGACAAAATTAAGATAAAAGAATATGAAGGGATATCAGTCAGACCCAATACCAATTCTTCACATAACATCTACCACAAAAAAATGTTGGACTATCATTCAGGTATATGCACCTACAGAGCAAGCTAGCGAGAACGACACAGTCCACTTTAACGATTCTGTCAAAAGTTGTAGAAAAATACTTCCAACAATTATCTCAGCGTGATGGGAGATTTTAACGCCCAAGTAGGCACAAGACAAGCGCAAGATGATTTAATTATGGAGACATTTGGTCAAGGAAAGAGAAGCACCAACGGGCACAAGTTTGTCGAATTGTTGCTTCAAAACAACTGATGCTACTAAACTCTAATAGCTTGATTTCATATTAACTAACAAACCTAAACATATACCACATGGTACATAGATGCCTAAATTTCGCATCGCCTAAAATGTTTAAAAAATTCATAACAAATAGAAGCTTTCTGACTCCAAAACAAGAGTTCATCAAATGGGATAAAAGTGTTACTTGGAAATGGCTTCCAAAGGCTGCCAAAAAAAAATCGAGTAAAAAGAAAAAAATCTCATTAGTTACTTAGGGAATCATCACCTTTTAAACTATTTGAATTTTTTGTTTCAAAAAATCTGCTAAGGAGTTATGGTGTTCACCACATAGAGAATATAATCCCGGGATCCCGAATCCCGGGACACCGGGATTCCAACCGTTTTCTGACCCCGAAAATCCCGGGACTCTACTTGGCTAATCTCGGGATTTTCGGGTTTGCCACAAACAGGTCTAGTTTGCATTCCGTTGTCCGTTGCGAGTTGACAATGACCTTGCCTAGATTATATTAATAGCATTTATTACATATCGACAAAAAGACAAACCTTTGATACGCGTACGATACCTACTACATAGGTACAGCTCTAATAATATGTTTGTTGTAGAACTTAGAAGGGATTTCCCAGCAGGCTTGGAAGTCAAACCTTGGATGCATTGATATTTCTACAACTGTATTTTCGAAATTCTAAATAAGTTTTTTTGTCTCGTTATTTCTTACTTACAAAGTATGGTGTCTTTGTTTTGTCTTTTTTATTTTCTTACTATATTGTGATTTGTGTCGTGAACTCATGGAATAAAATTATAAAACATTTTTCTAGAAATTACTCGTTTTTTTACATTTGAGTCCAATTAGAAACCACATAGTCTAATCCCGGATTGGCCCCGGGATCCCGGGATTACGCATCAAGAATCCCGAAAACCCGGGATCGAAAAACATGCTCGGGATTGTATTCTCTATCACCACATAACAACTTTTTTGCGAGGCGCCTCCGGTAGCTCGCTATCATTGACTTATTGATATTTTTTCTATTTTTATTGAAAAATTTTCCAGTTACTTCAGGTGTTATAAACATGTAAATGAAATAAAAAGACCAACATTATTCATATCTCCCAAAAATCACGAAAATCTTTTTTTCACCTTTAAAACCCCCCTCCCCCTCCTAAAACACTCATAATTGTCCTGTCTATACGAAATTTAACAATAAATATAATTAATTCATTTAGTTAGTCTTCAACATTCTCCTGTGTGCAAATAAAGGAGTTGTATACTTACAATGAGTGTTGGAAGGGGTAGACCCAGGCGTCAAATCAGGGACGTCTTGAAAAAAGGCCAGGTCAAGAGTACCCTAAACCGAAGAGCATGTATGAAGGGAATAATGAAAGTGGACGAAGCGAAACAAGTATGTAAGGATCGTAGCAAGTGGAAAGAAGTGGTCTCTGCCTACCCCTACGGGAAAGAGGCGTGATTATATGTATGTATACTTACTTGATGTCTGTGCATTCGGCGTCGTCGGGTGGTCCGAGTTTGTCGATGAAGCAGAGCTGCGGGTCCGTGCGCATAGCGAGGTAGTTCTCGTAGCCATGGATGTATGTGCCCACCAACAGCGACACGTCACATTCGCTGTCCCACCAGAACCTCGGTGGCGCGCTGTCTATGCCCCGCGGCACACGCATGTTCAACGAACTGCAAAATTATTTTAATCAAAAAACTGTCCCTGCCGATTTCATCCACAAACCATCATTGTTGTCATCTCATACTCTAATTACAGTTTATCCCACCATACACTTAGCGCTGAATCCCGATTACTACTCAAACCATTTAGTTACACCCATACCGAGGCATGAATATCACATGGCTTAGGGAAGTAACCACTGTATTTACTGAGAAAGCTACCATGACTACCCTGGGCAACCAGCTCAGTGATTGCAGCATTAGGCCAGGGAACCCCACACACCCGCGGAGCACAGCAGAAAACGCGACACAGCAGAAAACGCGACGGTGTTAGAAGATTTAATGTACATCCAATCATTGCTTAAAGACTTTAAAGGGGAATTTGTAGCTTTATTTTCGGATTTGCAAGAAGACGACATGAAATTTGCCATGTACTTCAAAATGTCTATTAGGACATTTGAGGAGTTTTTGTATAAATTATCGCGGAGATTCCAAAGACATGGTCGAGTCGTACTTCTTGTATAACCCTTTCAGTTTGCACGTTCGCAGCCATGACGATGACGACAGTACTTCACATCCGCTCCGCATGACCGTCCGTCGAGCACTGAACAACAACACTACGATCAATAGGCGTCCGCGCGCGGACACCCGCGGCGCGGACAGGGATTGCATCCGCACGCGGAGCTATCCGCGTCGCGGAGAGCTCCGTATAGCACTGAACGCGCTGTATAGGCATAATACATTGTGCCGTCCGTCGCGGACATCCGCGTAGGTCATCCGCGTCGCACTGAATAGGCCCTTAGAATAAAAGCGGGCCTTATCGTTGTATGTTGCTGATCATGATAAACTCAGAAATTTGACTCACCAACAGGGGTGTTTGATGGAGCAATGTATCAAATTACTGAAACCCTTTAAAGAAATAACCAAAATAAACATGTTCTGGTTTGTCCTGCGTATCAAAAATGATACCACACGTAGCAGTCCTAAAAAAGTATTTAGACAAAGATTAAACTAAGCAAAGAACACCCAATTTACCAAACATGAGGGTCTCATTGAGAGCAGAATTAGAAAGTCGTTTCAACTTCTTAAATCAAGACTCCAAATACTTGGTTGCAATTTACCTGGACCCCAGATTTAAAACAAACTTTTTGATTGTTATTGAAGCGGAGAGAGCTCGCCATAACATTCTATTGGAATTTATAAAAATGTCTTGCCAAGAAGCCCCCAGCAGCAGTTCATGTTCATCGCCAGTCAAAAACGTTGAAGAGAAGAGTCGGCTGTATCTCGCGAAGCTCATGATACCTTTTGAGATTGCTTTAATGAGGTAGCGCCAGAAAAAGACACTAGTTAATGTCACGATCAAGGAAAAAACGCAATTGCGTGTGAAATTGATTCTTATCTGTTTCAGTGCGCATTGGTCGCGATCGTGATCCTTATATTTTGGTGGTCAGCTATTGCTGTAGAATACCCAAACTTAACGAAGTTTACTAGAGTTTACCTTTCAGCGCTCTGCAGCAGTGTATATACAGGCTGACTTTGACAAAACCGTCCAAATTTTTTTACGCATTAAACATCATTTAAGGAACCCATTTTTGCAAAAAAAATTGTATGTAAAATTTTCACCATAGAATATTTCATATATGATCATTAATTCAATCGTACATAATAGTGCTATGGTGCAACCTTCGTACGTTAACCTGTTATTACCTGTCTCTGTCTCTCCCGCGTAAATGAGTAGTGCGTATTTGCTCGCCCGGTGCAATGCCGCCGTCCTCGGCCTTTTACTAGGTCAGATGGAGAGGTCATTGACACTAGCGCCGTATTATGTAAATTGCGAGTTCTTTGATAACTTTGTGAAGCTGATTACTCAACATTTTTGTACTATGTGATACAAAACTAAAATACATATTTCTCATAACTATTACTAAAGATTCTTCTGTGTGAATTTGGAGGGGTTTGTCAAAGTCACCCTGTATAGCGAGACTTTTCGGAAGCTGGCCTTTTATATGAAGACAAGCGAAACCTTCTGTTGCCTTTTAAGGCAAAGAAATTGGTATTTATTCATCATAATTTCCCCTTGTCTCAATTGTCAAATATGAAACTTGGCGTCATAAGGTATTTCGTAAAAACTTATTTTGTTTATGTGTGTTTTTTCGTAAATCTAGTGTTAAACAGTGATAACTCGGTAAAATAAGTGATAAACACTTAAAATAATTCTATTCAGTACAAGTGCTAGTGCTTAACTTGTGAAAAAGTGCAGTGAAACTTGTAACAACAACATAACCTCAAAAAGTCCCCTTTGTCGAAATATTTATACGTAAAAACTCTTATTTGGCATAATGTTTGGCAATAATATGTTTGATAGCGGATAAATATAAACAAATATTATACATATAAAACCTAACAATCATGTCGAACAACGATAAGCAACCAAATTCACCACATCAAAACCACATGTTAAAAGAACTAACTCCTTCAACTTCTAAGAACTTAACGCAACAAATATTCCACACAGGACTATTCCTAACTAGACCGCGTTCTACGTCAATGAGTGATATACCGCAAAACAACATCCCATTGGAAACTCCGGCACCGGTAGGGCCAAAAAGCCCCCAAAAGGCAGATATGCCAGAGAATCAAAACACCACTATTACTCATACATGGCAACGTGTGCCAACTATACGGAAAAGGAACAGGTCAACAGACCAGACAGAACCTGGTCAAAACAAGCAAAAAATAACCAAAACCAAAGGAAAACCAGCGGAAAATAAACCGCCAAACCAACAAATTTCGATAGATCCATCGATCCTCACTAACAACAGATTTGCTGTACTAACAGCTGACGATGAAGATGCACCCAACACCACCAGAAACGAGGCCCAAAATGGAAAAGAATCAAGACCACCACCAATTATTCTCTATGGAGTAGAGGATGTCACCCAGCTCACCATGCTTATTGAACAAGTCACTAAAAAGGAAAACTTCTCTTACAAAATTCCAAATAAAAATCTAATACATATAATAACAAAGTCTACTGAAATCTACAAAGTTGTGATAGATCGTGTAAGGCGCAATGGATTAATCGGCCATACTTTTACACCAAAGGCAGATCGGTGCTACAAAATTATCATCAAGCACCTACATCACACAACACCTAAAGAAGCTATAGTAGAAGGAATTAAAAAATCTGGCAACAAAGTCAGAGGTGAGATAATCTGTGCCCGTGATAGAACATCTAAGAAGCCATTTTTTGTAAATCTTGAACCCAGCGAAAATAGAAGAAAGAAAAGAAAGAAAGAAAATGTATTTATTTAGGACTCAAAGTTATTATTTACAATTTATAATTATATACTATATATTTGTCCCAAATTGGTCCCAGCTCAGCATTTGCTGATGGAATTTACCAGCGCTGATCTTCCGCTGGGGCCATTAAGTGACACCACTAACACTATATACACAATAACCACAATAACACGTGTGCAGTTTACACGTGATAGAAGTGAAACCCTGAAAAATGTAAACCTTAATGTAATAAAAAACATAAACAGAATAGTAAAAGCCTATGGAGTTATGCAACTTAGAGCTACAAATCGCTCGAACTTTGAGGTGAAATTATCAGTGTTAAAGTTTACAAATTTCAAATTTTTCCAAAAAACTTTCAAAACTATATTAAATCAAATCATTCCTCAAAGTAGTTTCCATATAAAGAGAGAAAAAAAAAACTCAACTGTATCTCATTGTGATAAAGTGGCAATTCAAATAGATATATGAGTAATACAATGCAATCATTTAAAAATTACTCTATAGAATAAGCCTTAAGCTATTATTCATAAGGTTGGTATTAGTGGAGCAAAAACACTCAACTGTATTTCATTTTAACAAAGTCGCAATGCGAATATAGGCGTGTATAAGCAATGCAATGCAATGCAATCATTCAAAAATTACACTATAAAATAAGCCTTATGCAATAAAATAAAATAATAAACTATTATTAATAAGGTTGGTATTAGCGAAACAAAAAAAAAAAAAAAAATATGTGAATTTTTCGGTTTCACTAAGATTCAGATCACAATGATCCTAGAGAAGTTTTCACTTTAAAAAAAAAAATCATCAAACAACAATTACATTACACTTAAAACTACTAACATTTATATTGAAACCATAATCTATAATATAATCTAAAAGTGAAATAAAACAAACAAGTAAAC
Organism: Malacosoma neustria; assembly: GCA_963693495.1. Taxonomy (NCBI): domain Eukaryota; kingdom Metazoa; phylum Arthropoda; class Insecta; order Lepidoptera; family Lasiocampidae; genus Malacosoma; species Malacosoma neustria. The sequence continues at coordinate 13,099,381 of OY856375.1, forward strand.
TACTGACTATAAGACACTAGTCTCAAACGCCAAATCTCCTTGACTCTTTTGATATTCATTCAAAAATGTTTTCAATCGTGCCTTAAAACTCTTAATGCTTTTGGAATCTCTTATTGGAGGCGGAATGTTATTCCAACACTTAGACGCAGCATAGCGGAAACTACCTCTAAATGCTGTTGTTCCACCATACCGCGCCGTAAGCTGGATTGCACATTGGCGCCGAAGACGAGCATGCCCATGTAAGCTTTTCGTAAAGATATAAGGGCTTTTTATGTTTAATGATACCAAAAAGTAAGCAAGCTAAATGGAGTTTGCGTCGATGCTTCATTTTCAGTATCGAATACCTATTCAAGAGTTCATGGAGTCACATGACTTCTGATCGGAATGTTAAAGCAGTATCGTTCACAAGCATTCTGAACCCGTTGGATGAGTCTTTGCGTTCTGCTTAATAATCGAGGACCAAAAACTATATCAGAATAGTTGAGCTGGGAAAGTACTAGCGACTCGACTAACTGAATCCTAAGATTCTCATCTATGTATGGTCTAATTCTGTACAGTATTTTTAATTTGCAGAAACAAGTTTTAACTGCCCTTAAAACATGACTTTCGAACCTCAATTCACTGTCCATATAAAGACCAAGATTAAATAACAAAAATGTTAAGACGATCAAGTATATATACAATGAAAAAGTGCAAATTGAAGACCCAAAAAGGCAAAATACAATCGTACAATGCACTAGATGCCAGCAATATGGCCATACAAAAAATAATTGTATGAGGCCACCTAGGTGCGTCAAGTGTGGTGAAGGACACAAAACAAGTGATTGCACAAAGGATAAAAACACCCCTGCAACATGTTGCTTATGTCTAAGAGATCACACAGCCTATTACAAGGGCTGTCAAGTATATAAAGAAATACTAAACGGAAAATACCAAAAGAATTTTTCTCTAAGGTCCAACATAGCACCTACCTCTGAAAATGTAGTTAATATAGAAAGTCGCAGTGAGTTCCCCGAGCTACCTATGAAACCCATTCATACCTGGCCAAAAGCTACAATACTTCTTATAGCGGTAAACAAAATTGAAGTGCCCCAAATATAAATAGAAATTTCCAAACAGAAAATACAATGAACCCCCAGGACCCCCAGTTCCAGCCAAACAATACAATTGAAATTTTATTAACAAAACAAGCTGAGAAAATAGATCTGCTACTTCAAAACATGGGTACCCTGATGGGCCTGTTAACGACGCTCATAGCCAAATTATAATCTTCACTAGTTTCAGAATAGCAACATGGAACATAAATGGTTTGTTACCAAACAAACAAGAAATTCAACTATTCCTGACACAAAACAGAATAGATATTTTATTAGTGTCTGAGACCCACCTTACTGACTGCAAAACGATACATGGCTACGCTATTTACTCCACAAATCATCCAGATGGTACAGCACATGGCAGCACAGCTGTATTTATAAAGAGTAACATTAAGCATTATTGTCTTAACGAATATAGAGAACAGCACATCCAAGCTACAGTAATCTCAGTAAGGGACTGGCACGGTAACTTAGGAGTGGCAGCCATCTACTGTCCACCAAGACATAGCATCAATGAAAGTATGTTCACACATTTCTTCTCATCCTTAGGCACAAGATACATTGTGGGTGGAGATTTCAATGCAAAACATACCAATTGGGGCTCTAGACTGGTTACAACTAGAGGAAGAGAACTCTTAAAATGCATCCATAAAAACAATCTGAACATACTATTAACAGACGAACCCACATATTGGCCCACAGATCCTAATAAAACTCCAGATCTGCTAGACTTCTTCATCTTTAAAGGAATGTCATCACTCTACTTATCAATAGAATCAAACTTCGATGGCTCTTCAGACCACACTGCTGTGATAGCTACAATTAGTACAGGCGTTATTAATAAAGAACCTAACGAAATGTTGTATAACCATAAAACAGACTGGGACTGTTTCGCGGAATTTATTGATACAAATATAAACCTAAATCTACCACTGAAATGTGAAGAGGATGTAGATGAAGCCACATGCTATATAACAAACCTAATCCAAATAGCGGCGTGGAAATCTACCCCATACCTAAAATCTAGACAGGAGAACATCAACCTCCCCTTAAAAATAAGAGAAATGATCAGTAATAAAAGAAGAATACGCCGACAATGGCAATTAAGTCGGAACCACAATGACAAGAGAGCACTCAATAACGCACAAAAGAGGATAAAGAAGATGATAGCCCAATACGAGGATGATACCCTACAAGACCATCTCCTAACACTATCACCAACAAAAAATGACCAACACTCACTGTGGAAGTTTACCAAAACATTTCGAAAGCCTCAGCAGGTAAATCAGCCCATAAAATTAGAAAACGGTAAATGGGCCAGAAGCTCTGATGAAAAAGCCAAAGTATTCAGTGAGTTTCTCACAAAAGCTTTTAAACCAAACGATTCAAATACCCATTGTGAAGAAACTACATTGGATGACATACTAATGCAAGACCATCAGATGTGCCTTCCCATCAAAATTGTTACACCAAAGGAAATCACTAAAGAAATAAAGAATCTAAAGGACAAGAAAGCACCTGGTTTTGACTTAATTACAGCTGAAATCCTAAAGAACTTACCCAGAAAAGCAGTGGTATTCCTAACAGTACTATTCAATAGCATATTTAGACTTCAATATTATCCAAGATTATGGAAAGTCTCAACAATTATAATGATAGCGAAACCAGGTAAACCCCCAAAAGAAGTTTCATCATATGATACGTACGTACGACCTATAAGTCTGCTTCCAGTGCTGTCAAAGGTCTTCGAAAAAGTACTAAATAAGCGACTAAATCCTATTCTAGAACAAAAAATGATACCTGATCACCAATTTGGTTTCCGTTCTCAGCACTCCACCATAGAGCAAGTGCACAGAGTTACGCACAAGATTAGACAAGCATTGGAAAACAAAGAATATTGCTCAGCTGTATTCTTGGATATACAGCAAGCTTTTGATAAAGTCTGGCATAAGGGTTTGATTTCTAAAATCATACCTGGAAAACAGAGTTTTTCAGGTGAAACATGGGAGTGACATATCTGCCATATGCGTCATCGAAGCAGGCGTGCCACAGGGATACGTATTAGGACCTATATTGTATACCATATATACGTCAGACATCCCTAAAAACGAAGAAACGCTCACGGCCACATATGCAGATGACACTGCAATTTTAGCTAGTCACACAAATGCGATAAAAGCTTCCGAAATATTACAAAAACACTTAAATGACGTACATGAATGGCTCAATAAGTGGAGAATTAAAGCAAACTCTGCAAAGTCCAACCACATCACTTTTGCACTCAGAAGAAGTGACTGCCCTCCTGTGAAGTTGGGAAGTGAAATCCTACCACATAAGGCATGCATTAAGTATCTTGGGATGCACCTGGACAGAAGACTGACATGGAAAGATCACGTAAAGGCAAAACGGATAGAAGCAAACTTGAAATTCAGAGAAATGTACTGGCTAATGGGCAGAACTATCAAGTCAAAACTATCCCTAGAAAATAAGCTCCTGATTTACAGTTGCGTTCTGAAACCAATATGGACCTATGGTATTGAATTATGGGGAACTGCTAGTCATTCCAATGTCGAAATTCTGCAGAGGTTTCAAAACAATGTACTAAGAACAATCGCAAACACACCATGGTTTATAAAAAACACAGAAGTACACGAATACTTAGAGATGGATACTGTGAAAGAAACAATAAGGAAAAGAAGCTCGAAATACAAAATCAGACTAAATAGCCACGTGAACGTGTTGGCGCATTCACTCATTGACACAACACATAATACTGTCCGCCTCAGGAGGGCACACGTCATGGAGCTCGACGAGAGACAATGAGTCGACCTAATTTGAAGACTTCATATAGAGTGGCACATCACTGGATGTACTGCTCTCAACGCCTAACTGATTGCCAACAACCCTTCTGATTATAGCCGATAATGATGGCTGATTGCAGAAAGAATCAAAAATAAAAAAAAATAAAAAAATTATCCCTTAATGCAGTTTGGGTATTATTTTTATTTTGTTCTGTTATTAAAAATTGATGATTCTCTATGTTAAATAAAGTGCCTTCAATATTTATCTTATTTATTTGAAATCCGGTATCCTGCCGGATACTAGTTCCTTATCCGGTATTTGGCCGGAGTTAAAATTTGAGCCGGATAGGCCAGTTACTGGAGAGTTACCGAATATCCGTTTCATCTCTAATCCAAACTATTGCTTGTTTTTTTTTAGTTAAACATTTCGAGAACTACATATTTCCTTAACAATTATTAATTGATCATTCTTACCTTGCATGTACTCCACTCTCAATTTGTGTCGCAAAATCCCCAATCACCTCGTGTTTAATGTAATACATCATGCGCACTCTGAGTAACACTCTGAAAACAAAAAGCAATCATAAACATCCAATACTCTCAATAATCTCTCTTGCGTAGGGGCGGAGTAAGTATACTGACCCCTGCAGCCTGGAGTGGCCTGTCATGAAAGGCGATAAAACAACCCTAGCAAGGTGGTAGGGCTCCAAGCCTAAGTTACCTAGGTTCCAGTTTCCCTACGTGGACAGCATGTCATGAAAGGCGATAAAACAACCCTAGCAAGGTGGTAGGGCTCCAAGCCTAAGTTACCTAGGTTCCAGTTTCCCTAAGTGGACAGCAGTGTGTTAGAGGTGCCATACCGTCGAATATCAAACATCCATAGACGATGGTAACTGCTTAAGTGGGCAAGCAGCCTATCGGCATCTATTAAAATAAATACAATTAACCAACACTTGATTTAAAAAACTACTCACTTGTTAGCATGTCTGAATAGGTGTTTCTTGTAGCTGCTCTCCAAATACGCCTCGCAATCGTACTTCTCTGTGGAACTCCAATGATTGGGGTCTTCCCACTTCTGCAGGTCATTCTGTTTGGGGACATCTTTCGGTTTGTTTTTCTTCTTTGCATTCCTTCCACGTGGCACTGGATTATGTAGACCGCTGTGATTTCGGGATATTGTTACTTCCCCATTTTCACATGGTTCAATTAAGTCCCAAATAAAGTTCCTTATCTTCTCATCACCCTTATAATGTCGTAAACAGTAAAGCACCTAAAAACAATAAAGATTAACAACCTCCTTTTTTTGAGATGCGATTGCCCTTGTAATGTATTATACATCAGTAATGCATTTTGAACTCAGCGAAAGTCTCAAACTTCCTCGGTATTAGCATGGCAAGTCATCATATTATTACTTTGTCAATCTTCTAGATCCTTTCCTAGTTGGTAAAAAAAAACTTCATCCGTGCCGGGGTCGGCCTGTCGTAAAAGGCGAAAAAACAATCCACCCACCCTAGCTACGTGGTAGGGCCCCAAGCCCGTCTGGATGGCGATCACATTTGGCCTTAAGTATGTCGCCATAATAACTTTTTGTTGTGTTCCGGCATTAGTGACTCAAGTTCCTACAGGAAATATATTCAGCGTGTTCACAATGCCACTGGAATTGCAAACACCCATAGACGACGGTAACTGCTAAATTCTAAGTGGGCTATCAGCCTGTCTGCTGTCCTATAACAATAAAAAAAATGGAATATACAAAGTCATTTAAAGGCCCAAGCAATAGTGGACTGCAGTTAGCTTTAAATCCACACATACTAATAATAAAAGATTAAGACCTTTTAAAAACTAACATCCAACCACAATATCTATTAGCAAAATTTTATGATAATTGGTTGAGTTTAACACGTACCAGCCTAATATTATTTTTTATATTAGTACAATACATACAATTATGCGCGCACAGTCTTCGATGACAGGCAGAGTCCAGCCTTTACGCAATTGATTTTTGTCTACAATTTCCTCCCAGCGTGCCCATCTATAAAGAAAATCATTGTTTTAACAATACTAGTGAAAAGTTGAATAAATGGATTGGGGAACATATTAATCGACCTTGTAATTATCTTATGGACAAAAGTATGATGTCACTCACCCAAATGTAAGCAAGCCTCTCTCTATTTTGAAACATTCAGATCTTGTCCAGGACCCATAAACTACTTCCTCGTCAATAGGAACACCTTCGTGCCTAGGTATGTAGTCATCGCTGGCGTATTTTCTACCTTTCTTGCCCAATTTATCTTTCTTCCTTTTACTTCTCAAACCTATACCTGTGCACAATAAAACAAAAGTTAAATAACCCAAACGAGAAAATATATCTAAATGTATTATATGTACCTTCAATTCTTTTTCACAAAATATTCCACTCGAAGTAAATTTCACTTAGTAAAGGAGAATGCCAGGTCGCCATAGTAAATTAGGCCCAAGAGTGCCCAACATATTCATAGTATGGAAAAATGATGTAATATTTGTTAAAAAAATTTCAAACTGTTAACTAATGATTTAAAGATGGGAATAATTATATTTAAATTAAAAGTACTCAAAGGATTGCGAGCATTGTGAAGTTTGAAAAACAACAAGTCAACTCTCATTTTAATGTAGTGTTGCCATTTCGTAAATAATTAAGTTGATTAACCTATCATTGTAATCGATTGTAAGATTATTATTTCACTGTTTAAATCGGTGATACTCAATTATTGTATATAAGATAGCAACTGTTAGGTTATTTTAAAAAATTGATTTAAATCTTTAGAAATGATATAAAATTGACTCAAGATAGTTTAATAAAATCGATATCTGACTCATTCGATGTCATACGATCTGTTGCGAGGAGGCTATCTTATAGTAATTGATATTAATACGGGTGTTACGGCAGTTTTTATTTGAGTCCCCCTCGGATCGATTATTATTTAATACTATCGTGGCTTAGATTGTAAACTGGATAATTCAATGTATCATTTATTTTGCCATAATTTTTTTTATATTTATGTCTTTCGATAACCTATAAGCGTTGTGACCAGTGTCCCTCACTCATCTTTTTGGAGGACACACCGCTTAAGGTCTGTTTATATCTACAGACATTGAGCGTGTCAGTCACGTTCCGGGACAGACACCGTTTATTTATATCTGAGCGTGCCAGACACGTGCCGGGGCTGACACCGACAGGCTCCGTTATCAGCGTCCGGGCCGCTCTAACAAGTAGTTTATGAACAGCTTTCACAATGTTCAGACACTTCTCTGTGGAAGATTTATTCATAATTGCGAAGAGGTAGAGCAGGGTAAAACAAAAAAAAAGCATAACGCATAGCCCTACATCCTAAGCTCAAGAAAAGACAATTAGAAGGAGTCTAAAAAAAACGTCTGCACGGTTCCGATGCTATGTTCACACTGCCCGGCAGGTAGCCACAGACACGTACAGACAAAATATTCTTTCCGCGAATACTGGCCGCGCACGGCCCGTGTCTCTTGGTGTCTGCGCGGTCGTGTTACGATAGAAATAAATACGTTATTAGACACTATAAAAGAATATTATTTTGTCTTCCACGGCACGTATCTGACACGCTCAATGTCTGTAGATATAAACGGACCTTTATTCGGCAAATATATTTCAATAATACCTGCTTTTCTGAGTGACTCTTAGACTAGATTCGATTGTAATATAAGCTCTAGGTTATAATAGTCTACTGCGTTTACTGAGGTGTATACAATATTAATACCGAGCGTTACGCGATATTCATTTTACGCAATTGTTACATACATTTTTTGTTGAAAACTAAGATGAACAATAACAAACTGTATTGGTCAATTAGTTCAAAAAAATGATCAATAGTACTAAAAATAATAAGATGACTCACGATACCTAATTGATCGATTAAGGTTAAGATTAATCAATTTATTGATTAATTATTTTTAAAGGGTAAGCCCGTGTTGCATTATTGTTGTTTTTCAAACTTCGCAATATTCGCAATCGTTTGAGTACTTTTTATTTAAATATAATTATTCCCATCTTTAAATCATTAGTTAACAGTTTGAAATTTTTTTAACAAATATTATATCATTTTTCCATACTATGAATATGTTGGGCACTCTTGGGCCTAATATCGGCATTCCCCTTTATACATTTAATACATTGTACTAAGAGTACATTGTACTAAGTTGTTGAAGATCTTTTTTAATCATATATATTAAGTCCCATATAAATAACATAATAGCACAAATAGATTTGGTAATTTGTAATTGATTTAAAACGCGAGTGCATAAATAAACCATATAAAGTAAACGTTTACCTTCTTCATCTTCTTCGGAATCGGGAGTTACTTCCATGTCAGACATTTCCATGGGTCCATCATCGTGGCCGTAGCGCTTGATGACAGTACGCTTTCTTGGTTCTGTCACAATCAAATCCTCATCTTCTTTTTTTTCAGTTGTGTCGATTTCAGCTTTCTTCGCCCATTTGTTCCAGAAGTCGGGATCTCGAATATCAATGTCCGATCGCTGGTCGGTAGCCGCGAAGCTAGCTTTAGAAAATGTTGAACCTTTTTCAGACTCCATCTGTATAACTTGAGTTCTGCGTGCTAGAATCATTTCAATATCTTCTTCACAGAACTTATCTCCCGCGTTATCTTCGTCCATGACTGCACCATACGCGCCTTTTTTGAGAAGATCCTCGATTTCCTTCTTAGACAGTTGTCTCAAACCTGTCTCCTTCCCTTGTGATGTGTTCATGCTTTGCAGTATAGCTTTGTCCAACCCTAACTTTAATGACGCTTTATCAAACATTTCCCTTTCGTATGTATTCCGACATATCAATCTGTATATTTTCACCATTTTCTGCTGACCGATACGGTGACAGCGCGCCTGTGCTTGTAAGTCGTTTTGAGGATTCCAGTCACTATCATATATAATAACTGTGTCCGCGGCTGTCAAATTTATGCCCAATCCTCCTGCTTTTGTGCACAGCAAGAAAACGAATCTATCGGAATCCGGTTTCGAAAATCTGTCAATAGCTTCTTGTCTTAAATTTCCTCTTATACGACCATCTATTCTTTCGTAAGGATATTTTCTAAACATAAGATAATCTTCCAAAATATCAAGGCATCTCACCATCTGGCTAAAAATGAGAACTCTGTGTCCACCCGCCTTAAGCTTCGGCAGTAGTTTGTCAACTAACACCATCTTACCAGATGACTGGATGAGTGCTTTGTAATAGGCCTCCTTATCTTCACCATTGACTTGCTTGTAATCGAATTGGATTTGATCTTCTGCTCCATTTAATAAGTAGGGATGAATGCAACATTTTCTAAGTTCCATCATAGTATTCATTAAATTAGGTATATTTGCTGCAGATGCAGTACCTTTTTGCAAAAAACTAAAATTCCTTTCTAATATTGCTCTATAATATTTTTTCTGTATATTCGTCAATTCTACTTCAATAATTGTTTCCTCCTTCGGAGCCAACGTTTTTTCAACGTCTTCTTTCAATCTCCTAAGCATCATAGGTTTTAATAGCGCCTGCAGTTTAATCACTTCCGATTCAGTTTTCAACTGACCAAATTCGTTCAAAAATGCGTCACTACTTGAAAATTGTGATGGCTCTAAGAAATTAAGCAATGAAAACAATTCGTTCACATTATTTTGCAAGGGAGTGCCCGACAGTAAAACTCGATGCTCTAAATGTAGCTGTCGTAATCCCTCCAAGAGCTTGCAATTACGGTTTTTCAATCTATGAGCCTCATCTATAACGCAAATTCTCCAGTTAAATGATTTTAGTTCTTGAAAATCAGTAACTATTATTTCAAAAGTGGTTATTAGAACATTAAACTTAGTGATGTCTTTTATGGGTTCACCATCCTCATTTTTATAATAAAATTCGTATTCTTGAATCATACTTTTACTTAGTTGTGATCCATGATATACTATAACATTCATTTCTGTCCAAGCTTCAAATTCTCTTTGCCAATTGGGTATGGTTGAGAGTGGCGCTATAATAAGGAATGGTCCTCGTATACCATATTCCCACACAGAGTTGACAAATGTCAAACTCTGGATTGTTTTTCCGAGGCCCATTTCATCAGCTAAAATACAATTTCGATTGTTGTGCCACGAAAATAGAAGCCAGTTTAAGCCTTCAAGCTGATAAGGTCGCAGAGTATTTCCTCCCTTATATAATGGTGATTCCTTCAATTGGACCCACTGGTCTGCAGAAGGTCTTTTCTTAAACCTCCATTTATCCTTGAGAGGAATTTCACTGAAAGTTTTATACTGTTTTATTTTGTCCACATCAATATCTTCTTCTAACTCCCAAGTACTATCCTCATACTGTAGACTTTTCCATTTTACTAAGTAGTGTTTTACTACAGTGTCATTTCCTGGATCATGATTTTCTGACATGTCCAAAATCCTCTCTACTTCAACATAGTCAGGATTGAAGGGTTCATCATCCAGCAGCTCAAATATATTCATTTGTTGAGACTGCTTCTGCTTGAAACGTTTAATTTTAGAGAATATTCTTTTGTCACCTTTATATAGTTCTTCCTCAGTCTTCCACTCACAGTGCAAATAAGAAAAATTTCTGTATTTTACGAAATACTCTTCGACATCTACCATAGTCGGTTTCTTATTTTTTAAATCAATGTTGTCAGCATCAACTTTATTTTCTTGTTTAGGGTTTTGATGCAAGTCGCCAGAATTACTATTGTTTGCACTACTTGTCGCAATAGTTTCACCGACTTTAGCATTAGTATTTTCTTCTATTATATTGGTTTCTGTGGAATCTTTTTCGTCTTTACGAATTGTACTGGTTTCATCTTCTTGTTTCTCTAAACTTATTGTGTTCTCACTAATCGCCTCGATTGCTTTCAGCTCTCGTTTCCCCATACGTGCAGCTAGGACATGCTGTACGATCATTGAATCTTCTTCTGTCGTATTAACATACATATAATTAGGTTTAGGTATTCCATCAAGCTTGCTATCGTCTTTGGTTTCAATATTGGTTTCTTCAGTCTTTATTATTTTTTCTTGTTTTGGCGCTGACAACGTGAATTCTTCATCCGATAGTCGTAACATCACATCATCAGTATATTTTTTCCTTTGTGTGTTCCTAGCAGAACGTCTTTTCAAGCTGTCATCGGCTTCAGGCGGTGGGGATGGAGGTGGAGTCGACATTAAATCATCTGGTTCTCCATCTGAATCTGGTATCAAGCCACCCCTTCGCTTTTTTCTCCCAGAAAGTGATCGTTTAAAAGGAGTCTTTTTACAACTACTACTAGCGGAATTTCGTTTCTTAGAACGTTTTCTTTGATTAATATCCAAGTCATCATCTTTGTCGCTTTTTTCCCGCTTTGCTTCAGCTTCCTCTAATAAGTCTTTAATAGCTATCTTGGAAACAGGGATATCATCAAAGTCGGTAACATTAGAATCGTCTAAGGTGCACTCTGGTAGATTACTTATTTTGGAAGCATTGCCATCAAAATCAGTCTTATTACTTTGAAATTCTGTTTGTTTAATTTCAACACCATCGCCTTCCAATACATCATAAGTAGTAGTAGTGTCTGCTTGTATTTCCGGAATATCCTTTTTAGAGTTACGTTTTCTCCTTGGTGCATTGGGATCCCTTTTTTCTCGTTTTTTACGTTCTTTCACCGGTTTTTCTCCATCTTGAAGTAGCTTTTGCTCTTTCGGTACCCGTGGTTTACGTTCCTTAGTTTTACGAGGGCCTCTTTTTCTCGTTTTACCGGCAACACCACCGTCGATGGAAAGTGCACTAGAATCCAAAGTAGAGACGTCTTCAGCTAGTTCAGGATCCAGTTCTGGATTACCTTGTAAACCTGTTCCTGCTGTTACAAAGTCTTCAGAAACTGGTAACTGCTCTAAGTTTTGAGGTACTGAAACATTCTTTTCCTTCTTTGCTCTAGGTTTCCTGGGTTTAGCAGGCCCTTTACCTCTGCCTCTGCCTGTCGTACTCGACACTTGCGGACTTTCTATCATTTTAGAACCATATACAGGATTTTGAAGTAAACAATTGGGCCCACCATTACATTTGTCATTTGATTCATGCTGTTGTAGAATAGACAGTCGTTCTTGCAAGCATCTTACTTTCTCTTGATTTTCGTTTGATGCAGGTAAACAATACATCTCTTGTATTTGCTGTTGCAAAGCAGCTCTTTCTTGATTATGGGACATAATAAATATACCTGGCATATTTGAATGTGGAACAGTATTTGCCCCCATCACAATCATATTTGAGTTCATGTTGTGAGGTATATTTGGAATTATATTAGTTGGAGTATTTTGCATTGCTTGATGTACATTTGGTACACTCATTGGAAGAGCCTGTACAGGAACAGAATTTATAACCCCAGCATTATTCTGGGGAATATTGATACCCACGTTGGATATTCCTGGCTGCATTGAACCTTGCATGTTAGAAATGTTTCCATGGATATTAGGCACACAACTCAAGTTGTTTTGAGTATTATCTACCGGCAAACTAGAAGATACTGTATTTGAGAGACTACCACTTTGATGCATGGTAGGACTCGAAGGTGTAGTAGTATTTTGTATGCTAGGAATTGTTAATGTATTTGATATTGATCTGTTTTGGAACACAGGAGACATATTTTGTGTATTACTAGGGGGTAGCGGACCACTTGATGCTATATTAGGTTGAATCGGTTGCTGTATCAAATTTGGTAATGTTACATTCTGCATATTATTAGCTTGGTAATTAACATGCCTGTTAATATTCGATGGTGGCATACTTTCATATTTATTTTGTGGTGGAGCTACAGTCACAATATTTTGAGTGCCCTGATTTAAAGGCATTTTTTGTGTGGAATTGACAATATCTGTTTGTTTTCCACTATCATTACTTGGCAATATATCTGGATGATTGGATATTGGGTCTATTTTGCCATGTATGCTTTCCTTAATGTTAGCATTATTTTGCTCAGAATTATCAAACACATTCGTCGTTAACATATTTGTTTTGTTTGCTTCAGAGGTTGATATAGTTTCAATATTTTCCTGTCCAACTACAGGTTTTTCTGTTTTATCTAAAGTTTCAACAGTAGTAGTAGATGCCTGTATATTATTCGGTAAAGTTATGGCCGCTGTCTCTGTTGATATTATTTCATTCGGAGCATTAGTAACTGCTACTGGAGGATGTGTAATATTATTACTTTCTGATGCTCGAAAAGATTGAGCAATACTATTACTTTCTGGTATTCGATCACTTTCCGATTTCGTCTTTTCATTGATTTTAGAATCAATATTTAAAGGTGCAGGAGAGTGTTTTGGTTGTTCTGGTTTCAACAACGGAGATGGTACTGCGACATCTGATGGTTTTAAAACTTGCTCATTGTTGTCAAGCTGTGTCAAATTATTCATTGGCTGAAGTTTATTTTGAGTCCACTGTGAAGGAGATGAGATAACATGTCCAACAGCAGGTGATGAAGGATTTCGTTGAAATGTGTACTCTGCATTAGTGGGGAGAACCATTTGTTCTAAAGCTTGAAGAGTGTTTTGAGAAGCAAACGTGCCGGAAGCTGGCGGAGGAGCTGCCGTAGAGACTGGAGACTGCACTAAATTTCTCGCATTGTGTGGAGACGCACTGGGACCTTTCACAGGGGACATCACAGGCCGCGGAGATAGCTGAGATTGTGTCTGTTGTTGCCTAGGGGATATCTGCGCCCGTGGAGACATTTGAGGCGAGAGCTGCGGGAATGGGGGTCGATACTGTGGACTTCCAGTTTCCAGGCCAGTAGGTTTGACTGAACCATATTGACTGCTCACGTTGACATCTAATGGGTGTTGTATTTGATGCGATTGATAACTAATAGACATGGAGTGGTGAGGAGACGCGTATGGCATCTGAGCAGGAACCGAATGTGAGGACGTCGCGGAGGAAGGAGGCGCGGGCGACTGTCGTGGCACGTGATGGAGGGGTGGCGCAGACGCATGGTGTAGGTGCACGCTGGGGTGACCCTGTAGCGACGGCGCAATACTGCTACCGTGGCTGCCTAAATTTTGATGGGATTGATGTTGTGGTATTGAACTGTGACCTTGCTGTCCATGTGGTATTCCATATTGGTGAGCATTCACATCCAGTTGCTGGTGGTAAGCCGGATGTTGGTTAATTCTAGATGTCGCTGGTGGATGCATTTGTGTATAGTTTGGATAACTCTGAAAATAAAAATCAAGTGTTAAGTAATTGTAAGTGAATTGTAAGCCAGGTATTAATTATTTAAGGTAAAAAAATTTGCTATTTGCAGTTTTGTTTATAAAATATTTTTACAACTTTATCAAGATGTCACAGGAAAGGTCAGGGAAATAAATTATTAAGAATTACCTTAACTAGTATTTTTTAAATTTAATATACCAGCAAAATCTTTACAATACTCAAATGAGACAATCCGAACATTAGCTTACTGCTATGCTATCTATGTGCACATTTCGCGGCGCGTTTCAATAGCGTCACTTCGGCGGAACGGACTTCAGTAAAGAAAGGTCAACGTAAAGAATGGAAATTATAATGAAATATGTTGTACTCTGCTGCTGGTCGTAAATCTTACCTGCTGCTGGCCATAGAGCTGTTGTGATGTTGGTTGAGAGAAATGTGGTTGCCTAGGCAGGTATGGACTGTTCTGAGGCTGTAATCCAGCAATACTCCCGCCCTGCTAACAATACGAAAAACTATAACTTTGTTTTATTATTAGTGAAACTGTTACAGCATCTCCTGCTAGAATGTCCGGTGTACGATCGCCTCAGGGGCGAGGTTGAAATACAAATGAGAATGGCTGAAATCTTGTCCAGTAAATATACCAGGCTGTACCTGGAGAGGTTCTGCATGAAAGTGGCAAGTTATGCTGTAAAGCGCAACTAAAACTGGCAAAACTGATTCCACCTTAGCGCGGCACATGTGGAGCGAATAAAATACAAATAAATAAATAATAATAGTAATACTGTAATACTAAAGTCCCTATCCCTGATAGGGAATCTGCGGGGGCAAATGTAGTCCCTTATTTAAAAAAAACTCTGTTTTATTTATATAAAACATACTTGTTTCTTTTTTCAAATATTGAGTATCAGTTTGAAGCTAATTTTTTGATCTAATTATGTAAATTATGATATTTAGACTCATTTTTCTTTGTTGAAGTATATAAGAAATAATAGAAATACCTGTTGTGGGGGATACTGATGCATCTTTTGCTGATGTTCATAGTTGTGTCGATATCCTGGTGTGATAGGCGAGTACCTGTTTGCTCCAGGTGGACCGGACCACATGTCTCCAATACCTTTAATTTTATATTGATTCCCTTTAAAGCTTTTTATACCACTGTCCATTAACAAAATCAATAAAAGCTATTTTTAAGAGAAATCGCTATAGTTATTTAAATTTTGAGTGAAATAGAAGTTAAAATTTATTATATAAACTATAATCAATAATATCACCCACCTGGTTGTTCAGGCATAGCATACATAGCATCAGGCCCAGGGTGGTAGGTCGGGTATGCGTGTGAGGGATGCACATGGTGAGAGGGATGGAGAGGAGCATGTGGCTGGTGCGGCGGATGTGAAGGCCGCGGGGGACGCGGTGGGTACGCGCCGTACTCGTGGTAGTCAGGAGCGGGCGGGCCGGGACCAGCGCTGCCCGCCGCCGGCGCACCCGTACTCCCTCCGAACGAGGCCAGCTTCTGAATCGAGCCCTCTTGTGCCACACTGCTTTGATTGTATGGTTGTCTGTAACTATATCATACTCCAATTAAATAACTTAAATTAATTAAATATAAATATCTTTTAAAAATGAAACTGGAATACTGGAATAAACTAAAATAATGTTTTTAATAGACACATAACATGAAAAGTTTCACTTCCAATAGGAAATATCATTTGGAGTGCCTATAATTAATTTTGCACTATGCATTTGATGAGAATCTTAAAGTTGATATATCAGCAAAAATAGCAAATGCTACTTGATAATATTTCTAGGAAATCTTAAATTAGCATATATAAAAATCCACCTATTGTCAGAGTTATCCTTGTTTTCCCCAGCTACTCCCGGAGTGGAGCCGCTTGTAAAGCTGTCTGTTCCACCGAGATCTGTGAGTCCTTCCAACATACCGCTTCCATCATCACCAAATAAATTGTATGAGTCCATCACTCTATTACGAGTGAATAAGCATAATTACTCTTTTAAGACAAGTCCAATAATGGTTTGTCATACCCATTATTAATTATATCTGAAAAAATAAAATTTAAAATATATTCCTTTTTTAGCAAGATGTTATTAATATACATTCCATGTACTTACCTAAAAGCTTAAAATAATATTCATAGCAATATATAAAATTAAAATTGTATACAACAATATCATGATGAAAGTAGTAAAAATATTGCAATTAAAAAATTAAAGGGTAAATTCAATTATGTCAAATTATATAAAGAACAAAGTGATGCAAGTTTCACTGTAATTTTTATGTTTTGATGATGTGATTTCAATCTTTAGTTAAGCCTGGCTGACCTAACATAATATTTAAATCCAAGGCAGTCTATTGTCTTTTGTTAAGGCAGTCTTTGGACATGATTCTATAATCATTAATTTATTTATTAATATATAAATAGTAATAGAATATTAGCAATTAGTAATAAAATATGTTTTCTTAAGTTTATGCCTATTATTCATTATTCTCTCATGCAGTGGCAGCGTATTGACTAAATTATCAAATTAACATTTGAAATTCATAAACATAATTCTTACCAAGGATAAGCCAAAAAATCTAAACAAAAATCAAAGTGGCTTCTAATTATGATTACCTTCAATGGTTGACATTATGAAAATCAGACATACACATGAGGCAAATATATAATGTATATGGTATTATAAAATATAGCCCACACAAACTCAAGAGTAAGGCCAAACTTCCATAAAAACTAATTAATTAGCACACAATCACACCACAGCATATATCCCCTTACTAAATAAATTATAATTGTACAGATAATCTAACAGAAAATCTTTGAGGCCAAATCTCAGGACATCCAAACTAAAGTAAATTGTGGAAAGTGTTAATGAAACTAACATGAACATATGGATCATACATGAAACAAGTGGTCCAGACAAACAATAATTTGCCTAGATACAAAAGATACACAGATTATTAAAAATTACATTGCTCCAATGGTTTATGACAATGGTCGGCAACCCTCAGCCACATGCAGCTCTTTGACTCCTTGGCTATGGATCTTGAGCATATTTTCAGTTCAGGCATGGAATATTACTTATCTATAATTATTTCCATAACTGATACCTGCAATTTCATATGCATGCATGCTACACCACTTGTCCCACTTCTCCGTAACAAGAAAACACACATCAAATCATTGTTTCTTAAAACTTTAATAACTTTATATTAAATAAAGATATTACAATTATTTTATTTTTTAGATAAGTGTCAAGTGTCTAAGAAATAAACCTCTTAACTTTTATTTATATAGATATGTCCTACTAAAGCTAAGTATATGTAAAAAGGCTCTTCGAATAAATTTCACTTTTGTGTTATCTATATTTGGCTTTTTTGGATGACAAGGTTGCTGACCACTGATTTAGAAATTCAGTGGCATACATACAAAAAAAATACATATAAAAAGGAAGAATATGTAGTTTCAAGCATTATGAAATTACAAACATACACTAAACTAAACAACAATCAGTCTACAAGATATGTTGCAATATATCAAATTCTCAGTAAAAATTACTTAAAATTATTGTAGAAGTAACATTATATTACACATCAATTCTCAGCTAATGTCAATACAATAATAAGCATTACAGACACACACACATATATATATATATATATATATATATATATATATATATATATATATATATATATATATATATATATATATATATATATATATATATATATATATATATATATATATATATATATATATATATATATATATATATATATATATATATATATATATATATATATATATATATATATATATATATATATATATATATATATATATATATATATATATATATATATATATATATATATACATATACAAAACTAAATAATAATGTACACAATAACAATATATTATACATTTATTCTCAACAAATGCCAATACAATAAGCATATATAAAATATCAAAAACTAAATGATTTAAATAAAGTTACTTATGATTTATCTTCAACTCTCAATCTAGGCTTGAGCACTGGCTTGGAGGGGAGATCTCACTGTCCCAACTAAGGGGAAAAGCTATACGCTTATGATAATAGGGCACATATAGCGATACAACTTGTCCCTTTGGTTAGCCAGCAATATTTTAGCAGCCCTAATATGCAGTCTTCATTATTAAATAATACTTAATAGATGCAGCAAACAATACTATACTTAATATATACTTAACAACTCAATTATTCTGAATTACAATAATTACACAAACAGATTCTCATGTGCACATCATTCATTGGTGACAAGAAAATGTTCTCACCTAAGAATGTGACTTTTCAACATGTTCTTGTCACAAATAACTGATATAACTTCAAACTCAAATTTAAAAAATCATAGAATAATAGTAAAATAAAGTTTAAATAAACGTCAGAGCTTGTTGTAGGAGTAGTATTGATGATTTTATCCAAGTTAATTATTATAAATCTCATCTCACTGTACAAAAATTTGTCAACAGATATTGTGCATTAATAAATGAAATCATCTTAAACAACAACTGCAATACAACACTGATGTTTGTAA
The DNA here is from genome assembly GCA_963693495.1 of Malacosoma neustria. Classification (NCBI taxonomy): domain Eukaryota; kingdom Metazoa; phylum Arthropoda; class Insecta; order Lepidoptera; family Lasiocampidae; genus Malacosoma; species Malacosoma neustria. The sequence goes on from OY856375.1 coordinate 13,118,104, forward strand.
TTGGACCCAAAGATTTCATTATATGTATAAATAACTTAATATTCAGGATACAAATATGGTGATTGTGTGCTAATATATATAAATCTGCAATAGCCAAATACAAATAAATAACATTCATCACAATATACTTTATTCATCATTTGTTGATATTTACCTAATAATATGAGTGTTTACTATAATACAACTTGTTACTCTAAAACAATCTATCATTTTCTAAGGCATAAAATTTATCACTTGATTTTTGATCATCATAGTAAAAAAATAGTGAACATTGTATTAAGTCAAATTTGAGGAGGCAGAGACATCAACAATAAATTTCCCATACAGACCTATGACCTACATTATATAAGAAAGTGGTATTATAAACAATGCACCACAAAAATTGAGCCATACAAGATGACAGAATTCCATGGGAAAGTAATTGCATAACAAATCTGATATTAATATTACATTGAAAATCAAACTTAAACATTATGATAGGACTTATAAAACCATATTTGGTCTTCATTTTGGTTTTAACATGGTTAATTTGTAGTGATGCCCGGTCCTTCTCTCACGAAATGTTTTTACCGTTACAATATGAGGTACGGCGAGATAGTGCACTATTTTTATATTATTTTAGGTACTTAATATCAGGAATTCTAAACTTAAAAACCCAAAAGAACAAATATAGAAAATATAATTCTAAATTAAAACTGGGACCTGTAATTCACATTTGTTTATTAAATTAGAAAAAAATATTTAAAATAATACTTTAATTAAAATAATACTACTAAAAAATATTTAAAATATCTATATGAACACAACCATCGAATTTTAATTAATCTTACTTTTAGTTGCAATAACTAGTTCATAGTGACATTAAGATACATACATTTCAAAGATTCTTACCAAGTAAAAACGCCACACCAACAAGGTTGTTCACAAAATGGATACCATATTCAAGAATTTATGTCCTTTCAAGTGGTTTCAAGATTTCTAGCACAAAACTGTAATGATCAAATTACATGCGGTACTGATATTAGGAATCTACTTTGTTTTGAGATTCTTGCCAATATTTTAAATGTTAAATCTCGCATTACTACGAACAGCGAAAAACGCCATTACACTCCGTCCATTTTGTTTCTAAGACTTTTTAAATTATTTTTTATTTTTAATTCATACCTATCAAACTTCATTTTGTTTCTTTTGGGTGGAACGACTTCAATTTCGCTGTCAGCTGTCAATTAATCAAGAAAATTATAATAAAAAAAAATATATATATTATTTAGGGAATATTAATGCGGTGTACACTTTGTTATTTTTTTTCTAAATAAATATTTATTATAATATTTTCAATATGTTTTTAGAAGTATTTCTTGCCTAAATTACTCATTATATAATAATTGTTATGTACAAACGGTGAAGGAAAAACATCGTGAAAAAACCGCCATACCGAGACACCGGTATGTGTATAAGTATGTAACCCGCCAATCCGCCTTAGACACGCTTATTCAGGAGCAAACTGTCTGTTCCCTCGAGGAGGAGTTCCAAGCCCAGCAGTGGGATACTATGTGGTCTGTTATTACTATTAAATATTGAAAAATGCGTCTTCTTGTCGAGCAGCCCCCGTGGCTGCTCATGTATGCTGATGATATCGCGCTGGCAGATTCGGACAGGGGTAGGCTGGTGCGACGTGTGAAGGTGTGGAAGGAGTCGCTTGAGAATGGTGGTCTGAAGCTCAATGTGGCGAAGACCGAGTACTTGGCCTGTAACTCCACAGATCCCACACCCGTACGCATAGACGGCAACACGGTCGAGCGCACGGACCATGTGAAATACCTGGGATCTGTGTTTCATGCGTCTGGTGACATCGATTACGACGTCAAGGCACGCATTGCTGCCGCGTGGGCCAAATGGCGTGAGGTAACTGGTGTCATTTGTGACCCCAAGATGTCGGTAAAGTTGAAGGGACAGGTCTATAAGACCATCATTTGGCCTGTCCTTTTATACGGCTGTGAAGCGTGGCCGGTGTTAGAGCGACACAAGCAAGAACTGCGTGTCACGGAGATGAATATGCTGCGGTGGATGTGTGGAGTGACGCGGAAGGACCGCGTTAGGAACTCCCGCATTCGTGGTAGTCTTCATGTCCGTGACATTGCAGATAAATTGCAGGAGTGTCGGCTCCGTTGGTATGGCCATGTTTTACGGCAACCGGATGCTTACGTGGGAAACAAATGTCTGGCCATGCCGCCTCCGCCGGGCCCCGGCAGGAGAGGTAGACCCAAAAAGTGCTGGCTTGACGTCGTAAAGGGTGATATGCGTGCCAATGGGCTCACTACCAGGGATGCTGAAGATCGCGCGAAGTGGAGTAGAAAAAGTCGGAAAGCGGACCCCGGGCACCGAAACGAAAGTTTGGGTGGCAACCAGGACTAACGCTAGGATGATGATGATTGAAAAATGCGTCTATTATTTTCGTAAATTCCTAAGGTAACTAATCTTCTTTGTAGGTAATCTCTAACTACATAATATCGAATGAATACGCTACTATTAAATTCACGCTGACATCAAACAAGGATGGATAGAGAAGGAAGGAAGGATACGCCTTAAGACGCCTACACAGATCCCTAAATCGGAGGTGATATCAGGAGGGCGGAGCGTGCCGGGAAGTCGGCCGCTTTAAGCCATGCATATTGGTAATGCGCTGACACTTTGTCCACTTAATGCCCTTGTGACGTCATAAGCAAAGAAAAAGTACAGACAAACCGCAATATTCTCATAAAAGTTTATAAAGGAAATTTGATAAGTATTTTTTTAATTAAAACTAAATGTTTGAATAATGTTTAACTTTTAATCATCATCATCATTCATCACATTTTTGAAAATCTTAACTCTTCAACTCCACTCACATAATCTACATCAGACTCAGAATTGGCATCCGAGTCTGATGTCTCGTCAGAATCAGTATCATTTCCCGTGTTAATAATAAATAAACTCGACACCAATCTATCTTTTCGCCAGTATCCTTCTTCCAGTCTCTTCACATGATCTACCTCTTTTTTCCAATCTTCAGGAGTGATTGATTGCAAAGCATCTAAATAAATCTTTTTTGCAGCAGCCATAATTTTACGCTTAAAAGTGAATAGAATTATAGTGGGTATTTCTTTGGGAAGTGTGTACCTGCATTATACTAATAATATTTCATAACTTAGTGTCCTCCTTCTCTTTTTCAAAGTAATATCCACTTTAATAATTATTTCACGAGCTCGGCTGTGAATTATTTTTCTACTCATTTTAACAAAACAATATTAACAAAAAAATAACAACAAAAGCAGCAAACGTTGCTTTCAGTACTAACGTCACGAACATAGCCGCCAGATGCATTACCAATATGTGTGGCTTATAGATACTATTCCTAAAATTATACCAATACTTAATTGCTTAACTACAGAACTTAATGATGTCACACTAAACTCAACTATCTTAGAGTATACATAAGCAAGCTATAGAGCACCCGTTAGCGAGTATGAACTGTTAGCACGGGTTTGAACAGTATCGAAGTCGCAAGGGCGACGCTATTAGTCACGAAGGGTCGAACGCGCTGATTGTTGCTCCCGCCGATATTTATTTAAATTTAATGTTTTAATGGTGAAATGTGCAGTACCAAGTTGTAAGAACGATTCACGGAAGCAAACTAAAAAGAACAATGATATTTTTTTTCATCGGTAAGTAGTGTTTTGATAAGAAAACATAGATTTTAAGAAAATTACTCAGGGCGAGAAAGGGTGAAAGAAAAAAGAAAGGGTGCGTTCCCGCGCCCCCCGCTTCCGACCTTCTCAGCATTGGAGCTAGTGCTGTACAACGTTGTACCCGAATATTGTGTAGAAAGAATTTTTTGTTTTCTTTCTTTATTGAATTTAAGAAAGTAGACTGACAAAAATGCTTGCGCAGCTTCGTGAAAAACAACTAATAACACAAGAACATAATGTGTAATATAATGGCTCTTAGTTTTGTTACCGAAACTATGAAATTGTTAGGAAAAGATATATTTTCATCTCTTCTTGCACATATATTCCAATAATCGCCATGCAGCAACATTTGGTTCATCTGTTGCGTGTTGTCTTTCAAAAATATATTGACATTAGAATAAAATATCTTGTTCGTAGAAATTCGATTAGGCAAACAAAACGACAAGTTTATAATAAGTTTACCCTTTTAAGGAGCAGTAAGTAGATTAGTTTCTTTTTGTGTTATTTAATTAATAAAAATCAATTTTCATTCTTTTTTTACCTTATTAAATTAAAATTATTTATAATATGCAAATCTTAATACCCATAAGTACATACTTTTGTCAAATAACTTTTATTGTTATTATTTTAAAAAGTCATAACTAATCTCTCATACAGTCATAACAAATACTAACCTCTGCGGCCGAGGTCGGCCTGTCGTAAAAGGCGACAAAACAACAAACCCTTGCTAAGTGGTAAGGCTACAAGCCCGTCTGGATGGCGACCACTTTTGGTCTTAACTATGCCGCCATAATAACCTTGTGTTGTGTTCCGGCATTAGTGACCCAAGTTCCTGTACCCTTATGGAACAGCAGCGTGTTCGCGATGGCACTGGCGTTGCAAACACCCATAGGCGACGGTAACTGCTAAATTCTAAGCGGGCGGTCAGCCTGTTTGTTGTCCTACAGCAGTAAAAATCTTATTTTTTATTATATCGATATCAGTATTATTATTATTATTATTTCGAAAGGTGGCTATGCTAGTCTGTTCTAACCTAGTATCACTGCGTCCAATTTAATGAACTATTGTGATCGCCACATTTACTATAGCTCATTGGCAAAGCCTGCCTCGTTGAAGTAGCGAAGCAGTTTTTTGGCAGGAGCTGCACGTATCTCATCCGGTTCCAACATGTGTTTTCCTAATATGAGACTACGTTTATGCATCAGGGAACAGCAGTAGCACAGCAGGTGCAGAGGCGTTTCATCCGCCTCATTACAGAATCTGCAGGCTTTGCCATCCCTAATCCCTATGATGGTGAGGTGCTTGTTTAGGCAACAGTGTCCGGTAAGCACCCTCGTTAGGTTGCATAGCTGATTCCTATTTAGTGCTAGTGCTTCAAGCGCAACTTTGCGGTTGTAGGCTTTAACTAGCACCTTGGAGTGATTTAGGCCTGGAATTGTATTCCAGCGCTTAAGAGATTCACTGGTACATTGATCCCTGAGGGTGAGCCGGATCAGGCTTTTGGGTATGCCGCAGCACGGTTCAGGTCCGTACTGCGACCCCTTGGCCCCAATCCGGGCAAGTTCATCGGCTTTTTCATTGCCTATGATGCCCGCATGCCCGGGGATCCAGCGAAGGATTACTTTATTTTTCTCACCTGAAGTATTTAAGTAGTCCATGCAGTTTTTGACGAGTTTCGAGGCTATGAAGTCTGAATTCAACGCCAAAAGTGCTGCTTGACTGTCAGAGTGAATGTATATCACATGATTGATGTAGTCTTTTTGCAGATTCACTACCGCGCATTCTAAGATGGCGTAGACCTCTGCTTGGAAGATGGAGGCATATTTGCCCAGGCTCAGACTGGTCTTGAAGCTTGGTCGCTCTCCAAACACACCGCAGCCTACATCATGTCCAATTTTGGAGCCATCGGTATACCATAAAAGGCTACCGCTCTTCCAAGAGATTTTCTTTAGCACCCAGTCCTCTCTGGAAGGAATTTCCACACTGTAGTTTCTCGATCCTACAAACTGTGGAAGCATGTTGTCCAATGGCATGCCTAAGATGGAGTGCGTGACTACTGAGTCTTTTAGAGTCCTCAGCGTATGTGAGAGCCAGTTTTTCGACCCCTGTGCATTTATCCTGTGCATGCTGGCCAACGCCTCATACTGAATGAACAGCGGGAGAGGCGGTAGGCTGAGCAATGCATCAAGAGCCGCTCCAGGAGTTGTTTTCATGGCCCCCGTTACCACCATACATGCCGTACGTTGCAGACTATTTAGCCTGTCAGAAGTTGTCCTTTGGTTGGCCTTTCTACACCACACAACGGAGGCGTACGCAATTGTCGGCCTGACAATGGCAGTGTATAGCCAGAGGAGAAGTTTAGGATGTGATCCCCACCTTCTCCCAACCAGACGACGGCCGATTCCTAGTGCTATTTTAGCCTTTTGACCTGCCTTTTCCATATGTTGATTCCACGTGAGTTTTTGATCCATAGTAACCCCCAGGTATTTTACCTCCGTGGAAAACTGTATTACCTTTCCGTTTAAGCTAGGGGGTTTTAGCTTACTTAGGTTTTTCTTTTTAGTAAACGGAACAATAACAGTCTTGTCGGCATTAATCGACAAGTTGTTTACTGTACACCATTGTGATATGGTGTTGAGTGCCTTTTGTATAAGAGTGGATAGAGTATCCTGACAGAAGCCTCTAACGATCACAACTAGGTCATCCGCATAGCCCAGAGTGTCAATTTTGAGGTCTGCCATCTCATACAAGAGTTCATCCACCACAAGAGTCCATAACAGTGGCGATAATACTCCGCCCTGAGGGCAACCTCTTGTGGTAGTAACCTCGAGCATGGTCCCATGTAAGGAGATCCTAGCTCTACGGTTAGAGAGCAGCGACTGAACCCATCTTACAACAGTGTCATCCACTCCCTTCCGCTGTAAACCGCGGATCAGGGTGGTTATGGGGGTGTTGTCAAAGGCGCCCTCTATATCTAAAAACGCACAAAGCGCTACCTGTTTGTCCTCAAACGCCTTTTCAACTCTGTCTACTAGATGCAGTAGAGCAGTCTCCGTAGATTTACCTCTACGGTAGGCGTGTTGGGTTTCATGAATAGGCTTAAGGGCTAAGACTTCCTCCCTTAAGTGTCGGTCTAGAATTTTCTCTAGCGTCTTCAAAAGAAAAGAAGTCAGGCATATTGGCCTGAAAGACTTTGGAAGTGAATAGTCTTTCCGACCTGCCTTAGGGATAAATAGAACCTTAGCCACAGTCCATTTTTCTGGAATTTGACCCCAGGCGAGGCTCGCCCGGAAGATCTTAACTAAGAGTGGCACAAGTTCCTCCATACCTTTTATAAGAAGGATTGGAAGGATATTGTCAGTACCACCAGACTTGTATGGTTTGAATGACTTGATCGCCCACCTCACCACTCCGGGTCTCACGATCCTTGACGCCCTGCGCCAGTCCTCATTCTGAGGTCTGCGCAAGGTCAATTCAGCGTCGGAAACCCGAGCCCCAGGGAAGTGAGCGTCAACAAGCAAACCCAATGTTTCCATCTCATCCACTGAGAAGGAACCGTCTGGTCTTTTAAGTAGTCCCAGTTGATTAGGTTTGTCCTTTGCGAGCATTTTGTGGATTCTGGTCCTCTGAGGCGTATTGTTTAACTCCTCACAGAACCTCCGCCAAGATGCTCGCTTGGCTTTCCTAATCTCATTATTGTACTCTGTTAGGGCTTTACGATAGGAGTCCCACTCCAGAGTCTTCTTAGCTTTGTTGAAAAGTGCCCTCGTTTTCTGCCTGAGTTTCCCCAGTTTCCCCAGAGCTCCACCAAGGCACCTTTCGATTTGAGTGCCTGACTTTGAGTGGACAGCTTTCCTCATAGGCAGTTGATATGCCTTCAGTCATTATATCCACCGCTAGATTTAGCTCCTCTTCGGTTCTAACGCTATTTGGACAGTCCTTAAGCTTGAGCCTTAGTGTCGTCTGATAAACGTCCCAGGCCGTAGCTTTCGGATCCCTGTAACCACAGGTTTCTCTGACCAAGTTGCCTAGAAATTTAAAGTGTATATGTCTGTGATCAGACATCGACACTTCATTGATTACCTTCCATGAACAGATTCTCCTGGCCAAGTTGTCAGTGGCGACGGTTATGTCTAGTACTTCTTCTCTACAGGCTGTGACAAAGGTTGGCTGGCAGCCTTCGTTGAGTACCTGTAGGCAGTTTGTTGTAAGGAATTCATGGAGTAACTCACCTCTCACATTGATGTCGCTGCTTCCCCACGTTGTGTGGTGTGCGTTGACATCTCCCCCAATCAGGAGCTCGGCGTTGTTGCGGCGTGCGTAGTTCACCACACGCTCCAACTCCATCGTTGGGTCAGCATTTTCATAGGGTAGGTAGGCAGAACAGACTATCACTTTGGTTCGCTCCCATCCCCTGAAATTCACATACGCAGCTACCAGGTCATCACTGCATAACTCTGTAACTGGTAAAAATTCAATGTTATTGTTGAAAACGATACATGCCCTAGGTCTCACGCCGCCTATGTGGTAGAGTAATCTGCCAGCTGCATTGAGCCCCAGGACGCGATCATTGTTGACCCATGGTTCTTGTAAAAGGGCGATATCTGCTTCTCGGTTAGCCAGGCATCTCTCCATCACAGCAGCCGCAGCCTTAGCATGATGGAGATTTGCCTGCACGAAGTTCGCCCAATACCCCTGAGTCATCATTTTTACTTCTTAGAGGTCGAGGGCCTTGGTCCAGCTTTGCTCTGGGGCGGGCGTTTCCGCCCGCGCCCAGGGACAGCCTGACTTCCAGCCCCTTTTCCTCCAGATGTAGACGTTCTCATCCCTGTGCTAGCGGTCTTCGCTATGTTGGCCTTAGGTTTGGGTACGGTCCTACTGGACGCCCCCTCACCACCAGGCTTAGTAGCGGCGGCCGCACCTCCCGATCGGTCGGTGCTCATGGATGAGGCTGGTTGACTGCCTGGGCTGCCTTTTATCCTAAACAGGATTACTTTGAAGCCCAGTATAGCCTTAAACGCGATCTCCTTCAGGGACTCCACAGATTGATCGTCCAAGGAAAACGTGACCACACGGCCTTCCTTGTCCTCTCTCTCGTGGAGCACCTTCCAGAGCTCGGTATGAAGCCCCGAGTTTTGTGCCCGTAACAGTTTCAAGGCTACCTCTGTTGAGGGAACCTCACTGCTGGGCAAAAAAGTCGTGGCCACGGTTGGCTTAGGCAGCTGGCTCTCCGTCATAATGGAGAGTTTTGCCTCCGGCCACGGCTTGAGCTCTGGTAATCTAGCCTCAAGCCACTCCCTGCTCCTCTGGTCTCCACATGTTACCAGAATCCAGCCAGGTTTGTGGGACCACCTCAAGAATCTTGGTCCGGTACCCTTACTGGTCCCGGCAATGTCCATGATCAATGCATGGTGAAGTGTTCCCATCTGTTCCTCAGTCATGGGCTGTGAGTCACAAATGCCCACCTGTGAGGATCCCGCCACCGCTCCATAGTTAGGCTTTACATGAGGTACGGCCTCATTTAGCCTAACGGCCTTTTTAGGCTGGGTGTTGGGTGATTCCTCCTCGGACCTTGCGCGTTTTACCGCCTTCTGTCCCGAGGAGGATACTTGTCCTGCCTTCTCCAAGTCCGCCCAGTGCTTTGTAGCCAGAGCCCTGGCGTCCTCGACAGACAGGTTTTGCGACAGGAGACGCTTGAATCTTTTCCGGCCTGCGCCGGATAGCTTCTTGCGCTTCTGCCTACTAGAACTATTGCCGGAGTCCTCTGCCAGTCCACTGGATCCCTGGTCGGTTTCCATTGCGTCCTGGCTGGGCCTCTCAGCTCCAGTTACAGTTTTGGATCCCTCGGAGGCGACTGACCGCTCTCCATCAGGACCCAAAGGTGTTGGGATTTCTCCCAGAACTTTAATCAAGTCGTTTAAATCGTCATCCATAAAGTTCCCACGATCAGCAAGGGAAATAAAGGTCACTTACCGGCAGAGCCCCGCTTACCGGAAGAAGGGCAAAATTAACCTCCGAGGTGCCCCGGTGTCGAAGGTGCTCCGTTTGAGACTGGACATCCCTCCAGCCATGCAGTCTTCACCACGGGTCGCCTAACAGCTTGACTTGGGGTAGCCTCTCTGCTACCGGTCGACGGCTCACCAGGCTTGGACCCAGTGAACCGCCGACCGGCACCCAGGGTGCACCACGGGGAGGTGGGCTACATCGCACCCCACGATATCAGTAAGTATCGATCCTTCAGGAATACTCATATGAGTAGTATTGACTAATGATTTGATTTCTGCTGGTATGAGTAGATATCGATACTTTGAGATTATAGGAACATTACTACTCGCAAGCATACTGACACAGTAAGAATGGGCGTTTTCAGATTTTTACGCAAACCGATACAAATTCGATTTCTGATATTGAAATCGGTTTCAAAATTCGATTTCAGCAATCGATTTCCGGAGCGGTTGGCGGAGAGGATTTACCTTAGTTTCGATCGATATTTTTACGTTTACTGTATAAATCAAACTAAATTTGCACTTTTAATTACAGTCTAAACGATAAAATTTTTAAAATAACAATAATAAAAAATTAAAGACAATAATCCGTCACCACCAAACACTTTTAAGAAATCATAAAATACCTATCTAATTACAATTACATAGTTCACGAGAATACAAAAATAACATTACGCGCACACCGCGCGTGTCACCAAGGTCAAGTGTGTATCAAAACTCTCCAATAATTCAAAAAATCTATCTAACAAACACAAAACTTAAACTATCATTAAGAAACCGCCAAAATCCAAAACTGATGAAAATTCGCTTCATCTCTTTCACTGTGCTAAACTATCGCTTAGTTCGAATGAAAGGAGGCAAATTCTAATGAAATTCGCTTTCTCTCATTCTAACTAAGCGATCGATTGGCGGAGTGAAAGAGTTAGTAAGTTTTCAAATATTGGTTTGGTTTGCAAAACTAGCAATAGAAAACGATTGCGCGATGATTAGATTTTTAGTTGTTTGTGTTTTCGTCGTTTTGTTTTGATATGTCGTGTTGATTTAGTTTCTGCCGAGATACGTTTTCTAAAATCAGTTTGTATATAGTTTGTATAGTGTTGAATATCGATACGATACGATTTCAGAAATCCGATTTCAGATTCGTTTTGATATATCGGACTCATACCTATGACACAAGGCTTTTAGAATATTTATTATAGTTCGTAGCTCTGGTTAGCCATAAACATCTTTTTATTTTGTGTTTCAAAGTCTAACTAAGTCTTTACGCTGGAGGTCCCTTTTATATTCCACTTTCGATTGGTTTTTGACATCTATGCTACGCGTGTTCTCTCTTACGATCTATATTATTAAATTCCTAATTTCTATTCCTTCTGCTGAGATCCGATGTGGTCTGTATAGTTCATAATCAAACATTATTGTTTTATCGATATTCTTTTAATTATGCATTGAACTAAGAAACTCATCACTATTGCTGAGAACTGAGAAGGTAACATAGTGTTTTAGATCTATCTCTAACACTAGTGTAAAAACATATTATTGATTAATTTACACGATAATATACCTATATTATATTTGCGCAACCCTTGCAATCTCTTAATTTGGAATTGTTTGTATTGACTAAAAGACTTAGACACCAGATCATTGAATCATTGAAAAAAAAAATATACATGGCTATATTTTGTAATTTATAAAACAAATGCTTTCGGTTTATCTGCATTTAATTGTATTACAATAAAATATCTGTAAACACATGAAATCAAAATGATCAAATTGGTTGACCAAGTCGTCCGCAGCTTTAAAGTTGCAAAAGTGTTTCGCGAAAATACGGATAAAATAAACAGTATAGACTTTTCTCCGAGTGGCGAGACATTAATATCTTGCAGTGAAGATGATCAAATTGTAATATATGATTGTGAAAAAGGAACACAAATGATTACAGTGAACAGCAAAAAATATGGAGTTGATTTGATTCATTTCACGCACGCTAAAAATACAGCTATTCACAGCTCCACCAAAGTTGACGATACGATCAGATATTTGTCTCTACACGACAACAAATACATAAGGTACTTTCCTGGACATACAAAGAAAGTGGTCACATTGTGTTTATCACCGGTAGAAGACACATTCTTGTCTGGTTCATTAGACAAAACACTTCGTTTATGGGACCTTCGTTCACCGAATTGCCAAGGTTTGATGCACTTATCAGGGCGACCGGTGGCGGCTTATGATCCTGAAGGCCTCATTTTTGCAGCTGGCGTAAACTCGGAAAGCATCAAGTTGTATGACTTGAGATCATTTGATAAAGGTCCTTTTGTGACATTCAAGTTGAACCAGGAAAAGGAATGTGATTGGACTGGACTGAAGTTTTCTCGTGATGGAAAAACAATGTTAATAAGTACAAATGGTTCTATAATTCGATTAGTTGATGCTTATCATGGTACACCTCTTCAAACATTTACTGGACATCTTAATAACAAAGGCATTCCTATTGAGGCATCATTTAGTCCTGATTCTCAATACATATTCAGCGGTTCTACAGATGGAAGGGTTCACGTTTGGAATGCTGATACAGGTTATAAAGTGTGTGTTCTGAATGGAGACCACCCTGCCCCAATACAGTGTGTACAGTTCAATCCCAAGTTCATGATGCTAGCCTCCGCCTGCACCAACATGGCATTTTGGCTCCCCACCATTGATGATGCTTAGTTTAAATTATTCCAATTACAGGACACCATTTTAATTTATAAACCAACATTTATAAATTTACCTAAAGTAAAACAATTATACATAAGAAAATGGTTACTGAAAACATACTTAAACATTCTGTTTTTTTTTTTTTTTTCATTTAAATAAAAGCCCTTTTTGATTAAATATCAAATCTAAAATAGAATTAGTTGTAAGTACTTTCCAATTTTTAATGTAGTAAGTCTTCATTCATGTATGTTAAGCAGCAGAAATGAAACAAAATAATTATTGCTGTGTCTAGAAATGAAGACAGCCTAGTTTATAATATTTAAAGGATTAATAAACTATTTTAGTGTTATACCAAAACACTTTTCTATAATTAATATTTCATATAAAAAACTTATCCTTCACTGAATTGCATTTTTCATGACAATGCAGTGTTTGAAACCAATTTATAAGTTTGTATTTATTAAATAATCAACTTACAAAATATCAGAGAAACTGAATACATTTGTGTGTAGATTTTGAAAGTCTAGAGGTTAATAGGTTAATTAACAATAATAGCATTATAAACAAGACAAGAGTGTATACTTTCAATGTTAGAAACAATTTACACCACAATCAAACCTATCTTTACAGTTCAAGGCATTCACAATAAGAAACTGGATATGTTCAAACACTCATTTCAAAATTTATGCTGACAAAAAGTTATATACCAATAAAAAATCATATCTGATAGGCCATTACTTCAGTGCTAACGAAATATAAACTATATTCACTATGGATATATAGTTTGTAATGCAATAATATTTGTTGAAATATAATTCAAGAGTCAGAGTTCAAATACTTTAGATAATTATGCTTGTAGCTCTATAATGTTAGCCTTTTCTAGTGTGAGTTGATTATAGCATGTTCCTCTTTAAAGAAAGTTAATATCTCTGATAGTGAAGTGTTTAGTTATAAAATATGTTAAGTACAAAGATCACCAGGTATTTTCGGTATAATCCTTTTTATTCTAATAGAGTAAGAGATCAGTGAAATTATAATTATTTAAATGAAAACATAACACATAAAATAAAATAATGTAAACCTCATTTAGATTTTAACTGTAATAATTTCTGGGGTTCTTAATCTTCTTTGTAATTTAAGACACACTCGGATAGTGGCTATATGGGGTAATATTGTGAGCAGTACAACTGTACTGTAATGAATTCATTGCTTATATTGCCATAAGATGCTGGCCTGAAAGGAATACTTCAAATAAATTTAAGCAGTTCATATGTGGTAAGAACTACTTGAATAAAATTTTTAAAATCAATGTTTATAGTGTTTTAATGCTGGATTACTGTGTTAGAATATGTAATGTTTAGAATTAAGTTAAGAAAATTGTCTCCAAGCAGTATTCTCTAATAAACCTGTTCTTAACCATAAATATATAATTTTATATTGAACAGCCCATGCAAAGCAAATATTCCCATCCTTTTCCGTTCACATCAGTTGAAAACTTCTCCATGCAGGAGTGGAGTAAGGATACTGACCTGGGTGGCATGTAGTAAAAGAGGACAAACAACCCAAGTTCACCTGGATAGCAATCACCCTAGATCTCTATTTAGAGCACATATATATAATACCTTGCTGTATTCCAGCATGTGACCCAGTACCCCTGCGGAATGGACGGAGGTGTGCTAGCATGCCCCAAATATCTATAGGCGATGACAGTGACTGTTTCCTATAGCATGAGCCTGTCTGCTGCTCCACAGCAATTTTATTTTAAACTTTCGATCAGTCAGGCTATGAGCAGAGTATTTCTATGCTATTTCACAGGCAAGGTCTCCAGTGAGCCATCCTCATAATGCCAACAGTGATAATCTATGTCCAGTATCTGTCGTCGCTTCTGTCTATTGATTGATTGTGGAATTATAAGCTAGACTGCTAGCTGATTAGAGTGCTTTACACTTACAGCCTTGGTTTGTATTTAGAACTCTAAATCTTTATCTTCAGTTTGACTCTTTAAGTTTTTTTATTACTAAGGAACAGCAGACAGGCTGGCGGCACTAGGGGTACAGGAATCTGGGTTACTAATGCCGGTACAGAACAAAGTGTTATTATGGCGGCATACTTATAGACCAAGGGTGGTTGCCATCCAAACTGGATTGGGGACATACCACGTAGCTAGGATCATTTTGTCGCCTTTTACGACAGGTCGCAGAGGTTAGTATTCTTACTCTGCCCCAGCACGGAGAGAGTAAGCTCCACAGCAATAAAAAAAATGAGATTCAATGGTACAGTAATGGATCATAATGAATATCTAATGATAATGATATTTTCACAACCTCTAACCAACCACTGATATACGAACTAGCCAACATGCGATCGACTAAACACTACATTATTTTGCTGCTACAAGTAAAAATTATATTTGAAAACTATTGAAATTTAATCATAAAGACTATGGGGTTAGTAAAAATTTAGGGTAGGTACAATATCATAATAATGTCAACCAAAATAAAAATAGGATACAATAAAATTGATGATGGTCTCTTTACTACCCCTTTTTTATTACAGACTAGCTGTGCACGCGACTCCGTCCGCGTGGAATAGTGACTTTGGGCAGCATTTTTTTGGATATATCTTATGGTTTATTTTGGATTACAAACTAGCCGTGTGTCGTTCACGAATGAATCCTTCAAATGAAGTACTTCAGTTAGTTTCTGTACTTCAGTTACAATTCAACCATATCTTTAGTTCAGTTGTTTAGTTCACTGACCGGGAACGAACTAAAACCGGCACTGCTCGTGTCTCGTTCGTATTTCACGAACGAGGCTTGTGCAATGCTGATTGATAATTTGTTGTCACGCTCTGTTGTACGTACCATAATGATGTTCTATTTCTTTCAAACAAACTCGCTCGGTACGTACCCAGTTCTTAAGCGATCGGGTTCTCTAACAATTTGCACTTACAGTGTACATTGCTTGTCATACAAAAAAGTTAATTTAGAACTGTCAAGCAAAATGACCATGTACAGTATTACTACAGTAACTACAGTTTACATGTTTACAATACGTTTGTTCGAGTTTCAAATTGTAAATATGAAATGAAGTGCATTGTTTTCATTCATATGTATAGAAACAAATAAGAAAGCTGACTGATCAGACTATCCCTTCTATCCTTCGATCAATAATTTGTGATCGAAGCTTCTATCACAAAACTGCTCCAAAAATTGAACACGGAGTTCGATGGAAGGTTTAATTTTATTGAATAATCTGTGTTATATACGGAAGCAGCTTTGTAAAATAAAAGTAAAAAAATACGGAAATTATCTAGATTGTCAGTCCTAAACCTGATATCAAGTATGATAGGAAATCTGTGCTCTAAGTTTTATTTTTATGAACTAATTTCTCTGAACAGATATACGTACTAATTTAAATTACCTATTTAACTATTAGATACGAGCTCATGTCTCAACTCGTCGAACTAATTTCAGTTTGCGATAAGATGACACATTGAACGCTTCTTTTAACAACCTATTTCATATCTCTTGATAAACGAGTGAAAGAAAACAATTTTTGTTGAACTGAACTGCTGAACTAAAAGATAGATATAGTTCAAAGTAATGAAAAGACACATTTGTACCTTTTCACTTCAGTGACACATTTATCGCAAGGCTATGACAAACCCTTTAAACCCTAAAATATAAATTAATGAAATATATAAATTGCGTTCGAACCTGCATAGTCCAGTCTAAGCTGAACCCTATTTTATATGATTGATCATATAAATCCGAGGTCAACTTAAATTGGAATATAAAATTTTCGAAACTTATCATTTTTAACAAAAACTATTGTTTTTTTTTTTTTTCAAAAATAAAAATAGCCTAAGTTACTCCTTGTTACATCAGCTATCTGCCAATGAAAGTCCCGTCAAAATCGGTGCAGCCATTTCAGAGATTAGCCGGAACAAACAGACAGACAAAAATTGTAAAAAATGTTGTTTTGGTATATGTACCGTGTATACATCCAAATGCACTTAGTAAAAAGCGGTTATTTTAATATTACAAACAAACCCTCCAATTTTATTTATTTGTATAGATATGTATAGGTATTATTGTGAAGTTTCATTAAAATCCATTGAGTAGTTTTGGCATGAAAGAGTAACAAACCTACGCTCTTACAAACTTTCGCGTTTATAATATTAGTAGGATGTGTTATTCTGATGTATAAGCTATATTATTGTAAAGTTTCATTAAAATCCATTCAGTAGTTTTTGCATGAAAGAGTAACAAACCTACACTCTTACAAACTTTCGCGTTTATAATATTAGTAGGATGTGTTATTCTGATGTATAAGCTATATTATTGTGAAGTTTCATTAAAATCCATTGAGTAGTTTTGGCATGAAAGAGTAACAAACCTACGGTCTTACAAACTTTCGCGTTTATAATATTAGTAGGATGTGTTACTCTGATGTATAAGCTATAATATTGTAAAGTTTCATTAAAATCCATTCAGTAGTTTTTCCGTGAAACAGTAACAAACCTACGCTCTTACAAACTTTCGCGTTTATAATATTAGTAGGATGTGTTATTCTGTTGTATAAGCTATATTATTGTAAAGTTTCATTAAAATCCATTCAGTAGTTTTTGCATGAAAGAGTAACAAACCTACACTCTTACAAACTTTCGCGTTTATAATATTAGTAGGATGTGTTATTCTGATGTATAAGCTATATTATTGTGAAGTTTCATTAAAATCCATTCAGTAGTTTTTCCGTGAAACAGTAACAAACCTACGCTCTTACAAACTTTCACGTTTATAATATTAGTAGGATGTGTTATTCTGATGTATAAGCTATATTATTGTAAAGTTTTATTAAAATCCATTCAGTAGTTTTTGCATGAAAAAGTAACAAACCTACACTCTTACAAACTTTCGCGTTTATAATATTAGTAGGATGTGTTACTCTGATATATAAGCTATAATATTGTAAAGTTTCATTAAAATCCATTTAGAAGTTTTTGCGTGAAAGAGTAACAAACCTACACTCTTACAGACTTTCGCGTTTATAATATTAGTAGGATTACGATAACTTATTAATTCTGTATTTCGCGTAAGCAATTTATATAGCGTGTCGCTGATCTCTAGATTCCAAATTTTCTTGAATCCTATCAGCGTGCTTTATATACCCGCGCAGGCGGGTAGAACCTACAATTTCCAGCCTAAGCTGAACCATATTTTATATGATTGATGATATAAATCTGAGGTCAACTTAAATTGTAATATAAAATTTCGGAAACTTATCATTTTTAACAAAACTATTTTTTTTTTCTAAAATTAAAATAGCCTATGTTACTCCCTGATATATCAGCTATCTGCCAGTTAAAGTCCCGTCAAAATCGGTGCAGCTATTTCAGAGATTAGCCGGAACAAACAGACAGACAGAGAGACAAAAATTGTAAAAAAAATTGTTTTGGTATATGTAGCGTGTATACGTCCGAATGCACTTAGTAAAAAGCGGTTATTTTAATATTACAAACAGACCCTCCAATTTTATTTATTTGTATAGATACTCTTCTCCCTATATGAATTGGGATTCGTTAGTCATCTGTGAACTAGGTCAACATTACTTATTTACAGGGCTAAAATCCTAATGCTGTACAATATACGTCTACTTGTATACTTTAATTAAATGATAGACGCGTATTTAATAACTATTTAATAAATAAATTAAAAAAAACTAAAAAACACGCTTTTATATAAATAATTTTCTATAAATTTAAATTATGGATAGTGGAATTAACAAAAAAATAATTTTATGGTAATAAAGTGTGGGGTGCTTGTTGTCAATTGTTATTTTGAAAATATCTTAAAAAGCACCCCACGCTTTTTTTTACAATAAAATTATTTTTTTTGTTAATCCCACTAAGTATCCATAATTTAAATTTATAGAAAATTATTTTTTACCTTTTAGTTTGATTTTTTTTTATAAAAAGCGTGTTTTTAGTTTTTTTTAACTGTATTTTATTTTTAACTTTTTAGTTTTATAACTATAAAATAAAAGCGTGTTACTATAATTTATTTGTTGTCAATATCCATTCGGTAAATTTTTTTATTAATATAACGCCATCTTCCGGCTATATTATTATTAATTTATCGCCATCTTCTGGCAATGTTATTAATTACGCTTCAGATGGCGTTTCGGCAGAATTTTGATTTTATTGTTCAAAGTAACTAAAAATCGAGTCGGATTCCGAAAAATTCCATTACATACAGGTCAATTTAATATAAAACATATAAAAAAGAATATAAAAGAACAAAAATCCACCTTCACGCAATTTTCCTAGGCGGTCACCCATCCAAGTACTAACCGCGCCCGACGCTACTTCACTTCGGTGATCGGACGAGAACCGAAAATTCATTAATCCTGAGGATCCTGGTAAAAAAATAAATATAGAAGTATGATTTTTATAGAAACTATACAGATTATTGCATTGTCATCGGCTCTCGATATATCTACAAAGTTTGAACGAAATCTGGCCGTTTAAAGTGGGTCAAAATCGCCCCTAAAGGAGTAGGTTACAAACATTGTTTAGGCCGTTAATACTAATAATAATATACTAATATTATGTAGTCATGCGAGAACACCTTATGCGCCATCTTCCTCACACCTGTATATCCTATGACACTACCCTAATACCCATTTCTCACCAAGAGATGGCGTGCTGCCGTGACGTCTTTTTAGTGTGTGTTAAAAACCGTGAAGGATCGATTGTGTCTGTGCACGTGCGCTTTTTCCTTTTATTATAGAACATTTTCAAGTTATTTGGGATCCGTATTATTACGGTAATTTTATTGTGTACTACGCTAATAATAAGAAGATAAAGGTGGACAACGGCAGTACAGAAAGAAGACCCTCGAGTTGGGTAAGTCCTTTCAAATTCCCGTCCTCTATCAATAGGGGGTTTTCGCATGACTACAGAGCTCAAAAGTTACCAGAACCAGCGCCTACAAACATACTAACATACAAGTTAAGCTAATAGAAAGCGTGTAATAAATGTTTTTACGACAATTCACACAGCGCCATCTAGTCCCAAACTAAGTAGCATAGCACTTGTGTTAACTGATATACTAATACCTTCTTTTTTTATATTTTTTTTATTGCTGTTGGACAGCAGACAGGCTGACGGCCCGCTTAGAATTTAGCAGTTAACGTCGCCAATGGGTGTTTGCGACGCCAGTGGCATCGCGAACACGCTGCTGTCCCATAAGGCTACAGGAACTTGGTTCACTAATGCCGGAACACAATACAAGGTTATTATGGCGGCATACTTAAGACAACAGGTGGTCGCCATCCAGACGGGTTTGAAGCAGTGGCGTAGCGTAGTGAGGGCAGTAGGGGCGGCCCGCCCCGGGCGGCACTTTAGGGGGCGGCAAAATTTCACAATAAATAATATAAATATTTAAACCATTTTATATTTTTATCGCAACTACAAATTCGGACCGATTGAAAAGAGCACGGAATTTTTCATTACTTATACTGTGACGAATTTGGTGAATCCCCGTTCTTTGAATGATATTTTGTAGTGACTGCTGGCAACACCGTCTATTCTGATTTGCGGGGATTTCCAATAGTTTATTTTGTGCTTGAAATGTTACCCCCTACAACGTCACAAACACACAAACTTTATCTCTTTATAATAGTATAGATATAGTATGCATTAAATTGAAATACCTCAATAAAAGGGCGGCAAAATTGTCTTCCGCCTCGAGCGGCCGTCTCCCACGCTACACCGCTGGCTTGAGGCCCTAGCACGTAGCTAGGGTGGGTTGTTTTGTCGCCTTTTACGACAAGCCGACCCTGGCCGCAGAGGTCAGTATTCTTTCTCCGCCCCTGCACGGATTAATCAATACAAACATATGTTATACAAAATATCCAGACGCTAGACGGAAATCAAACCCGTGACCTCTGCATGCGTAACGAAGTGCGTTATCCGTTACGCCACAGAGGTCGTCATACAACTATAAATATTCTAACATTGTTTATTACATATTTTTAGTATTTACAATTTTAACAATATTTATACAGAATGCATTAAGTCCGCGCACGCCTTTTTCATCAATTCAGTTGCATGTTGTTCAGCTTCACATCAATACCCAGGTGATTATTGGCGTCATTTGTAAGCCGAGCGAAAACTGGACACTCGAATATGATATGGGGCACAGTTTCACTTACTCCTGATTCACACGAGCACGAAGGATCATCCTTACACTTAAATCTGCATAAGCGAAAAGTTGAGTCGTATACCCCGTGATATTTTAGTTCCTAGATAATTTATAGGCCTTGGAGTCGTCAGGGAGAAATAGTTCAGTTACAGAGACTGTTTGTCCATCTTGATATTTCCGATTCCATTAGGCAACTATTTCCACACGGATTTGCCGTCTGGTAATTAGAACCGTATATTTATCATAGTGGTATAATACATTGACTTGTCGAACCGCACCTTTTGCAAGTTCATCAGCTCTCTCATACCCCGACGCCTACGTGTGCCTTAAAGAGTTCAACAGTTTTACCGCATTTCACAACACCTATTAAGTTTTGCCTTGCTCTTTGGAGGCTATCAAATTAGCCAAGAACTGGTCATATTCTCATAGCCCAGTATATCTTTCAAGCAATGATACGGCCAAATTGTAGAATGTTATGACATGTTACCATGTATTCAATTCGTATAGATTTTATTAGTAAAACATACATTAAATTTGGTTCAGGTTTGACAATAATTAGACATCATAAGTTATAAAATCATTTAATTGGACATAATAGATGAACTTATAACATATTCAACACAATATTTCTTAGAGGTGAATCTAAAGTTATCTACATATTCAAAATAATTATGAATAAAATTATTTATATATAAATTCATTTATTATCAATACAAAATATTCATATATGCAGTTTTTGGTTTTTTAAAACACCACCAATTCCGTCGGATTAATTCCCCATGTGATGATGGTGCAATTATCTATACTAATACAGAAAATAATATTATACAGTATTTATTTATTTTGTAACACTAATAATAACTTATTCTTGTCCAAATCCTTCAGTTTCTTCAATAGCGTAGTTGAGTTTTTCACATAGCTGTTCGTAACTTTTGTAAGGCGGCAAATCTAGTCTGTTGAAGCACGTGTGCGACCGGGGCAGCCACGTCTCCTTTCCCACCTGTGATTACAATGTCAAAAAATAAAATATTCAACTATGCCCTTTTATCTATTGTTTTTCAAAATTAATAAACCCAAAGTCTCAGTGGTTATGCAATAATATCACACAATTTTAAAGGCAAGTTATAACAATTGTGATCAGGAACAGACATATTTTTCTGTGACCACTAACACTAGATTTGACTTAGGTTCTAACTTAGTTAATAGTCCAGGCCAGGAATAGTGTACTCCATTACCTGTCTAGGCAGTCAAAAGGGTCCAAAATGTTACTTTTTTATTCAGTGTATGGACGGCATTTGGAGGGTCAAATGACAATCATTTTCGTAAAAACCTAATTCAGTCACAAATATTTTCTAGCGTTTTAGTGCCTCTATGGTCATATTAAAGTTGTCACCGCCATAAAAATCAACATAAAAAATAATGTTTGATGATGCAGCCAGAATATAACACTTCATGATGATGAATGTGCATTTTTATGTAAATAGTCGTGTCGCTTTCATTACTTCCTTCTTCAAAATGGTTAAAATTTCTCAAAATTGTAGGTTAAGAAAGTACATACAGCTTTGCCAGATGTATCAATTAAAAGGCTGACTAATTATGTGAGTTTTTAATTGACCCTCAATACGCATTCTGGTGCCAGTACGTATCATATGTTTCACTTATCATTCCTACAAACTTTGCATATCATTAAAAATAATTAAAATACCACTACACAGAGTTGTCGTCTGCCAGCGAAGATTTTCATATAAAATATAACCGCGTTATAAAAATATTAGTTTAAAATGTGACCTTTTCAATGCAGAACCGCTGCGGGCCGTTGGAGCCCATGAGCTCAGCGAAACCGCCGACCGGCACGCGACACGTGCCCGTCACAAACTGCAACAGTCGTGCGCGCTTCTCATTGTCCATTTGTTTCACGAACTGTAACAACATAAATATTTCACATACAAACAATATCCTATCCTATAAGTAAATAATAACACATTTAATTTACTTATTTTTTTGCTCTAAATAAACATTTTTTTCTTTCTATCTATCTAAATAACTATAACTGAATTAGAAATAGATTTTCAATAGTTTTACCCTAATGCTGACAAACGCTATGCTATAGAGTTATTGATTTTTATTTCTCTGGAACAGAAGACAGGCTGATGGCCCACTTAATAGTAACCAGTTACCGTGGCCTATATGTGTTTGCGACGCTAGGGGTACCGCAATATGCTGGCGTCAATCTAGGTGGTCGGTCACCTCGACGTCCAAAAGAGCCAAATATAGATATAGGACAATTATTCAAAGTCATTTTTTAAACATATTCTTTACTTTAGTAGACGACATTATCATGGAAACAATTATAGATAATAAATAATATTCCGTGTTTGGACTAAATAGTTGGCGGTTGAGCCATAGCCGAGGTGTCAAAGAGCGGGTTGCCGACCACTGACCTAGGAGAACTTGAACCTGGGTTGCTTATGCCAGAACCCAACACAAAGTTAATATAGTAGCAAATTTAGAGACCAGGGGTGGTTGCAATCTGGACGAGCTTGGAGCCCTACTACCTAGCTGGGGTTGTATTGTCGCCTTTTACAACATATTATGCCGTCCGCGGCCGTAGAAGTCAGTATTCTTACTCCGCGCCTACACACGTGTATGAAAGTGTAGCCACCGTATAATATTGACAAGGAACAGGGAAAAGAATTAGCTCTGAAAAGTCATCATACATAATCGTCGGCCACGTCGCATATGTACTATCCACGAAGCATCGCCCTCAACTGCATATTATATCGACAACGCGACCACATGCACACAGCGCGACGTCTCAGCCAGGAATACGGGAGTCGGGAGAACGCTGCGTGCAACATCGCCTGCGGAGGCGGCTGCGCGGGACGAAGCTCCAACCAATTTCGTAGAATTGTTAGTCTCGTGTCACCGCAAATCGAACCATAGATGAAATGCTTAATTTATAAGAATTAGTCTCGGGTACAAATATCTTCATTTGTTTACTTTTTGACGCTTCTGATTGGTCGACGAACCCTGGCCAAATCATATATAAAGAGCACAAATTTCGAAATAAATTATTCAGTATTCAATACAGCTTCTGTATTGATTCAGATATGGTTCACTTCAGTGATGATTCACTGGTGTTTAATTTATAACCCAAATCGTGACCCACTGAAATACTGACCCCATGTCACTAAAAAAGTTATGCAGATAGGTGAATATGAAATTTTGGACAGTTTAAGTTTACCTATATGAAAAAAGAATGCAAAAAGCTAATGTTTTTTTAATGCTAAAAATTAAAAAATAAAAACAATACCATACTGTTAAGTATGGTGTGGCGTCTATGAACCGCACATAAACCGGTTTCGGAACATCACTAATTTTTGGGTAAAAATGTTCCCCCTCACTAGTGTGCTCCGATCCCGCTATTATTCTTACACAGAGAAAATCTTTCTCGATGCATGTATTTTCTAACTCCAATGTTTGCCTAAGTTTATACAACTAGACTATCATGTGTGATTCGTTAATACTAGTTTGATTTGATACGTGTTATCGTGTTAGTGTGTACACATGTACATGGTGATATGCCTCACGTAATAAATTATACATAAAGTTAACTGAGAGGCATTTGTATTCGAGCACGCTAATGGCGGCCGTGCTCACCGATGTCCCTCCCGAACATTTACAATGTTATAGATAGATAGTTGCGCGGTTGCACCCGCGCAATAAATCAGTGTGACTTTGAGCCTCTAGTTTGATTCACGCATCCGTTCACTCTAATATACAACACATTTAATTTTACATATGACTTTTATTTATATGATTAAAGTATGTGGTCAGAGTGAGAAAAGACTAATATTATAATACGCATTACACTCGAATTTTTCATCTCTGAGTAATCATTAGTATTATTTAATCAACACATTTTTTAAATTTACATTTTGTATATACTTTTTGGTCGTTTAACAAATAGATTCTTACTCCATATAGTCATGGCCAACAAGATTTCAAGATTATATTCAAAATTCCAAATTAAATAAAAAGACAACGCAATTCGCCCTTCTGGCTCGAGATTTCACGTCAACATCTTCTCACAATTTTGTCAATTAATAACGTGTCCATCATTGTGTTCTTGTAAATAATATTCAATATACAAGTATTGTGAAGTGTACTATACTACTATTGACTACGTTGCCAGCGGTCCGCCGAGACTCCGCGTCCAACAGCACCAACTCAACAACCAATAATTAGGTGATCGACTCCAACCTGCTCATTCTTTAAATACAAACCGCCACGTTGCATTGCATATATCTCAGTATCTATGACTACAAACAGGTACTTGTCTCTTTAGGAGCATAAGGCTCGCACTGTCACACTTCAGTGGCCCACTATACATACTGTGATGGAAGATACTGACCTGCCAAAACCAAAGCACTTGTTTGCTGGACCTCGTGTAATGCCTGTAGATGGTGTTCCGCTGCCAATCGTCCACGTCCACCTCCTGCATGCCGCACAGCATCAGCTCCAATTCTCTCTCATCAAAATATTTCAACCATTCCAAAGGTACCACCTGAAAATGAAATATATGTTTGAAGGTATACCTGCATTTATAATAATCTATACTACTATTATAAAGAGGAAAGATTTGATTGTTTGTTTGTTTGCTTTGAATAGGCTCCGAAACTACTGACCCGATTTAAAAAATTCTTTCATTGTTGGGAAGCTACACTATCCCCGGGTGACATAGGCTATATTATATTTTCAAAAAAATTAGGGATCCTTACTAAAACTCTATTAATGTAACCCAAAGTGTAAAAAAATTACCTAAAATATTATTTAAATCGCGTGCGTTGCGAAAACTATTGATGATAGAATAAAATAATGTACTACAACTTTGCAGAACACATCATTATTTACAAAAAGTGTCGCGACAGCATATGTCTAACTATTATAGTTATGCCACAATAAGTGTTCTTTTATTTTAAAAATTTAATTGAAATGCCGCCCCTAGAAAAGGCTCTTTATTTGGATCTTGGTATTAATCCTTATCAAAATAAATTACTTCATATTCAAAACTGTTTCAATACCTTTATATAACTTTTTGAATTATTCAATTCGGATATTCTATTCGAAAGATATCACGAGTTTAAAAATGTAAGTATTAGAAAAATGTTGCGTGGTAGTCGCTCACCCTGTTCGGCTAGCTAGGCAGTACCTTATGCAATGTAGGCGTGCGTCACTGGGGTTTTTACAAAAATTAGAATACTTATTAAAAAATAACGAAAAATAAATAAAAAGTAATAGCAAAAAAAAAATTATTAAAATAAAAGCTCATAGAAATAATAATATTCAAACTTTATAATTTTATTTTTTTAGTAACCTGACGCAAATAAAAGGGTTTGCCTCCAGGGGCGCTCCTCTGTCCGAGGAGTGCACTGGTGTGCGTACCCGAGGTGCCCGAGTATCCGTCGCTTCACTCCCCTCTCCGTTCGAGGCGACAGAGTCCTACCTTTCTTTCAGTCTACCTCTTACATCCTTTCCAACTTAGCTCTCTGTTCGTGGCGTGGTCCCCGATGGGATGGTTGCGAATACTGATTGGGGTCCCACGTACCCACGCCTGACTAGCACGCGACGGGGATGCGAGTCCCGTCCGGAATTGGCCGCGGACCTGTCGCTCCCGGCCCTGGTTCTGTCCATGGTCGGGGGCGATCCTGGATGGACGGCCGTCGCCTCCTTTTGCGAGGCAGTAGTGTCTGCAAGGGAGGTGGCGGAACGGGAGCGGGAGTCCGCCACCGCACTCCCCTCCCGCCAACGTAGGCCGCGTCGTCGGCGCCGGAGGGCGGGCAACGATCTCCGGCCGCCGTAGAAAGCGGCCGCGGGCGGCCCCTCGGGGGAGGATCCGCCGCCCGCACTATTCCCGTGAGGGAGAAGGCCGCGTGCTGTTCCGCAGCCCCCCTCAACTCCTAGAGTTGTTACAAGAGAGCGCCGGGGGGACGAAACCCTGACCCCCTGGCGCCAGCACTTTAGAAGGGGCCCGCTTTAAGACAAAGCGTGGGCCGGCGCCGGCCCGGGCCACGAGATCGGCAGGCCATATATCCGTGGGCCCGGGCGTAGGCGATAGGAGAACAGCGGGGTTTTTTAGTGGGTCGAACATCTTTTCCGGAGTCCCTTATAACCCTCGGTCCCCCCGGGCCGGGGGAACCCATCAAGAGAGGTTTTTCCCCGAGACCGAAAAAAAAAGAAGGGTTTAATTTTTAATTTTTTGTTAAATACCCGTGCGAAGCTGGGACGGGCTGCTAGTTAATATTATAAATGTAGAAGCAATTCTGTCTGTCTGTTACGTTTTCACGCCTAAACTGCTGGAACAATTTTTTTATTGGCAGAACAAGTTTTGCCGGGTCAGCAAGTTATCCACAAGTCTGTGGTGCTTCACCCGCAGGCCACCCGGACTTATTTCTGCATTTCGAAGAGGCCCTATGCCTTGGGAAGCAGAACACAAAAGTTTAAGGTAACCCTTCTAAGTACAAGATATCAATTTGGCTTGTTTACCTGTTAAGGAGATTGACTTTATTTTTACTTCATTTTTCATAAATATGTTTTCAAAAGACTTTTAATACAAAATATTTATAACTATAGTACAAAAAAATAATATGGAAAATCGTAAGCATTTCATCAGACTTCTTAGTCTCTGATAAAATGATACTTTTTCAAATCATAGATCAATAATACTATGGTATAATAAATAAATACTATGGTTTGAAAAAGTAACAATGCAATCCATATTTATTTTAGAAAAATATCAATTGCCTATGAATTTTTAAATTATGTTCTTACTTCGTTGAATCCATCTAAAAAGGCCGACGTCTGTTCCTCAATCCCTCGGGTCATCCTCCATTGTGTTACGAGCTGAAGATATTGCTCCTTATTTGTCTACACAAAAATTATAAACAAAATGTGATAAACAACTATAATAATACCTTCATACTCTAATAATGGCAGTGTATCGGATCCATAATACCAGTCATTCAAAGATTTGTTCATAGAAAAAAAAAAATATTAAATAAGGCAATCGGTAGGAGAATTATAGTAATCGATATAACCACTAAAATATGTAAATTGAAGACGTAGTGGGCAGTGATATCTGTTGTAGGGCTAATGGGCGATGAAGCACCAGAGTTCTGGAGCGGAAACCAAATCTCAGATAACGAAGACAGCGCTCTAGCTTCATAGACCGTCGAGGCTGGATAGGCAAGGTGACGCAAAATGTACTTATGACATCTCAGACTGGTCTGAGACAAGAATAGGACCATCTCTGTCCCTAAGGGGGCTGAGCCTGTGCCCTATGATATCTGTACAGGATCAGGGATGGTGGTATTTAGGTGGCTCTTACTGAATAAAGGGCGACGAATGAATTATTTATTTTGCTAGGTGACAGGCAACTAAAGACAGGTCAGAAGAACATTTTTTTACAATCCAAATTTGTCATATCTTATTTTGTTTATATATAAGAAAATAAATACACTGTAGGTCATTATTACGAAAAATGAGTAAGTTTTGCAAAATAATTAATAGCCGACTGAACTATGAAGAAAATGCTTTGGATGAAAGCGGAATTTATTAAGGGAAACATGAAACGAGGAAAACATAAAGAAATTCACTAAAGTAAAACATTATAATATGCATAAGTACCTCTGTAACGCGCTCCTTATCTCCACTAGGTTTTAGCTCATGGTGTATAACTTGCCCTAACACTTCAAAGTCCACACTGAACCACATCTCAAGGCCACACTCGTCTATGTTATTATCTTTGATCCACACTAATGAATTATAAAACTCGGGATCGATCGATTCAATGTCCTTCATCGTTAATTTCTTATTTAACATTCTCTTGTAGAAGGGCATCGTGAAACCGGAATATATAAATCTGCCGTGGTATAATGCCATTGCTATAAACCTCCCTATAAACTTAAAGTATAGCAAGTGATCGGGATTGACATAACTGGCAGGATTTATTTGTAAACTGTAGTTGTTTTTGTTGGCATATTCAAACAGGCAGTACATGGGATTTAACACTTCGTGCGATAGCAAGAAGAACCATTCCCGACTGACGCCGCCGTAATCCAAGCCTTCCTCTCCGCGGAATATTATATATAACCTTCGTCTCAATTCGTAAGCGGGCAGCCTCATTATCTGCAAATTGATTAAGCCAATTAATTATATGTAAGCAAAATAGTTGTATCACAATAGATTTAATAGTCCCCCACTTAAATAAAATATAATTCTATCATTTGTTATTCTTTGAGTTGTAGAGATAGTCGAATATTTCAGCCGATGCTAAGCAACTACCTTCATTTTTAGATGTTTTCAACGCAAAGACACTACTTAGTAGTAGACACTACTATACTCCAAGATTCAAAAGGAGAGACATGGAAAAGCAGGAGAGAAAATAGTCCAAAGTAAGGAAGGGCCTAGTGACGCACAGTGGTTTTCTATGAGTGTTGTACCAGTAGCTAATCATATACTTTTGTACTATAAAAGAAATTAGCATTACCTTACATATCTTGCATTTACCTACCAAATAAAAAAAAACTCCTAAATTATGTAATTGAAGTGAGCCAAAATATATGAAGGATGGTTCTGATACTAAATAAAATATTGTAGCAGCACCACGATTTGCTCTTCACCCTTTCAAGCGAGCGAGACAAATGCGGCGAGCGTAGCAAAGCACAACGTTTTATATTTACGGTGTGCGACACGACACGCAGATATCTTCCGTCTCGCTCACACAGTTACATTTTATACTTACATATTGTTTCGTGTTAGCTTAGCATATTTTGTATTACATCGTTATAAGTTAGCAGCTATTCACATTCATTAATTGTAAATATAAACAGCGCACTTTGTTAATAAATAACCACAAGCGTGCGTTGCGCCGTTTGTGGGCCAGAACTAGATGTCCTGTGCTAAAGACTAGGCTGAATACCTTAACAGCCCAGGTATCTGAAGCCATTAAGGCTTGGCGCGGCCATACCTGGGAGAATGCGATTGACCGGGCAACCGAAAACCTAAGGGACCTTCACACGCTGAACAAAGTGCTACTGAGTGCTCCACTGCCCACATACCCTCTGCTGGACTCTGAAGGGGTGCGACGTTTTGACCCCCAGGACCGTGCGGAACTCTTCGCCAAACACCTGGAGGTCCAGTTCTCGCCTCATCCAGTTCCAGCAGATGCATCAACCCAAAACAAGGAGTTCCACCTTTGCGTCGAGCGGACCGTGCAAGAGTTCCTGGGCCAGACCCCCCCTGACCTGGAAGGGGATACCTTCATCTCCCCAGCCGAGGTGAAGAAAGCCGCACTACGCCTCAGCCGAAGAAAGGCTCCGGGCTATGACGGCTGCCCGCCAGAAACTCTCCGTTTCCTGCCCAGAAGGGGATTCGCCGCCCTGGGGAAGCTGTTTAACGGCATCCTGCGGACCCGCCACTTTCCCGAGGTCTGGAAGACCGGGAAAGTCATCATGCTCCCGAAACGGGGCAAAGATCGGCGCCTGCCCTCCAGCTACCGGCCCATCACGTTACTACCCCACGTCGCCAAGTTGTTTGAGCGTCTACTGCTGCAGAGGCTGACTCCCCACCTTGAACCACGGGAGGAACAGTTTGGATTCCGCAGCGGCCACTCCACGACGCTCCAACTTGTGCGCGTGCTCCACCACCTCGCTGTGCAATTCGTCCGTCGGCGGCCTACGGTCGGCGTCTTCCTGGACGTTGAAAAGGCGTTCGACCGAGTATGGCACGACGGACTTATATATAAAATTATGGAGACACCCACACCGCCAGCAATCGTCCACCTGGTGGCATCGTTCCTGAGGGGCCGGAGCTTTTTCGTTTCGGTTGAGCAAACCACTTCCCGGAGACGCCCTATTACTGCGGGAGTACCGCAGGGTAGCTGCTTGTCCCCAGCACTGTACGGATGGTACACAAATGACATCCCAGGGGAGAGGGATGTCTTGCTGGGACTATACGCCGACGACAGTGCGTATTTTGCGACCTCCAACAATGCGAAGTCAGCCTGCAAGAGGATACAGCGCGTCCTTGACAAACTCCCGGACTGGTTAGACAGGTGGCGCATGGCAGTCAACGTGGAGAAAACTGCTGCGCTGCCAGTCACCCACCGGCGACCAGAACTACCTACGCTGAGACTTCGAGGACAGGAGATCAGGTGGGAGACCTCGGTCACTTACCTCGGGGTGAAGATCGACAGGTCGTTGAGTATGGCCGCCCAGACGCGACACGCCATCCAGGCGCTGCGCGCCGCGAGGGCGAGACTCCGGCCTGTCCTCCAATCTAAGCTGCCCCTGAAGGCGAAGATCGGGGTCTACAAGACCTACCTTCGCTCGAAGCTCACCTATGCTGCCCCAGCCTGGTACGCGCTGTGCGCTCCGAGACTTAAGGAGAAGATACAGGCACAACAAAATATCACCCTACGGATATGCACCGGAGCGGGTTGGTTCGTCCGCAACGATGTCATTTCCCGCGACTTGGGCGTTCCCAGTGTCGAGGAATTTGTGGTGCAAACAACGCGCCGTCTGTTTGACCGCGCTGATCACGGCCGCCACACACACCTCCACGGGATCGCTCCACTTCACGCACGACCTCCAGATATGCTTCGTCCCAAGATGTGGAGACCAACCCCCCGCGAGCTCATCAGTCGGCCCGTATAGGGTGATATGAGGTCGCAAACAAGAAGTACCACTACGCCGAAGAAGGCCAACAGACGCCACGGATGGCCAACATAAAGCCCGTGATGGCCACCGTACGCAATGACTGCAAAACATAAGCCGCTTCGCGGCTTTATCCAGATACCGGCGGGTAGTAGCCCGCCGAGAAGATGCCGGGGTAAAGAGGTTTACCTCGAGGCCCCAACCTACTCCACACACACATAATTAAGGAGTAAGAAGAACCCGGTCGTTAATAAATCATGGAATCCTGGAACAGTGTCTTATTACAAACAACTAAGAAGACCTCCGAAGAAGAACTCTGCCTCGACAATAAACCTATTGGAGGCCAGGAACCCCTGCACCTCCAAAATATCTATTGTCAATTATCTTATTATTATATGCAAAGAAATTAATAATAAAATTTAATTAAAATGTTTGTTGTTTTATGGTACCTGGTGATAGGAGTCCTCAAAGAGCGTTTGCCGGGAGAGCGTGACCTTAATGTGGCTGGGCAGGGCATTGCTTTGACAAAGATATCGAAACTGGCTTAGCTTCCAGCGGAAGGAGCGCTCGTAAGCGCGCGGCACTCCGTAAGCGCCGTGCAGGCCTTGGGGCGCGCCCGGCCTCGGGTCTTGGAAGGTGGTGGTGCGAGTATTGTGGTCAACAAAATAACGCGTGCCCTCCTCCGTGAACCGGACCTCCCAACCAGGCGGCAAAGCCTCTTCTGCTGCGCCCACCTCCTGACCCTGAGTACGCGGGTCCTCCCATTGCGTCGTACGATTCTTGTGATTCACGTAGTAAACACGTCCATCGGGCTGAACGCGTCGTTCCCATCCAGCCGGCAACGCACCCAGCGCATCCTCGCCGGGTGTAGCTGCTGCCGCGGCCACTCCTGCTGCAGCCGTCGCAACAGCGCTACTTGAGGGTGACGCCGAAGAGGCAGAGGGAGCGGGATCGGCGGCAGTGGTGGCGGCCGGCTCGTGGTCGGCATCGGGCGGGTGCGGCTGGTGCGGATGCGGGTAGAGGAAACGTTGGTTACCCTGGGCCACCACATGCCGCCGTTCGCCACGCCAGAGCTGGAAACGAGCCAGCCGCTCCGTATCCGGGCGCTGCCACGTTGTAGTGCGCGTGTTGTGGTCCACATAGTAGACGCGCCCTCGGCCATCTCTTCGCACCTCCCATCCGGCAGGCAGTGGCTGCGGGCGCTCCCATGAAGTCGAACGAGAGTTGTGGTCCACATAATATCTAAGAATTTAGGTTACGAAATATTATAAATTATAATAGAAGCCACACATGTATCATTTTTTTTTACAAAAAAAAGTGTTTAAATTGGATTTGCAAATAAATATGGGTTTTATTTCTAAAAGCATGTTATTTTATAACATGATGATTTTATTTTGAAATTATTTGTATTTGTTATAAGAAACTTACTAAGTACAGTGATCCCCCTTATAACACGGTACTCTTATAACGCATTTTCATATTACGCGATTTCAGTGCCTCGTATAATACGGATATGCCCCCATATAACACGGTGATTTCACACGTTATATTTTTGTATGCACTGTGAAATTTATAATGATTTGTACAGTTCATGATTAATTTCGCGTATCTTAAAATGTTCTTTTCTGAATCATTTGTACATAACGCGTTATATGGGGTCATACAAGCGTTATACGAGAATACTCCTACAACTCGTTTCCTATAACGCGGAACCAATCTACCGTGTTATAGGGGGGATTTCTGTATTTACATTTTGAATTGAAATATTTTAAAAAGTAATGTTTAAATCGGCAAGCTGCTCGTATATCAGATAGTCCTGATATAATGGTATGATAAAAAAGTTACAAGGACAGATCTTCAAACAAGAACTCTATATGTGGTTAATATGAATGAAGTCACTCACCTTCTACCATATACATCATATCTCATTACCCAGCCAGCAGGGAGAGGCTCCTCGGCTGTATTTGAATAAGTAGGTGTGTGATTGGGGACATTAGTAGAGGACTCTGGGACAGAGGTAGGAGCTTCCTGGTGAGAGGGGCCCGCGCCTTCTGTGGGAGAAGCCGCGCCTGCCACCACGCCTGAACTCACAGTTCCGTTACTAAGTGGCGGAGGGCCTGGGGGAGGCTGTCAAATAGGATTGTGTGTTACTATAGATTTGGTGGAAATAAAGAAACTAATAGTTTTGACAAGGCTTTGTCCTTGCGCGTTGCCGCAACATTTTTTGTTTATTATTTTTTGTCTTTAAAGTTTGAACTTTAGACGAAAAATATGTTCAAAATGAAATTCACACATCTAAGTTCACAAACATAATTATGATAAAGATTAGTGGCACCAAATACGTAACAAAACAGTATTTCATCTTCTATATATTATATAAAAATGAATGTTTATCTGTATGTCCTTTATAGAATCGTAAACTATGCATTTGATCATGTCAAGATCTTCAGTAAAGTGTTGTGCATGAGCCCACAAAGGTTTCTGGAATGACCAATTTTTGACAGATGGCGCCACTATCATTCCAATGAATTTCATTTATTGCCGTGACAGTTGAACGCAAGAATTTATGTAAATTGTGAAATTAAAATCCATGTTTTAATATTATGGATGTATGGAAAAAGTTTTGCATCTTAGCATAAAAACTCTTTCCTTTATATTACGAACATATTTATTATAGCCAGCTTAATTCGATAATAAAATATTAAAATGTTTAAAAGTTTTCCCAAACATTGCACAGAACTACAAAAATCATCAGTGGCTCAGTACGCGT
The DNA here is from genome assembly GCA_963693495.1 of Malacosoma neustria. Lineage (NCBI taxonomy): Eukaryota > Metazoa > Arthropoda > Insecta > Lepidoptera > Lasiocampidae > Malacosoma > Malacosoma neustria. Next base: position 13,152,228 of record OY856375.1, read on the forward strand.
GCTATATTAGCGGCCAAAAACATCGATGTCAATATCATCAACTTCACTATTCAGAATGGAATACCCAGCGAAACGACAACTTATAAGTCCATCGCTACTGTGGTGAATCAAGACGAAGTTGTCAACTATCCAACTGAATTCTTGAATTCGCTTGATTTGTTAGGCCTGCCACCGCACGTTCTTACATTGAAAATAGGCGTAGCCATCATTCTTCTTCGAAACATAAATCCACCACGACTTTGCAACGGAACCAGACTCTCAGTCAAGAAAATGATGAACAATGTTATCGAGGCAACAATTTTCACTGGAAAATTCAAAGGTGGAGACGTATTGTTGCCACGTATCCCAATGATCCCGACAGATATGCCATTCGAATTCAAACGTTTGCAGTTCCCGGTGCGACTTGCTTTCGCAATGACTATCAACAAAGCACATGGACAATCGTTGCAAGTGTGTGGATTTAATTTGAAGAATCCATGCTTCTCACATGGGCAGCTCTATGTGGCCTGCTCACGCGTCAGAAAACCTGATTTATTCGTTTACACACCAGATGGAAAAACAAGAAATATTGTGTATCCCACAACACTTCAATAAATATACAAATTGAAACGAAACGCTGCAATGTCACAATTTTTTCGACATGAACATAATCAATAATGAGTCGAAATAAATTCAATATTTGCATAATGTCTTTCCTTCAAATTTATTTTAGTAAGCGTAGCAACGCGCGCAGGGTACAGCTAGTTACTATATAAAATAATATTTTATATGTATTTTACTACATGCGCACCATTTATTGTATTATAATCCAAACCAATACAAAAACATGAAACTTTACTTGAAATTTGATATTGAAGTCAAAGAGAAAATAATCACTTATGTTAAAATATGACATCACTGGGTAAACATTTATTTCAAATTTTAGTCTAATATATTTTTATTCTTTGAAATGACATTGGGCATTATTTGAAAGTTAAGAACAAATGTGTTAAGGAACACTTCTGTGAATATTTATTTAAGGACCTCAATATTATCCTATTAATTTTATTGCTAAACAATGTCATCATTTTCACACAAACTCTATAGGAATAATATTGTTTAGTCATGGATAGAGAAAATAATAGATGGAATATAGAGAAACTGCTTTTAGCCTATATTTATATGCGTTGAGGTTAACAATGTAAAACATATCAAATTCACTTATCTTAATAATTGCTGATATCATCATATTATTTTTTTAATTGATATGAACTAAGCTGATAAACATTATCAGAGACAACTAATCTACATACAAGCAAAATACCTCTATCTATTTCTGGCTTCCCTTTGCCTCTCTTATCCAAGTTTTCATTATTTTCACTAATTATTATAAACTATGAAGTACACACTACTTTACTGAACAAACTTGTTATCTAATGACCTAACCATAAAGACTATATGAAATAAATAACTAAATACAAATATCTCTTGTAAATGCCAGAATTGTCTAACGAATCATATAATAAGCATATGCAGACCCTGAAGTACACCTAGATTTTTTTTATCTAAGTTGGAATCGCTAAATGCAAATCCTACGGATTGGGGGCTACAGGCAGGGTAGTGTGGGTCTCCCGTGCAATACCCCCTTGCGTCCCCTTATCATCTGTCACTCGTATACCCCCTAAAACTACCTGTGTTCTATTTAATATTCTTCTTTAATATTTAAATGCTATTATGAAAAATACTCACTCTTAAAGTCTGATTACGTAGCATGGACCTCAAAGTTTCCGGATTATTCCTCAATCTAATTCTAGCTCTCAAACCTTCTCCTAAAAGGTTTCCGTGGCTAATTGTTTCCCCATGTAGGCACTGATTCAACACTGACGGATCTATTCTTAGGCCGTCCAACAGCAACACCAATTCTGCTGTTTTAACCTCAGAACTTGATGTATTTACATTATCTTGTGATGTTGTTTTCATTAAGTCTATACAAAAATAAAAAGCTTAAATACTATCATTTTAATCAGACATTTCAACACATTATTAGTGGGTTGTTTTCACACAAATTTGGTTAAGAAGGCAACCATTTAATGAAAATATATAAGGATTTCATCCTAGTTTGATTCAGCTTGTACAAGTTTCCCTTAACACTGCTGTTCTATAAAAAAATTCATGTTTTTGTTTTCCACACTTGCATAAAAGCATGTGAAATGAATTTACTGGTATCCCAATTAAGGTGTAAAAAAACATAATTCATAACCTAGTATTGAAATCCAAAAATGAAAAAAATTATACTATACCTATAGTCAATTCCACATTCTCACATTTCCCATTAACAAACAGTAAAATTTTAAGAAAATTAACTCTTTTCTCCCCTATTATATTATCTTTTCTGAAGCTGTGATAATCTGCCAGGCGGAACAGCAACTGTGTCTGTGGTTTCACTAATATTGTCATATCCTCTTTCCATTTTGGATGAAGGGTGTTTCTGATCACCTCTGTTCTCCTTGATGTTTGATCATCTACTACGATTTGTAGGTAAGGATTCGGTTTAAACAGACCTGAGTTTTTTATATTTGCTGATTCAACTGAAACAATATTTGGAGTGCACTATATACTTGTTTATGTATATGTGAGTAGATGAGTTATATAACTCATAAGCAAAACCAATTATCACAAGATCTATAAAACTATACACCTGATTGACTTGAAATTCAGCATAGTTACTCAATTAGAACAATGTGTCCCCGTAAGGTAGTATCAACAATAGCCAAGTCAAGGATATGAATTGTCATTTTTAATTTATGCTGTATTAGTGTAAGCCTGTACTAATTTTAATAATTTAGAAATATTTGACAACATATTTCAATATAGATATAGGTGATAACTGGTGTAAACAGTAATTATGTCAATGTTGTAAAAATTGTATAGTTCTATTTTATCAAATTATTTGGGAACCAACCCTGGTTTCTAAAATGCCACCACAATAAACTTGCATTATGTTTCAGCTCCAGTGACCCAGGTTCCAGTTTACTTGTTAGCAGGGCTCCTAGTGTCACAAAATTCATAGGTGACAGAGACAACTAACTATTAAGTGGATCATCGGCCTGTGTGCAATTCCAGTGACCAAAAATATATAAAAATTAGTATGTAATACTCACCTGTCACACTAAGTTGGTGATAAGTAGCTAAGGCAATGGGAGTAGTGATGTCTGGAATACTTTCAGTCATAGTGTTAGTATTAAATGTATCTTATTTCTTACTACACATAGTAACTTGAATTTGATACCTGAAATAAATAAAATCAATTGCAATAGTCTTTTAACTAATGAGTAAGTCAGTCTATAAAGGGCAACTGGGAATAGTGTTTTTCACTGCCACTAAGCATTATCTGTTACTTAGTACATAATTTATTTATTACAGTTGTAAGTGTATACATATTTAAATTTAGTTAAAAACATAGTTCACATACCTAACTCTAATACAAAAAAAATATCCAACATGTAGTAGGATAATCAGAAGGAATAATAAATATAATTATTTGTTTTCCTTATCCAGTATCAAATACCTATAGCAAGTGTTTTAAGCTCTGACGTGTGAGTGAATATCTTTATAAAATAATAGTATTTCATTTAAATTCAAGATTCAATTTCATTCAAGCCTACTTTCAACTAAACAAATACTAAGATTTGTTAATAAGAAATAAAAATAACTTGTTTAACATGTTTATCAAAACTTTTATATCAATTTCAGAATATTTAATTTCCGTATCTTAATAAATGATTATAAAAGTGAAATGTATCCCACGTGATCTTATCTGAGACTGAAAAACAATAATCAAGGAATAAATTGAACGTATAAACAATTATACTTACTACAATTAATGTGGAACTGTGATATGGAATAAGGACATAGCTCCTTCAACGCTTATGCAACGTTTATATTATTACAAATTGGTCCGCTTTAAGAAAGTTAAGTAAATTATCTCATTATCGTGTTTCTTATCAAGCTGAAAGCAAGACAAATATGAACTGCATCATCATTTAATATTATAACACTAAATAATTCGTTACACTCAAAAGAGGCTCACATTCAGGTAAATAGAAGCGCTATTTTTGTATCCTTATTTGCAAATAAACACTAGTACCTATTGCTTGAGGATTGATCTTAATAATTACTTAAATATTAAATCACAATCACAAATTTCTGTCACGGTCGATCGATTCATTCGATTTTGTCTGACTGACGACTGTCAGTGTCAGTTTGACAGTAAAGTTTCATTAAACTTTTTTAATTTGAGCCTCATTGTAAGAATAATGCTTATGGCGGGAGCAAAAAAGTTTTTATTTAGCTTTCTTTTATGAAGTAGATTGTATACCACCACATTAATGAAGTTCATTCAAAAAACACAAATAAATCGCGTTGCTGCTAATGAATTTTTTATTTTAAAGATAAATAAATAATTAAATTCACGAAGAACAATTGAAATGGAAGAATGAAGAAATATAGCGTCGTCATAAGCGTTTCGATAAGTATCGCTTTCACTTAAAACTTCTGTTTTTATTCTCGGGATCCATTTTCCTACTTATTCTTAACCACTCTACACAACCTTCGGTGGTCTTCTTGAAAAACCCTCACAATTGACCTGTGTTTTAAAACAGAAATATTTACTAAGGTGATATGGAGCAAATCTTCTGCCTGTCATTTGAACTTGAAGTTTAATTAAATAACAATATGTCAGTTTAATTGATCAATATTATTTTGCTAATAAAAAAGAAAGCATTGAAATAAATTTGTAATAATCCGTATCTCAGGAATTATTCACGGGTTTCGTTATTAGCACGCAGACTGTAATTAGAATTTTTATTATTCAAGCACGAGGAATAACTTTTTGTTGGGTGAGATCTTTAATTATTTGCGAAGTAATAGTATGGTTTTCAGTTCCAAATTATTCTAAGGTTCCAATCTTTATCCAATCCAAGGTTTTCGCTGTCTAGAATTGAATAATGTTCTAAAGCCTTTTATTTGCCCGTAACGATACGATTATTAAAAAATTAAAACCTAACTAAAGAAAACTTCGATAGAGCTACTGACTCTCGGCATACCTGTTAAAATAATTGCTTGGATATTTAATTTTTTACATGGCCGACAAGTATATGTTAAATTTAATAATAATTTATATGGCCCAAAACCCTCTTATTTGGGAGTTTGTCAAGGTGGAATACTTAGTCCATTGTTGTTTATTTTGTATATTCACAAGTTAAATATTGTTCTTGGTTCAGACGTCACAAACTTACAATATGCTGATGATTTAGCTGTGTACTGCTCAGGATCTAACATGGAAATAGTTGAAAACAAAATAAACACAGCTTTAAAAAAATTAAAAGCTTACTTTAATTATTTAAAATTGGATATAAGTTTGAGTAAATTGAAAGTAGTGGATTTTAGTAGATCTAGAAATCTATGTGCTAACTTATATTATAATGATAACTTAATCCCTATGGTAGATGAAATTAAATTTCTTGGTGTAAGATTTACCAAGAACTTATCTTGGAATAAGCATGTTTGTGACTTGTCAGACAGAGCTTCTAAAGCTTTCAATATTCTTAAACCTCTTGCGAGGACATCATGGGGTGCTGACCCTAAAATTTTACTTATGTTGTACAAATCTATAGTCCGATCTCATTTTGAGTACAGCTATTTTTGTTATGCATCAAATTCTATTCTTGTTAAAAAGCTGGAAATCATCCAAAACAACAGTTTGCGATTAATAACTGGTGCTATGAAAACCACACCAATAATATCTATGCAAGTAGAATGTAATATACCACCATTACATCTAAGATTCAAATTTTTAAAATCTAAATTTATTCTTAAGCTCTTTGCTATTTCACATCATGCATTACTGCGAAAAATTCAGCATTCCCAAACTATTCCTTCTTTCATTAATTCTCCAAAATACCCTTTCATTCTTCTTCACTTCTCGAATTTTATGGCGTTTATTGAGCAACATAACATTTACAAAGCTGTTGATAAATGGGCTTGTTATGAAGATACATTTGAGAGTAAATTTTGTGATATGCGTATATTTATAAATAATGACCTTAAATCTAAAGAAGACTTTGATCAACATCTTACCGAATGGCCTGATTTTCACTGTATTTATACTGATGCCTCAAAATCAGATCAAGGAGTATTACCACAATAATATTAAGGCTGGATATGGATTTGGTTTGCCAGCTTCATTTAGCATTTTCACGGCAGAAGCACTTGCTATATTGCATGCCTTGAAATATATAAGGGAAGACATATGTGCCAGAAACCAGAAGCAGTGGCTTATCGTCAGTGACAGTATGTCAGTTCTAACCAACCTTCAAAATAATTGCTTTAGCAATAGAATAAACTATGTCATCTATCATATTAAAAAACTTTGGACAGATTTGCATAAACAAAATATCACTGTTGAATTCACATGGACTCCGGCACATTGTGGAGTGGTGGGCAATGAAAAAGTTGATAGTTTTGCAAAATCAATAAATAACTTGGGTTAGTAGGAGAGCCGACGACACTAAACCTAGTTCGATAAGACTACCGGATGACATATATATATTTAGTCACGTCGTTAATAGGGGAACACGAAATGGCCATGCTGCAATGCAAAAAACCTGGCGAAGCCAGTAAAAAAAAATTTTGAAAAAAATTGAAAAATCCGGTTTCTAGTACGATAAGACTCCCAAGTTTTGTTTGTTCCTCGAAACAGGGGAGGGATAGAACTATAAGATAATGCAGTGCTGCAAGCCCCCCTGATTGGCCTAATCAGTGGCAGCAGCATGATAAGCGACGCCTCATACCTAGGTATCTAGTATGATCGATCTCCTCAAAAAACCCAAGGTCATCCGAAAGATCATCAATTTCTGTGTAAGAAAAACCACTGCTGCATTTTCGAAACAGTGGAGAAAGTGGTTGCTGCAGCGATTGAAGGTCGCCCTCCGCGCAGCTGTATTCGGCGTTTCAATTCAGTTTTGTCAGCAATCATTATAGGTTCAATCAATCATTTTATTAATATACATATTTATTATTTCACAACTACGACAACATTACGTGTCAACAATATGAAGTGTGAAAAAACTACTAAATAACAATATTACCATTAATTAAAAATTCTTATTCGAGCTATTCTTTCGCTTGCCTTGAATTGAGTATTTAATGTTAATTAATAATTCTTATAAACTAATTCTTATTCTTCCTGTAAACTACTTATTTCTTTTTAATAACTATTCTTACGCTACTTTTCGTCATCCGAATCGAATGTAACGAAATCGAATTCATCCTCACGGTTTTTTTCGGTTTCAACCGACATAGCCAATATATCATCCACGAATAGTGGCGTCGGTTGACCTGTATACCAGAGAGGTTGCAGTTTTCCCGAATCTCCCAGCCGTACTCCTCGAAATGGAGCGTTATTGCGTTACGCAATGTGGTGAAGTTGAATTCAGCCACATGTCCACAACAATTCAACAATACTAAGCACTGAGCAGGTATAAACTCTAGACCCTTTGTATAGATCTGTGTTTTTTTTCTTCGAATATAATATACTCCGGACGCCGAGCAGAAAAAATTTCGGCCATTGACCTGTTATTATCTGTCTCTGTCATTCCCGCGTAAATATAATGCCGCTTCGTCGGTCATTGCTCTGTGCGAGCAAAGCGGCATTATAAATATAATAAATACCCGTAAATACGCGGGAGTGGCAGAGACAGATTAACAGGTCAATGGCCGAAATTCTTCCTGCTCGGCGTCCGGAGTATAGCACAGCTGAAGGATAATAGACGGATAGAATGGAAGGATAATAGGATAATGTACTGTCGATGACTCAATTTCTCCTACAAATAGCCAAGGAATCTTCATGTTTCAGGTACAGAACTTTCCATTCATTCAAACTATCTCCACGATGATAAATACATATCATGGTTTGATTAAAAAATAAAGCGGAAAAGATTCCTACGTGCCACGCAAAATAATAAATATCCAAAAAACGGCTTAAAATCCGGAACTTTGGAATAATTAATAGAATTTTATTCGTTGAAACAATGATATTTAGTCCTATTTTATAAAAAAAAATATTTACTTCAAAATGTTACGGAAGACTTGAGAAAAAATTAAAAACAACGCAAGGAAAATGGCTGAAAAATCGAACAATATCACATACAATATGCCGGTTTAATTTTTTTAAATAATCAACAACACGAAAATATTCGTACCTGATTGTAGCACGCGTATTTAATCAGTACAAATCGAAAGGAATCTATAATGATTGCTGACAAAACTGAATTGAAACGCCGAATGCAGCTGCGCGGAGGGCGACCTTCAATCGCTGCAGCAACCACTTTCTCCACTGTTTCGAAAATGCAGCAGTGGTTTTTCTTACACAGAAATTGATGATCTTTCGGATGACCTTGGGTTTTTTCAGGAGATCGATCATACTAGATACCTAGGTATGAGGCGTCGCTTATCATGCTGCTGCCACTGATTAGGCCAATCAGGGGGGCTTGCAGCACTGCATTATCTTATAGTTCTATCCCTCCCCTGTTTCGAGGAACAAACAAAACTTGGGAGTCTTATCGTACTAGAAACCGGATTTTTCAATTTTTTTCAAAATTTTTTTACTGGCTTCGCCAGGTTTTTTGCATTGCAGCATGGCCATTTCGTGTTCCCCTATTAACGACGTGACTAAATATATATATTTCATCCGGTAGTCTTATCGAACTAGGTTTAGTGTCGTCGGCTCTTAGACCAGGTGGCCAGATTAAAAATATTTCAATTCCATGGCAAGACCTAATTTCTGATGTTCGTCAACAAATTAATATAAATGGGCTTGAAGACAGGCAGCTTATAAATCAAAACAAAGGTAAATGGTATGCTGAAATAAATAATGAAATTGGTATTAAGCCCTGGTTCGCTAGGAGCAAGTCTTTCTGTAAAAGGAAGTTTTACACACAGATTTGTAGACTGAGATTTGGTCATTGTAAATTTAACGCTCATCTATATCGAATGAAAATAACTTTATCACCAAATTGCAATGAATGCTCCCTAAATGAAGAACAAACTTTACACCATATTTTTTTCACATGTCCGGCTTTTAATATTCATCGCATCCTACTCATCGTTCAACTGCAAGAGGTTTTTAAGGATAACATCCCGCCATCTCTTCAAGAATTGCTTAAGTACCCTGAAAGTTTTAGACCAATATATGAATATATTAACTCTACTCTCGGAGAATTATAATGGAGAATAATAACTATGACTTTTTACCCGGATTTTTCAAGAAACACGATTGCGACAACTCTCAACTGAATCATAATGGAAAAAAAAACCTGACTTTACGTAGAAATTTACATGGATTTGAAAAAGATAAATGAACAATACTAAAGAATTGGCATTTTTGCCTTAAATTATAAAACTAGATGTGAAAATAAAACTTAAGATCTGGCTGTATGGCTTAGTTCCATTGCCTTTCTCTTCGAGAAAAACCCTACTACTACTCTTGTACTAAACACATTATTAGATATGATTTGTGTGATGTGATATATATGACACATAAATTGCTATTCAAAGAGAACTTTATATTATGTGTACTACATTCTTATTAATAAACATAAAATGTAAAGTCTGTCACCAGATAAGTTTGCTTTCCATTGGTGAATGATTAGTATGGAGTAGAAATTTTAGAATAAACATTCACATGATGACACATGATTTTAATTTAATAATATTTTTGCAGTTTATTGTATAATTCCTCAATCTATGTATTACTTAGAAGTAATACAGAGTTAGGCTTCGACTGGTCCCAACTGTGAGGTTGTTGTTATTTATTTATTGTGACTTATATGAATTTTTTAGGATATCTGCACCCATAAGGATAAAGTACATAGTAAGTGTTGTAGAGTACCCTCACAAGAGAGAAGAGAGATGGTATGTGTGAAGTTTTATATGATACCTGATTTTGGAATAGAGGCTTCTTTTCTAAAGTATTTTTATTAAAATATTTGCAATATTATGTATTTATGTCATCATTATGCCGTAACTGATCACCATTTATAAGATATAGTTTAGTTGATCATTTGTTTAATTGCTGTAGCACAGCAGACAGGCTGACGGCCCGCTTAGAATTTAGCAGTTATGTCGCCTATGGGTGTTTGCAACGCCAGTGACATCGCGAACACTGCTGTCCCATAAGGGTACAGGAACTTGTCACTAATGCCGGAACACAACACAAGGTTATTATGGCGGCATACTTAAGACCAAAAGTGGTTGCCGTCCAGACAGGCTTGAGGCCACATAGGTACGGTGGATTGTTTTGTCAGCTTTTACGAAAAGCGGACCCCGACCACAGAGGTTAGTATTCTTTCTCCGCCCCTGCACGGATAGACCTTTTCCTTTATACAATATATATATAGTTAATACCTGTTACAAGGACATCGAAAGAACTATTGTAAAAACCTATGTTTTTATTAAAATTCTGATAATATTTTTGGTCACATAGCATTCAGCTGGACCTTTGATATTGGTCAATATATCTTGTATGTTTTTCTAAATTAGTAGTTAGTATAAGTATTTAACTATATTGTTTTATTTATATTTTCAGAAAAGTACAATGAGTCCCATTGAAAGTGTTCCTGTGGCTGTGTTAAATTGTGTAGATGATTATGTTGAATTGCTCTATGATGACATTCCAGAAAAAATTAAAGGATCTGCTTTAATTCTACAACTGGCTAGGAATCCAGATAATTTAATTGAGTTAGCTCGGAATGGTAGGTAATAATAGCAGAGTGTATTTTACCAAGAGGGCGGCCGTCGCCTTCTTTTGCGAGACCGTTATGTCAGCAATAGAGGCGGCAGAACGGGAGCGACTCTGTCTGCTTCCCTCCTGCTTACGTAGGGACATTCGCCGCTGTAGGACGGCGAATGACCTCCAGCTGCCATAGTGCGAGGTCGTGAGCGGCTATTTTGGGGGAAGGATAAGCTGCCTGAAAAAATTGGCTTCAGAGGCGACGTATGTTGGGGTTTCGTGTACCCGCCCACTCTAGTTGGAAGAAAAATCGAGGAATGTGAATTTTTTTAGTGGGTAGTCGGCACAGTGCTGTTACCTGCAAGTCCCATATGAGCCTGTTGTGACTCCACACAGCAGCTAGTGCATTAGGGCGTTTTTCCTCCACAGGCAAAAAAAACAGAGTGTATTTCTTATTACCTCTATAAGTATAAAAGATGCTACTTATTAATAAATCGATAAATATTCACATAGTCATAAAGCTAAATGTTAATGTCACAAAATATTGACTTATGTAATTATGTGCAATTTGTATGTTACCTTCAAAAGAAATTTTTCAAGTAGGAAGTTTGATACTTCCCTAAGCTCAATGGAACGCCAGTAAAGATTTTACATCAGTTCCTAGACCATTGTGTATGATATTGACAGGTCCTTAATGTGAGGCCCCTAATGTTTTCTTTTGTTAAAGACATATGAAAAAAAGTAGAAACAAAAGGTTTTTATAGACTTGACATATTATCTGAAACTAGGATTGATCAATAACAGCTTTAGTTAAGATTTCAAATACTCCATATATGTTTCCTATGTTTTCAGAAGCTTTGTTAAGCGCTTTGTCAAGAGTTTTAAGGGAAGAGTGGAAAAGAAGCATTGAATTAAGTACGAATATTGTGTACACATTCTTCTGCTTCTCCACATACAATGAATTCCACCCAGTAATCATACAATATAAAATTGGTTCCTTGTGCATGGATGTCATTGACTATGAATTAAAACGCTATGACCAGTGGAAGGAGAAAGTTGAAGGCAAAAAGCAAGTTCTCTCTCCAGACAAGGTTAGTTTTAAGCAAACATTTGATATATAGTTTTCAACTTTCCATTAAGAGAATGTGTCCATACCCCGCAACCTATTTTTGACAATCATTTACTCACACCCCTCTCTTCCCTTGGTAAGTATTCAATTTCACGTAGTTATTCATAAATACGGTTTTTGGAATTTTTGCGAACATAACGTTATCAACTGACGTTCTGGTATATATCTTTGTCAGTGTTGCGAACTGTCAAAGTGCTATACACTGTATGCCATATTTGCATAAACCTTGAAAGAGTGCGAGATTTCCTATAGAGGATATTGACTATGTGACGAAAACTTAAACCCCACTCCCCTTCTCTTTGCGACCAACCGTTAGTAAGGGTACATTCTTTAAAATAGTTTTACTTCAGCTTTGTTTTAATATGAACATGTGTTTACAGACTGAATTTCCAAAGAGCCGTATTCCGGAGCCAAAGCGCAGGCCAAAATCGGGCACTTGGGCCGTAGCTGATGTAAACATGCAAAAGTCCCGCATGATTGTATCCAGCTACCACGAGGATCTGTGCACTGCCTCAGATGATTCCTTATCCAAGAATGATGAAGAACAAATGAAACGAAAACTTAAAACATTGTCTAAGAGACAAGAGCAGCTTCTTAGAGTGGCTTTTTACATGCTACTCAATATTGCAGACAATGTGAAAGTTGAAGAAAAGATGCACAAGAAAGATATTGTGGGCTTACTCATTGGCGCTATGGAGAGACATTCAAACATTGATTTGCTCATATTAATAATTTCGTTCTTACAAAAACTGTCTGTATTTGTTGAGAATAAAAACAGTATGGCCTCGAAAGGTATCATTGAAAAGGTGGCGCCACTGTTAGACTCGCCCAATGCGGATTTAGTTAATGTCACTCTTAAACTGCTTTTTAACCTTACATTTGACACAAAGCTTCGCAATAAAATGATTAAAATCGGTCTCCTGCCGAAATTTATTCAATTTACAAGTATGTATTTTTTAATTGTATTTTGAATGTCATTATTTTAAATAAGGATAAAAATGCAAAATCATGATATTTTTGCAGGTGATGACAAACATATTAATTTGGCAATGAAAATATTGTATCACCTGAGTATGGATGATCGAGTTAAACTGATGTTCACCCAATCAGATTGTGTTAAATTGGTAAGGAAACATTTTATTTTCTAATTAAGTGTGGGTAGTTTATAAATATCAGTTTAAACTTACGAATGGACTGAGAGGCTGTTTTGATTGAACTACTGTAAACTACCACGTGATTTGTAATATATTTAAATTAAAGACATGTAATGCATATCATACTTTAAATTGTATTTAAATGAAAGACACATGTAATGCATATCATACTTTAAATTGTTTTATTTATTTCATGTTAGTATGCAAAGTGCAAGACATGAAAATAATCCTTAGCATCGTTAAGGACTTCTAAACCTAGAATTATTCATCAATGATGATTGTTCTTGGCTTAACTAATAATTTTATTAATATTTAATGCATAGTATGTTAGCGATGACATGAGCGTTTGTTTTCTTAAAAATTATATACTAAAGAAACTTTTCTAATTTAGTGGCAAAATATGAAGAGATTATGAAAAAGTAATCAAAAATTCCTCTTATACCTAGTCAGGTCATAAATTCTGTCACATGTTTAATGTAAAATAATTGTAACAAGTTTATTCATTATGTAACCATTTATATACCAAAATGAACTTAACAAAACATAGATTCTTATGACATTAAAGTTTATTCAAAATGACCTCCGTGATTTTGAATACAAGCCTTCAATCTGCGCGGCCAGTCCTCTATCGCAGCACGAACGAGGTCCATGTCAATATCGGCGGCTGCCTTAATCAAGGATGTCTTGAGTGACTCCAAATTGGGATGAGGCTTTGAACACGCCTTTTCCTCCAAGTGTTGCCATATCTTGTAATCTAACGGATTCAAATCTGGACTGGAGGAGGGCCAGTCTTCGTGCCGGATGAAGTCGATTTCACGCGCCGCCAGCCAGTCTTGTGTGCTCTTCGCTCTATGAGCTGGCGCCGAATCTTGTTGGAATACCCAGTGCCTGTTATTGAACATGGTATGAGAAACAGGTTCCACAAGGTTCGTCAGGACTGTATTTTGATACACAACAGCATTCGTTTTTACACCTTTCTCACAAAAATGTACCTCTGTTAAGCCCCAATAAGAAACTCCCAACCATACCATGAGCGAGGATGGAAAATGACCTCGTTGGACACGCGGAATACGGTTGCTCGCTTCTTCACTACTGTGTGCGTACACCTTATCATTTTGTTTGTTGTAGCTCTCTTCTACGGTAAACATTTTTTCATCCGAAAAAAGAATTTCCCGATATTTTTTTCCCGCGTACCGCTTCAACAAAGCGCGGCATCTCTTCAGTCTCAGGTCCATTAGACGAGCATTCAAACGATGTCCTGTTTTTCTTCGATATGCCCGAAGCCCTAAGTCTTCATTTAACACCCTTTTCACCGTGGTTCTGCTTAACCCCATCTGAAGGGCCAACAGTTTCTGCTTATGTTTGGGATTTCTTTGAATTCGTGCCTTCACAGCTTTTATCACTGCTGGAGTCCTAACAGACCGAGGGCGACTACTTCTTGACCTGTCATCTACACTAGAGTCTTCATTGTATCGTTTGATGGTACGATAAATGAATCTTTTGGTTATATTCAAATTTTTCAGTATGTTAAAAATTTGAATTGGCGCATAACCGCAACGATGCAACGCAATAACTGCAACACGGTCTTCTTTAAACGTCCACTCCATATTTAAAAAATGAGTAAAATTCTAAAAGTATACATTTTTAATTTCATGAACAATTCGAGATTCGAATTCAATAAACTTTTTTATGGCCAGCATTCTAAAAGAAAAGTTTTTACTGTGTGACAATACTTATGACCTGACTAGGTATGTCCCCTTAGTCTTTTTTGATTCAACTTAACTTATGAAAAGAAATGCTGATACTAATTATATATTGATTTTTACTATCTATAAGTAGATGTATTGGGTATGTTAGGGAATGTACCCATACTATGTGAACCGTTTAAGGGGGGGCGATTAGGTCTTCAAAATACCATGCTTGGTCACAGATACGAGGTGGTGGGGCTTAGATTTTCATCACATAGTTATTATCCATTAAAAGAAAACTCGCGCATTTCCAAGCTATATTCGAGTATGGCAGTGTTTGCAGTATAAATTAAACACAGTTTGTACTTGTGACTATAAGCATGCACTCTTGGCGTCACGCGACAAGCACTGTATTTTTGTGTTTGTAAAAAAAAATTGGAATCTGTTATCATCATCCCAGCCTTAAATCCCGTTTGCTTTTACCTGTCCCTTCAACTTAACCGGCATCTTGGAGTCACAAATGATAACAGGCACTTCACGCCATTAGACCCACGCGGCAGCAATACGTGCTTTGACATCAGAACGATGTCACCCGACGCGTGAAATACATATCCCAGGTACTTCCTTGATCCATGCGCTCGAACTTGTCGCCACCTATGCTTACGGGTGTGGGATCTGTAGAGTTGCAGGCCATGTACTTGGTCTTCGTCACATTGAGCTTCAGACCACCGTTTTCAACCGACCCTTGTTCGCATCTGTCAGCGCGATATCGTCAGCATACATGAGTAGCTATGGAGCTGCTCATATGCATCTCTGATGCTGTTTGACAGGGAAGGTTTCGGGTCACCAACAGCGGTCCAAACTACAGAATCGGAGTCGCGATACTTATCTCTGATAATGTGAACTCTGGAACCCTTTTGGATCGCAATGCCCACCAGATTATCGCACAAGGAATACAATCGAAGAGCTTCTGCAAGTCAAGGAACAGGCAATACAGGGCGTATTCTTCGTCCTGTATTTCTCCGCGATAGTTCTTAAGGGCAAACACACGGTCTATGGTTCCGAGACAGTGCACTCCTCTCGAATCCGAGAGTCAATAACCCTCTCGAAGAACTTCATGGTGTGGGACATGACCTTTATTCCTTGTTAATTACCGCACTTCTGCACCGACCCCTTGCCTTTGAAAACTGGTGTAGTAATACTCAGCCTCCATTGGCTCGGGATCTTACCAATGAGGAGTGTCCGATTAAAAAGGTTGGTTAAGATGCCCACACCTTCCAGGCTTCGATGGGGAGTCCATCGGATCCAACAGCTTTCCGATTCTTAATGCGACGAAGACAATACTGGACTTCTACAGGCGTTATCGGTAGTTCATGATTGATCGGAGAAAGATCAGGACGCTGCACCTCTTTATGCTGCTTATTCAGCAGCTTGTGGAAATATGAGCGCCATCTCTCTTTCACCGCGAGGACTTCGCATAACAGTTTGCCCTTGGAGTCTTTTACGCAGCGGCACTGGGAAATATCCTATGCCACTTTTACCCTGGAAAGCGCCAATTTATAGATGAGCTGCCTCTCAGACGATTCCAACTTATCGTGCAAGTGGTCCTGTCTGACTTTGGCTACAGCTCTCTAAGTGGTGTGCTTGGTAGATCTGTATGCGTAGCGATCTTCAGGAGATCTGGATGCTAGCTGATTGAAAACCGCATTTAAGAATTAATATGAAAACTAGAAGTGTGAGGGTCTCATACTACGGATGGTCACCAATGGGAGGGTAAAAAATAGGTCACGTGGTATGGGTACGTTCCCTTAATTGTGTGTCTGATAAAAAAAAGAGTTGGTAATACTTGTACTGTTATGTATAAATGTTAAGCTGACTGACATGCTGCTCCTGAACGTGAGCGGCGAAGTTGGTCTAGAAGGGTCTTCGCCGACGGACGTGCTGGTAGCCCTGTGCGTGAACCTGGCGTGGGGCGAGCGCGCCGCGCACCAGATGGCCTGCGAAGGCCGACTACGTGAGCTGCTCGCGCGCACCTTCCGCCACCGTAGCCCTGTCCTCATGAAACTCATTCGCAACCTGTCCCATCACCAGCAGAATAAAACACTCTTTGTGGTCAGTATTTAACAAGCCAGTCTTTCTATACCCTTTAGCCTTCCTATAGCGGGAGCGAACAGTATAACCAGGATAAGTATTGTTGGGATACACACACTGGTTTTCTCGGCGTACGGAATTTACAAAAAATGTTTTCTGAATGGTTGTAATATATTATATTGTATTAATATAAATTTTAATAAATATTAAAAATAAATATATTGAATTAAATATTACGACCATTATATAATAAATAAATAAATATACTGGGATAATTCACACAGCGCCATCTAGTCCTAAAGTAAGAAGCATAGCACTTGTGTTACGGGTCAAACGCGTCAAACGACCTCTGCAAGCGTTCCGAATGCATTAGCCTTTACGTCACGGAGGTCGCACGCATGTATACCTTATTATTATTTATTTATTTATTGGCCTTGTTATATAATATAAACATATGCATAGAGTGCAAATACATTTACCCGCGCGTGGGTTCATTTTTGATTTAAGAGTCCATCACGTCGTATTCCAAATAAAGTGGCTAAATAAAACAACACACAGTAGAGCAAAATTTTA
Organism: Malacosoma neustria; assembly: GCA_963693495.1. Taxonomy (NCBI): domain Eukaryota; kingdom Metazoa; phylum Arthropoda; class Insecta; order Lepidoptera; family Lasiocampidae; genus Malacosoma; species Malacosoma neustria. The sequence goes on from OY856375.1 coordinate 13,169,631, forward strand.
TCCATGTAGGGGTAGAGAAAGAATACTAACCTCTGCGGCCGGGATCGGCCTGTTGTAAAAGGCGACAAAACAACCCACCCTATCTACGTGGTAGGGCCCCAAGCCCGTCTGGATGGCGACCACCTTTGGTCTTAAGTATGCCGCCATAATAACCTTGTGTTGTGTTCCGGCATTAGTGACCTGCGTTCCTGTACCCTTATGGGACAGCAGCGTGTTCGCGATGCCACTGATGTTGCAAACACCCATAGGCGACGGTAACTGCTAAAATCTAAGCAGGACGTCAGCCTGTCTGCTGTCCTACAGCAATAAAAAAAATGACCTCTGTAAAGGTCAGATTTATAAAATGTATACATTTTGTAAAAAAAATTATTGAGAAATCATTTTGTTTTTTTTTTACCACAATATGCTTTACACAATACATAGATTTGTGTTTGAAGTTCTGGAATTTATGCTCAAATTTTTATAGACATTTCCCTGCTCAGTCTAATCTATATTTTTCACAACATCACTGGACTTTTTCACAAACACACAATTGACGGAAACCCACTCCGACCATGATAAACTATTTGAATCATATAGGTAAATACTTTGTCCTCCGTCTGCATCGAACCGACTGGCACGATCGTATCAAACCATTTGCTGCGATAGCAGTATTGTCAATTCAATTTGGCACTAGTATGTATATGTTTGTAAAGGTTTGTAGCTCAGTGGTTATCCACTCTACAGACCTTTCTAGAGGCCCCGGGTTCTAATCCCACGATGGCACACACCGCTTGGGCAGCTTTTGTCGCCTAATGTGCAGATTATAGATAATCGCCACGTGTCGACGGTGAAGCAGAACAGCGTGAGGAAACCTGCATACCTATATCATCGGTATGTGTAACCCGCCAATCCGGCTTGGACAAGCGTGGTTGGTATACTGCCCGTTCTCTTTACGGGAAGGCACTAGCCCAGTGGTGGCACGATTCGAAATATTAGTATTTCGTGCGTTTGTAATAATATCTACTCGTATATGAATGTGTAGGAATTCGTTGGCGACATCGCAAGCGCCGTCACGAGTGCCAAGCTAAATGAGGGATTCCTCATTGAATGTTTGGGCACCCTCAACAACATATTGATGTCAAATGACATAGACATCTACGCTGTTGTCGAGAGATACAATTTAATACCCTGTCTGATGAAGATATTAGATCCTGGTTAGTATTTTAAATATAATCCACCTACTTATGTTTATTTTTTTTTATAGTTACCGTCACCTATGGATGTTTGCGACGTTAGGGGCACCGCGAACACCCTACAGGAATCTGGGTCACGTATGCCAGAACACAAAAAATAACCACCATGTCATCATGATGTCAACCGCCCTCGTTCTATAGATTATTCGCATCCATTGACTGATAAACGGCGTTTTTCGGTCAATGTGTCGAGGCTTCTATTCGCTTCTCTCTTTGTTTTTTTTCTTAACCTGCCAGTTTGCTTCCTGCATTGGCTTAGGTATGCATTAAACTTCTTTGCAAGATATTCAAACAGCGATTTTATGTTTAGTTCGAATACAAATTTCCGCCTGCTTCGTTTGTGATCTTATTTTTTTCTTTGAACTAAGTTCCTAGTTGTTATGCATTGCTGGAGAGCTAAGAAAACGTTTATGTTCTTAAAATAATCTGCAACCCAAGTTTCATGTTTTTTTTTTGTTTTTAAGGCATTTTAGTGGAAAATAATGTTGTAATAATATCGTTTTTCGTCTCGCATTTTTAAAATTGCACTGATAATTGTTTTTAATATTGATAAATAGTTAGCGTTTAATCGTTTTTATAAATCAGAAGAAAAAATTAAATTTAAATTGATAGTTTTTTTTAAATTAATTTTTAATGTTGCATTTATGACTTATTTTGAAAAAAGCTAAAAAACATGATAACTCAAAAATGGTTCACTTCTTTTGCACAATGCGGGGGTTAAAATTATCATAAATAGTCACCCCCTATCAACTTCTAACGGGAATACGTCGAATTACTAATAACCCTGTATATCTGGATGGGTTACCGTCACGGGGTAACGCTTATTTACACTCGGCTGCCCAATTTCAAAATAGTATGGTAAAAAAACATCAAAATCGTTTTTTTTTTGTATTTATCGTTCACGTGGAGTCTTGTGGAATTGGACAGCCGCGCTTCTCTGCTGTATCGAGCTTCTGCTCGTTCTTCATCTTTTTACGTTTTATTTATATTGACGCAGCAACGAATAAATTAATTGGTAGAATAACTTTTAACTGAAGTTTATTTTTAACCAAGTGTACGCATTTGAAGTATCGAGCAATAAGAAGTAATAATATGTGTATGACGCAGATGGTGGGTGTGAGGCGGAGCTGGTACTAGAGGGAGTGGTAGGGTGTGGATGGTTGGCGCGCGAGTCTCGCTCGGCGGCGACGCTAGTGAGCGCAGGCGCGGCAGAGGCACTCGTGGCCCACCTGCGCCTGCGCCAGGCGGATGACGAGCACGTGCTGCAGACTGTCTTCGCCTTCCGCCAGCTGCTCTCTCATCCCCGCGCAGCTGAGTATCTCGTCACCAAAACTGGTACTGCCCTGCCACCCTTTGTTTTTACTCTCATTTATTCACAAATCAAATCACAGATACAGGAAAGAAAGTTTGTATTGAAACTAATAACTGCACGTTCAATTTCTTATGATGTGTCACGTTCTTTGGTCACCATGATATGCTTCGAGCCTTGCTACGTCAAGGTTCCTTACATGGTACATCTGGAAACTGGATCTTTTCTTTGGTTTGTGTAACTTTGAAATCTGCTTCCAGAGATGTTCCGTTCTATATTACTTATTCTTATAAGTAAGTAATATATGAACGGTTAATTTTACTTGTATTCAAGTAAAATTAACCGTTCATTAATAATTTTATCTGGTAACTAATTTTGAAATGAATGCTGCGAATGTTTATTGCAGAAGCGCCAGCCTACCTTATAGATCTGATGCAGGACAAAAATGCGGAGATTAGAAAAATGTGCGACAACTGCCTCGACATTATATCGCAGATGGAAAATGAATGGGCAATGAGAATTAAGGTATTCGACATAAGCTATAAACTTCATCCCATTGTTTAAGATTTTGTACTCTATGCACATATCAGATAGTTTCCATCGCTATGTATTTTGGCTAAATTTGGGGGACACTTTTAATGACATTGTTAGACAATGTCGTATTTCGATCTTATTAATTTTGTCTATAAGCTTTATAATTTCTTGTATAATACAATTTTAAGATCATCGTAGAATCATGATCTTTTTTCTCCGTGTAGGGGCGGATTAAGAATACTAATCTCTGCGGCTGGGGACTGCCTGTCGGAAAAGGCGACAAATCAACAGCTACGTGGTAGGGCATCAAGCCCGTCTGGATGGCAACCACATTTAGTTTATAAGTATGCCGCCATAATAACCTTGTGTTACGTTCCTGCATTAATGACCCTGGTTCCTGTACTCCTATGGGACAGCAGCATATTCGCGGTACCTCTAGCGTCGCAAACATCCAAAGGCGACGGTAACTGCTTATTATTAAGTGGGCTGCCAGCCTTCTGCTGTTCCTCAGCAATAATTTAAAAAAAAATAGAATGTTTGAGTCACTCAATGAAATAGCGATCCACATATGAGGAGTATATGCTTCTTTTATATCAAACTGTTATTTTTCTTAAATTTAGGTCTATGTAATATTAACCTGTTAACCCAATATGACGAAATATTTCGTCATACACGAAGTACCTAGTACTATTCTTTCTCCGACCCTGCACAGATAGTAGATAGGAAGTAAATAAAATCAATAAGTTAAAAATAATTTCCTTTTGTGTGATGAATGCATATAATTGTGAAGAAAAATTTCCATTGTGAAATGAGTTCAACAAAAGTTTATTCCCCGTTTAACAGGTTCAAGACCCGTATAGATTTACAAATTAGCCCACACTAGTGTCGTGTGATTCAGGACAGTATGTTCGATGTTTGTGTAGGTGGAACGTTTCCGTTGCCACAACGGGCAGTGGCTGGCCGTGGTGGAGACGCTGGGCGCAGAGGGCGCTGCGCTCGACGCCAGTGATGATCTGCCTCCCTACCTCTCCGCCGAGTACCTCACCTCGCACCGGCTCACTACATCCGGTACCAACCGAATTTCTCACTAATTTATATGTATTGCATATATCTAACGTGACTTGGGAAATGTAAAAATACTTTAAACTAATTTAAAAGACTGGCAAAGACAATCTCGTACTAAACTATCATTATAATCACAAAATATATTTTGCTAACTTCGTTCTCTAGCCGGATTCACAGTATTTAAAAGGTACTTACTCTGTTAGGTTTCAGTTGAAAAAGGTGATTGGGAGTGATTATGATGCTATCATGAGGAACGAGACAGCAGTGTCTGGGCACAGATCACTTATGTGATCTGCCTTATGGCAGACTTAATGATATTTCTATCGTCGTGCGGAAGGTGAAGAATATCAAATTAAACACCTGCGTGTTATAAATACATAATATTGTTTTTACCACGCTTTTATTAATTTGATCTGTGTGTAACGGAATTTTAGGACTCGATTTTTACCCACTTTGAACGATCAAAAAAATTCAAAATTTTGCGCAAGACCTGATGACATTACACAAATTTAATCATTTTGTCCTATAGTGCTTATCAGGATCATCAGGATTAAGACTACATACATACATACATATAATCACGCCTCTTTCCCGTAGGGGTAGGCAGAGACCACAACAAAAAGTAAAAATAATTCTTAACATAAGAATAAAATTCGTTTAATTATGCTCTGGGTGAGCTCTCTTTTTTTATCAACTCGTTTTTACTGTGTAACTGTAAATGTCTTAATGAAGTATTAGATAAATTATATTTATTAATATATTCTTTGAAGAAAGCTTAATTGAACATGTGTTTTTGTATTTATTTCTAGATTCTCAGTCATCTTTGAATGATGATTCCGACAGCTTGTCTGCCGAAGGAGAAGTGCATCGGAATAACAGCAGGTAACTAGTTTTATAAGGAATCTAGCACTTAGTCTACCAAACTATTAATAATAATTTGAAAGAGCATGAATATCATAAATTCTTTAATTCTTAATGCCTTTTGACACTTTTAATTTTATTTCGTTATGTTATAAAATTCAAATGTTCCTTTATATTTAACAGGGGCTCCTTTGATGGCCGCACAAGTGAGATGTATGGCTCACCAGACAATTTACTTAAAAATTCCTTGTCTAATTCTAACGAAATTAATATCGCTTAAATTGCAAAGTTAGATTGATTGTGATCATGCTTAATACATATATGTTTTTAAATATTTTCATAAACGCATGAATGTAAAAACATAGGTACAAGCATGTAAATGCTTTATTAGAGTGATCAGTATTATTTTTATTAACAATTTCGTGTTGATAGATAATGCTCATTTAGGGTTATTAGTAAAACATTGACAATACAACTATTTTTTTTTATGTGTTATTACTAACTTGTTCAACAAAATTGACAGCTTATTTGTGAAATGTTAATTTTTGGACAATGTCATACAGATGACTGTGTCGAAAATAATATTTACACTTACCAAAGACAGTCTTCTAAATTTGGGTATCCTAATTTATTTTATTGTCCATTTTTTTCATTGCAGTACGATATTGAATATTACAAAAAAGGTGTTATTAATATTTGTTTAAACGCGGCAGCGTGATGTGAATGGCCCCCTGATATTGCAAACGTCAGTAGGTGACAATAACCACTCACTATCAAGTAGGCTGATTGCTGTCTTTATGACGATGGAGATTGCAGGACAGTCCTAAAGATGTTTCCATTATGGAGATAAAGCCAATGAACTTGGCTAATTTAAATGCAACCGGTTCACTACGAACTAAAAATCTCTGCTGTACTCCTATCGCATAATGCCTGGTCATATGGACAAGCGGTTTAGCCAATACCATGATCCGGCAACGGGTCCCTTTGTTCCGGCCCCTTCCATGGAATTTGTCCGTCCGTTTTCTTCTTTTTTTGATGAGTAATCTGAATAACGAGTGTCCCTGACCTTGAGGGATCATGGGTATGTGGGACTTCGGGAAAGACGGCCAAAATCCGAATACAAATAAATAAAAATCTGCTGGCGGACGGTCGCGTGGTCCAGGCTGGCGCTGGTCCACACTACTGATATCTTTGTACTGTGCGTAGTATTGTCATTCGTGTAGAATGAGTATATTATTAATTTATAAAAGTTGTTAATGTTGTATCAATAATGCTATGAGCCTAAAATGCTGCTTTCCAAAATGTTATTATTATTTATTTTAATATAAATACTAGTCACATTTCTTATTTGCTGTGTATGAAGCAGTGTGCTGGTTATGTATATTTAGTATCTACTACTATATTTTAAAAGCTTTAACAACCTTAATAAGTGCAACCTAAATAATGATTGAGCAAAATATAACAATAAATATTAATCCGGTTTACATATTTGTCAAAAAAATTGAAAGTTCATTTAATTGCTCATCTAACAAACATTGTTTAATATAATTTATATATTTTTCAATTATAATCATATGTTCTGGCCGTTGTTATTCATAATTGAAACTTATGTTTGCTGATTTTAAACACAGTTTTATTTTGATGATTAATCGGCCACTTTTAGTAATTGTTTACAAACGTTTTATCGCTTCGTAATATTTATTTATTTATTAATTATTTAAACATGAAATACAATTTTGAACATAAAATAGCACAACAGTTCATGTACAAATATCTTACTTATCTAGAGAAGATCACATTGGCCCCTGAACTAGTGAATACTGTATCTCAGTGGGCCAGTATTCCTAACTCCAAGTGCGCATAACCTTCACATTAATAACTTGAAACGCTAAATTGTTTAGTGATTTAAATTTAATTTAATCCCTTTAGGATGATATAAATTTAAAAAATTAAATGCAGGTACATGCTAATATTTTGAACATCTTTTGTTCATAGTTGATAGAAACGATATCTTTATATTTGTTTTACTCGTTTATTTATTGTCATTCATATTTGTAATAATATAATAGTGCAGTGGGATATGTGAACTTTTCATGTACAAATACTATTGAAAACTGATATTAAATAGAATGCTACTATACTATTGTTTTATTGACGTGTAAAATCACGTTTCCATCTCCGTGCAGGGGCGGGGTAAGAATGTTGGCTCCCTGTGGCCAGCGCGGCGTCGGCCTGTCGTAAAAAGCAACAAAACAACCCTAGCTACGTGGTAGGACTCCAAGCCCGTCTGGATGGTCTATAAGTATGCCGCCATAATAACTGTGTGTGTTCCGGCATTAGTGACTTAGGTTCCTGTACCTCTATGGGACATAGCGTGTTTGCGATGCTCCTAGCGTCGCAAACATCCATAAGTGACCGTAACTGCTTACATTAAGTGGGCCACCAGCCTATTTGGTGTGCCTCAGCAAAAAAACTTTTTGTTATGTTATTGCAGTGAAGAAGCAGATTATCCATATTAATATGGTAAATCCGATAGTAACTACGTTTTGGCGCCTAAACCTTTGAACCAATTTTGATGAATTTCGGTGCAGATTGGACCTTGGAGAAGGACATAGGCTACTTTTTGTCGCGAATATGTTTTTTTTTTTGGCAGAACAACGTTGGCTGGATCAGCAAATATTGTATTTATTTTTAGTTTGTCACCACTTTAGTGAATGGGTCACCAATTTGGGGATGAGTGTGTTGTAAGTGAAACACAAGAGTTGGTTTCTGGATACTGAAAATTTTATTTCTAATTCGTGCTCTTTTTATTTATATGATTTGGCTAGAGTTCTTCGACCCAAAATAATCGTTGAAAATGTTTGTATTCGTACACGAAACTGTATATTCGCACGCATCGCTGCCGCGTGGACTAAATGGCGTGAGTTGACTAGTGTCATTTGTGACCCTAATATTAGGGTATATGCCGGTTAAGTTGAAGGGACATGTTTATAAGACCATCATTAGGCATGTCCTTTTATATGGCGTGACCGGTGCCAGAGCGGCACAAGCAGAGACTGCGTGTCACGGAGATGAATATGCTGCGGTGGATGTGTGGAGTGACGCGGAAAGACCGCGTTAGGAACTCCCACATTCGTGGCAGCCTTCATGTCCGTGACATTGCGGTCAAACTGCAGGAGTGTCGCCTTCGCTGTTATGGCGACGTTTTACGGCAACCGCCTAACTACGTTGGGAACAAATGTCTGGTCATGTTGCCTCCGACGGGCCCCGGCAGGAGAGGTAGACCCAAAAAGTGCTGGTTTGACGTCGTAAGGGGTGATATGCGTGCCAATGGGCTCCCTACCAGAGATACTGAAGACTGTGCGAAGTGGAGTAGAAAAAATCGGAAAGCGGGCACCGAAACGGAAGTTTCGGTTGCAACCGGGATTTGACTCTGGGATGAAGAATAAGAAGACTTCCGCTCCTCAAATATCTATCACCTGAAGAACCTGTGGGCCACAGCAATAGAGAGAATTTTCCGTCAATGTTGCCACATACCCAGAAACAACCACGAATTGTCAAAATTGAAAATGACCTCCAAAAAATCGATGACGAGTGGCGACTTTTACCAGATGTCAACAAATTTTCGACCTTAGACATTGGCATCTGGAAAGCTCACGAATTTTGGGAAAACATCCATGATACAACCAACTGCAAAACTCTAGCGAAATTTGCTTTACGTTATATTAGTATGTCTTCCACACAGTAACGCAGACTGTGAAAGGATATTCAGTCAAGTTAATAACATGAAAACCAAGATGCGAAATAAACTAGTAACATCAACTGTAAATAAGACTCAATTGGCAAGACAACTTCGATCTTTGTACGCAGCGCTCGTGTTAGTTACCTGCCGCCGAGGTTCCTGATGATATTATAAGTGAGAGAAATGTAATGCAGAATGAGGGCGGTGCGTCAAGGCGTGGATAGCAGATTCGCACGACGTGGCCCACATTTATATAGCTAAACAGTTCTTTTCTGAGTTAATCCTTTTTTCTGTAGGTTTCGTATATCTAATATTATTATACGGTGACTACATATTGAACGATACACAAACTCCAATTATTGGCCTTCTCATTTTTAACTGATGTTAACACTAGATGGCACTGGTAATGAAACGACTCTGAATATATATTTATTCTGTAAAGCAATTGTTTTTTCTGATCATCAGTAGATACCGTTTTCAAAAAAGTAAAGATGTACTATATGAAAACAATATTCTAGGCCAGAGACTGACTCCTAGCTTCATTTAAACTTAATTATGCAGTGGAATTTTTAAATGCAAAGCAGGAAAAAATATTTCTTCTATGATTGTCTTACGCGTTGATTGTATGTTATCTCACTCTAATAACGTCAAATTCTTATTTTATTTAATTTCAATATTCATAAACTACCTACATACTATATCTATGGTTCGGTCTCGTGCATGGCCTTCCATGGTCTCGTGAACTCTCGTGAGTACTGTTTACTATATCTATAACTGTCAATTTAACACATTAATATTCGTAGTGATGTGCTATTTGTATTGTCGATAAATTTACTGAAACGCTAGCGGCTATGCTCATGCTATTCTTTAGATTATGGAAGTAATATCAAATAGATACCCAAATCCAAATCTTACAGAATTGCAAAAGTTCGTAGGCTAACATAGAAAAAAAAATTTTGATACATTTTGATTTGATTATTCAATATAGTTGCCTTCAAGAGCGATACAACGATTATAACGGTCATACAACTTTTCGATACCATTTTTATAGTACGATTTGTCTTTAGCCTCTAAGTAGACTTCATTTTCGGCAATTACCTCTTCATCAGCACAAAATTTCTGTCCAGCGAATATTCTCTTAAGGTCTGAGAACAGGAAGAAGTCACTGGAGGCCAAATCTGAAGAATACGGTGGATGCGAAAGCAATTCAAAGCCCAAAATAATGTAATTTTACCATCGTTTTCATTTATTTGTGACACGGTGCATTGTCTTGATGAAACAGCACTTTCTTTTTCTTCAAGAGGGGCCGTTTTTCTGCGACTTTTTCCTTCAAACGCTCCAATAACGCTACGTAATAGTCGCTATTGATGCTTTTCCCTTTTTAAGATAGTCGATGAATATTATACCATGCGCATCCCAAAATATTGATCCCATAACTTTGCCAGCCGACTTTTGCATCTTTCCACGCTTTGGAGTCAGTTCATCACGTGCAGTCCACCGTCCATCCGTGCTGGCTGCACGTGCAAGCTGACTGTTGATTGGACTCCGGAGTGAAATGATGGAGCCATGTTTCGTCCATTGTCACGTCGACGCAAAAATTTATTACGATTGAACAGCTTCAAACACTGCTCAGAATCGTTGTTATTTTTGGTCGATTGTGAGCTCGCGTGGCACCCACTTTGAACAGAGCTTTCGCATATCCAAATATTCATCTAGGATATGTCCAACGAGTTAATTTGATAACTTTAGGGTCTCAGCTATCTTAATCAACTTCACTTTTCGGTTATCCAAAATTATTTTGCGGACTGTTATGATGCTTTAGTTGGTAACAGCCTCTTTGGAGCCACCTACTGCGTGCATCGTCCTCGGTGCTCATTTCCCCTCATTTAAACTCAGCAAACCACTTCTCAACGGTTGATTTTCCTGGTGTAGAGTCCGAATAATGTTTATCAAGTCAAGCCTTGGCTTCAATAGTATTTTTTCGCCAAAAAGTAATGCTTTATTAACTCACAAACGAATAGTACGACAGTTGTCAAATTTATACACGTGTCTTTTGAAGGTTAGGGCTAACTAAAAATCATAATAATTTAATACTAGTAGCACCATCTATGTGTCAGCTTACGAACTTTTCAGACCGCCTGTTATTGAAGAAAAAATAGTTGATAATTATGAAATCTACTTTTATGAAGCTAAAGACATCTACCCTTATTTCCGGAACTTTATGACCCTTTTTTATTTCATTTGTACAGACGATCTGACCCACCGCTATAGTTTCACATCAAAATTCGTGTATTGTGTTAAAAAACATAAACAGAACGCTCAAAATATAGCAGAGATTTAACTTTTGATTGGCAGACAATGAGACAGTATCGATTAGTGGTGTGCCAATTCTATTATTTATTTAATCAATCCATCAATTATGTATTCGGAGGTTATTCGATAACTAATCGATTTGGTTTGATTATTATTTCGAAATAAAAATTGTTACAGCTTCTCCAGATTATAAAAAAAAAACAAAATGTAATCACTTATTTATTGAAAAAGAAACAATTTTATTTGCAGCAAACTTATGGTGGCAGAGGTTGTTTTCATAAATTAATAATATTGATCTCAGTCTATAAAAATTGTTTCATCTAATTAACAGATGAGGGTATTTTCTAATCCAGGATCTTAGACTATTACTAGTAACGGGGATTCCCTGTGTATGTAGGTAGGGAGGGTTACCATAACTTAAATGATTTTCTCCCAATAATCGATTCTATGAAAGAAAATCGATTTCAAACGATTATCGATAATCAATGTTGCACACCACTAGTATCGATAGTGAATATGTACAACACTAAACAAATGTCAAATTGATCCTAATACGTACAATTGTTATTATTTATTTACTGAAGAATTGTATAAATTACAATTTATTTAATAATTTCGATATAACAAATAATCTTATCAATGGCTGGGCAAGACCATACGACTAACAACCTCGAGGCAAAGGATAAAAATGGGACGAAACCTGCAAACCAGAATGAAGAGGATCATGTTGTTGAAGGTGATACTCATTTCGGATATTATTTAAAACCCCAACACAGACCTATCAGATTACTTCTTGTTCATAATATTTCTTGATGGTTCACAGTACTCATCATTAAAAAAATGTAAATAACTAATAATCGTAACTTCATTTTTGTGTTTTTAATTTTCAGAATATCAAACGTTGGATTCAACATTAGACGATCTTAATTCGGCGTTGGATTATTTGGAGAAAAAAAATGACGATATCCATGAGAAACTCAAACAACTATTGCAGTCCAATATTGATATTAGACAGGAAATGCAAAGCCAAAATGCAACAACATCCGAAACAGATGAAAACATGGAACACTAACAAATATTAGAACACCTTTTCTTGCTTATTGTTTACCAGCTATTTTATATAAAAAACAGTTTCTGCTACTAAATTAATTATGTCTATGAAATAATTGTATTTTATTTAGCAAAATGCTGAATTGTACATAATTTGATTTTCTTGAGTAGCTGTATTTCTAATATGTAACTATAAATTTTATTGTGATATTAATAATGTATTTGAATGTATCACATTATTTATTGGTTATGGGATCATTATGAAATTGAGCTCTATCTTTTGAATACTTACAACTTAACTAATATCTATTCATTATATCTTTAAAAAAATCAATTTATTTCTTATAAACTATTATTATGTTTAGAATTTAGTGATGTTCGGTTAATAAAATATATTAAATACTTCAATTATTTAATTTTACATTTTGATTTGAATTACCCTTCCTATTACACGTAATTTCTTGTGCCAATGTCAGAAGGAAAACCATATTGTGAAAAGATATAAACAGAAAAATGAAATTTCAGATACCCATTAACATAAAGACAAATAGTTGGTGAAATATTTACCAATATGAGTAGTTAACTACACAAAATAGTCTTTAGCTTGATTAATTATTTGTTTGCTAAGCCAACAACTGCAGTCAAATATTAACCCCTTTATTGACCACATAAAACTGAAATTAATTTAGTTATTTGTTCTTCTAGTAACAAAAGGATAAAGTAACAATCATCCAGTATTTAAAACAATACATTTCAGGACACATATTAAATGTATTATTTAGGATATGAATTATTAAAAATATTTCAAAACAAATTCAATTTATTTAGTTGAAACAAAACACATTATTTACTAAATAATTTAAGAAAATCTAATTATGAAGTCCATTCAGTGGCCACCCTTTTTTACAAAACGGAGTCCACAATATCCACAAGCATGGTCGCCGGGCTTGTCCTGTAAATTAAAAAGAATAGTGTATACAAATTATTAATGATATAAATGTGAGGATAGATAGATATTTAGAAGAAGTTATTTCATTAGAAGCTTATTGTGATAATTGATACAATTACGTATGTCACCTCTATGACATTAGATTTTACTTATATTGAATGTAGAAAAGCTAATCCTAACAATAAAAAAAAATATTGGAAAGACAATTCAGCACAGTACAGAGATGAATTTAATTAAGTCACTACCTCAAGGTCTTGGATTTTATGCCCTTTGTATACAAGGTAGGTATGTATGCACCTCTTAAATAATTTTCCCATCATTAGATGTACACATTAGTGTATTTTATAATATTAACCCAAGAGTGTTTGATGGAAAGAAGAAGTGATTTTAATGGAAACTATTGTGGGGGAGCCTGAAAATCAAGATCATGAATATTAATGTAGACTGCTGATTTCCTCAGGATAATTATCACAATATTTTTCTTTCACTATTAAACTAACTTATTAGTAAAGTAAACCAAGTACATATAAATTTTTACAGAATATACAATTTCCTTTAATTCAGATAAGGGGCTATCCATAAATTATGTCACACGAATTTTAGGACTTTTTAACCCCACCTCCCATCCTTGTCATATTTTAGAACCCCTCCCCCTGATGTGATGTCACACATTTTTCAATTTTATGCATGAATTTAAAAATAATCAAAAGTAAGACTAGTTAGGAAACATTATAAGACTAATTATTATGTTAATTAAAGATAGAAAACTTATCATCTTGTGTCCATGGATTTGGACCCACTCCTTCATATTCATTCATATTGTGACATCACAAATCTTTTGACTTCCCCTTCCCCTTGTCACACAATGTCACATTCCGTTGATTCCCTCCCCCCCTTTAATGTATGATGTAATTTATGGATTACCCCTAAATAAGTAGGTATATGGGGAAATGTCCTCTTCACTTATTTGAAAAATTAACAAGCAATAGTTGAGTCAAGACAGCCAATCTTTAATCATGCTTATTGATAATCACCGTAATGAAAGATGTAAACGAATTATAACAATTGAAATTTGTAAAAACTGCATCAATATTTTAGTGAATGGAATGCCCTAGTTTTAACTAAATTTTAAATGTGATTGATATTTACTTCAGATGATGACAGCTTAGAAAATGAAAAGAAAAATCAAAACAGTGACATACCAGGTTAATATAAACACGCGGATGCCCTTCTGGACCACTTCCACCATCACACCACACTACTCTTTCACTAACTTCTTTAGGTGGTACCTCAGCAATTAACTTTACGGCCCAGTTGGGATTCACTTGCTTTGGAGCACCAGTGAATCTAACCATTCTGTAGTCATCAGAATCCCATTTCTAGAAACATAAAATTAATATTCACCAATACACTATGATGTTTTAAAATACAAAAATTACATAATGGGATCACAAACTTGTCCAGTGTGCGTGGTGGTATCGGTAATTTTATTTGTTACTGATCTGGAAACTATAGCCGGCATATTCTTTAAAAAACATTTTGCGGCAGAGCGAGAAAATGTAACACTCATTTTATTTATGAAAATGATTAAATTTCGATGATATTTTTAGAGAATATTTGTTATGACATTGACATTTTATTTTTAACCCAATTGTTGTTGTTGTTGTTTTAATTTGCCAATCTGGCAGGCAAAGGACTTGGTCCATACAGCCTTGTCAATTGTAATTAACCCAATTGGTAATGACATATAGATTATTTTTTTTTTATTATTTGTAGTTATGGCAAGATATTGGTCCATTTAATTAAAATCTACAACATTTTCTTAAATTCAAAAAAGACTTAAAATTTAAATTATAAGTTTTCTCTATCAAAACACATTATTTTATGTTTTTAATAATAACTAAGTTACATTCGTCACTATTTAATCATATGATTTGGGTATCCGATTTTAAAATAGATCTGTAATCGATTAAATTTATGAATTACTAGTACTACGCAATACGCAACACACTATTCATTTACACGACGTCAAACTCAAAAGCAGAAGGTTTTTTGTTTTGTGAATAGAAAATAATTTGTGAAGTATTTCTACTTGTGAAATTTTGATAATGTAAGGTTTAAATATATGTTCTAAGCTCTAAATGGTTGATTTTGCCTATTTATGTGTTGACAAAGCGATTAAATCAGTTTAAACTGCTGTTATTCGCTGTAGACATTTATTGATGTCTATTACTTTTCGTGTGTACAGAGAGAGAACTCGTGTATCGTTCAGTTTTATGCAGTGACGATCACGAAAAATGGTATCCGTAGCGGTCTGCCTGTTTTTGTTGTAACTGTGTAGACAAAAATATTGTGATTGTTCAATTGGTGACTCATAGTTTAGTTTAAACCATTTCTTTGTATGTCAGGACCTGCCTTCCAACAATATTCATTTAATTTATCACTAGAAAGTTGTGAGCTACCCATTTAAGATTTGCTATTGTTCAAAGATTAAGGTACATTATTTATGATAAAATATTAAAATGATACAGAAAAAGTTAAAATTATAGCCTGTTAGTTATCTATGTACCTATGTATGATTAAGTAATAACTTACAGAATATTTTAGTTTCATCAAGGTTATTTTAGCTTATGAAACCCATTAAAATCCATTAAGATTAATAGATGTTTCTGGGTTACAATGTAATTTGTATTTTTGTTCATAATTTAACTATCTGATTAAAGATTTTGACATGTATCAAAATGTTTTGGTTGATATAAAAATTGTAAGAAAATGATACAAACTTAAAATATGTTTATATTTCGGGATTGACTATTGTTGTGGTTGCTCAATATACTGCATCTCTAAAATAATTTAAAACTGTTAAACTTTATAGCAATATACATATGAAAACTAAGCGATTACAGGTGACCAGAGAGTTGGAGCTAACCTCAGGCAAAGGCAAAATATGATAATATCTCAAGCTTTTTGAAAGTGCTGCATGAAAAGTTATAGTCGGATTGGGACACATTTATATTATGTGTATAATAAATTTTTTGTACATATATTGTGATGTAGCATTTTACAAACTGTATAAATAAATTATACAATAATTCCCAACATATTTTAAATTGCAGTGATCAAGATGACATCAGGACCATACAATTATTCCTATATATTCAAATATATTATTATTGGTGATATGGGAGTTGGCAAATCATGTCTTTTACATCAATTCACTGATAAGAAATGTGAGTGTTTTTATTAATTTCATACAACAGCATTAGGATAATCTGACTTGTGTGGACATTCAATATCTTATTCTATAATTGTAATTTTTTTAGTTAAACTCATATGTTATCTATTAATATCATTATATTTTTAGTAACATTTAACCTACCCCATTACTTATATTTGGTGTGGGTTTTCTCTACTCTCCCTTAACACTTTGCCTGCATTTTGATGTGTTTGTTTTCATTGGGCCCTTACAAGTTTTGATGGTATTTAGTCACATCCCAAGACTACAAAAATAACAGCAAAGTAAGTGCACCCAAGAAAATTAAATCTTTTGGTTTCTCCTATTGCAGTTGAGGTTCAGACACTGCCTCTTGGCTGTAAAAAGCAATTAATGAATTTTAACCCTGTGCCTACTTAATAGTAAACTCTGGGTTCCAAGCTTGCAAGCTTTACATACATGGGATCAACTTTTTCAATGACACAATATTATTTGAATTAACACCCTTAACAAACTATTTATCTAGTTATTTATCTATAAGCGGGTATAAGTATTTTTTTTTTGAGAGATTAAGTATTAACTGTATTTACACAATACATACAATCTTACATTATATGACCACTTGACATTATAGGAAAATTTATATTACTAGCAGTTACTATCTATCCTTGTTATCTTTGACCTTTTCGGTTTATTTTTGGGTCTCCAATCTGCACATATATCAGAGTTTCAATTCTTCTAACTAACATAAAAATGATAAAGCAAAGATAAACATGTGTACTAGTACACATTCAATGGATATTGTCTCAGACAAAATAAAGAGACTTTTCAAAAGAAGATATATATCAGTCCCATGAAGCCACTTAGTATAGTGTATCACTATCACATATTACACAGCACATTCTCACTCAATTTAACAATTGGGAGATGAGGATGTAGGAAGACTGATTGTTGTAAATCTCTGGACTGTTATTGACCACCAGTTTGAGAACAATGAATAATGTCATCAAATTAAGCATGCATTGACATTATTCTTTATAAAGTATAGGTACTAAATGTCAGCTCCCCGACCTATGCCGTCCCAAAATGATCCAGGGGTCTGAACAATTCCAGTTGGAACTGCAAAATTGATTTGATTCGCTGGAAACCACAGGCAACGTTGACGAGATAAACGACAAAATGGTGAAGACGAGATGCGGGAATTGGGTCGCAGACACTTTCTGCTACTAAGGAGGAACAAACTTTCGGCTGAAACCTTGGATCTTATGAAGACGAGACATGAGATGCAATCTTTTTTGTTTGCTTCGCCAAAGCATAGTGCTCTCGAAACCAATCCTCAGTCTTAGTGGTACTGTTCAACTCTGTCATTCAACGGGGTACGGTGCCGAAGACGTGGAGCGAGTGTGGTGGTCTTATTCTATGACCAAGCTCACTCTTGAGCCTTTTTTACAAGCTGCAAGCAAGCTTTTTATCTGTGCAGGGGTGGAGAAAGAATACTGACCTCTGCGGCTAGGATCGGCCTGTCGTAAAAGGCGACAAAAGAACCCACCCTAGCTACGTGCTAGGGCGGGCCCCAAGCCCGTCTAGGTGGCGACCACCTTTGGTTTTAAGTATGCCGCCGTAATAACTGTATTGCATTACTAACCCAAGTTCTGTACCCTCATGGGACAGCAGCGTGTTTGCGATGCCACTGGCGTTGCAAACACCCATAGGCGACGGTGCTGAATTCTAAGTGGGCCGTCAGCCTGTCTGCTGTCCTAAGCAATGGAAAAAAGCTGTTTACTCGAGTCTTTATGAGTCTCGTTAGAGTCGTCAACTAGTCCCTGTGAACGTAACTTTTTAATTGTGTTTTCAATCAGTGCATGGATTTTTTTTATTGTGTTATAAATTTTGAGACATAACCATGGTTGGCATGCTGTATTATTGTAGTTATGGCTGACTGTCCGCATACAATTGGTGTTGAATTTGGGACGCGTATCATAGAGGTAGCGGGACAGAAAATCAAACTTCAGATTTGGGATACAGCTGGACAAGAGAGATTTAGAGCAGTAACACGATCCTACTACAGAGGTGCTGCAGGTGCACTCATGGTGTATGACATCACAAGAAGGTGAATACTTAACGCCACAAATGTTGTGTCATTAACCATTCACATATGTGTTTGCTTTAGAAATATGTATTATATGCACAATTATTTAATTCTAATTATATATTTATCTCCTAGTGTCAATTATTTAGAAGGACAGTAGAAATCATGTATATAAAGTTATTTAATATCCTTTTAATACTTTCATATTGATGGCCGAATATTCGGATACGAGTTAGAGTTGATCCTTGCAGCGGTGCCGCCCAGTGGTATCCACGTACCACAGCTATTCATTTTGCTCGGTTTTTGGTTCTCAGACTTGTGTCAAATCCTATTCGGATATGAGTTGGGAGACCCTTGCAACGGCGCCGCCCAGTGGGATCAGCGTACAACAGCTATTCATTTTGCTTTGAATTGTTGTATGTCAAATGCCACTTAGATGAAAAAAAAGATTATTTCAATCACAAATATAATAATTACATCATTTCATCACCAATCAAGAGATTTAGGAACTCCCGCATTCGTGGCAGGATTCATGTCTGTGACATTGCGCATAAATTGTAGGAATGTTGTCTTCGCTGGTATTGCCAGGTTTTGCGGCAACCACAACTTACATGGGGATCAAATGCCTGGCCATACTGCCTCCCCTGGGCCCTGGCAAGAGGGGTTGACCAAAAAAGTGCCAGCTTGACGTTTAAGGGGTGATATGCGTGCCAGTGGACTCACTATCAGGGATGCCGAAGATCCTAGAGGAAGAGCCTAGAAGGAATGTGAAGTGGAAAAAAAGTTGGAAAATGAACTCCTAAGCGGAAGTTTCAGACGGATCATAGGATCATAACCATAACGTTGATCAGTAATCAAGTATTACTTAAAAATAAGAAATGGTTTCTCTGGATTGTTTTTAAATTTTACACAGCAGTCAAAGTAAAGACAAAAATTAGTAATTTATATTTAGAATTATAAATACTTTTACAGACTTATAAATTTAATTTTGCTTATTAAAAATACACAATGGTACTTATATTTTTTTGTTTTAAATTCTAGATCCACCTATAATCATTTGAGTAGCTGGCTAACTGACACTCGGAATCTGACCAACCCCAGTACTGTGATATTTTTGATCGGCAATAAGTCCGATTTAGATGGTCAGAGGGATGTAACATATGAAGAAGCAAAACAATTTGCCGATGAAAATGGATTAATGTTTGTTGAAGCCAGTGCTAAGACGTAAGTGTTTAGGCTGAGAAAGTGTTCATATAGATTTATTTACTTGGAGTGGAAGGAGCGTCTTACGCACTCCAGCGCGGGCCTTGCTACCATAGAAGCGGTGAGGCCCGTCCTGACTGAATGGCTGGAGAGGCGCCCTGACTTTCCACCTGACGCAGGTCTTCTCGGGGCACGGTTGCTTCGGGAGGTACCTGTGTCGCATAGGGCGGGAAACGACACGCTGGCCTGGGTCACGAGCTCGACAGGCCACATATCCGTGGGCCCGGGCGTCGGCGATAGGAGAACTGAGGGTTTTTAGTGGGTAGTCGGATGGCCAAACATCTTTCCCAGAGTCCCACATATTCCCTCGGTCCCCCAGGGCCAGGGAACCCGTCGAGAGTAGGATTTTCCACGAGACAAATTTACTCATTATGTGCCAATGTTTAGTTATTTATTTAATGTCGTTTTAATTATTGTGGACATAGTATATAGTTTAGTCACTATTGTAATCTTATATAGTATAGCTGTTATTAATTGGCAGTGTTTCCAATCATTGTTTGCAGAAAACGAAAATTGGTCACACATACAACTTTGAAAGGAGTCAGTAGTACTAAGCACCATAATCAGTTTTTTGATAAAAAAACTGCACTACTCATTGATTACTTTTCACGGCTTGATGATCACCAAATGGTCTTTACAGGGGTCAAAATGTTGAAGAGGCATTCTTGGAGACAGCGAAAAAGATTTACCAAAGTATACAGGACGGTCGGCTGGACCTGAACGCGGCCGAGTCGGGAGTGCAGCACAAGCCCGCGTCGCCCGGGCGCCCGCTTGCCCCGCCCGCCGCTACCAAGGACCCTTGCGCCTGCTAACCGCTCACTGTCTACACTTGCATCCTTCGTTGCTAAGTATTCTAGCACAGCCAGTGATAGCCATAATTGGCATCAATGTAATGTGGCTCTTCAGGTATATGTGGCACATATAGTATGTTGCTTCTCAATGCAGCCTCTAAAATTTTGTGCACATCATCGTCCTATCATGTGGGGGTATCTATGTCGACATCCCAGGTTGAGGCTATTATTGGCACTTACCACTTAGGCAGTAAAGACAAAGGTCTTGGATTTCCTTTTCCGGTGGAGCTAGGTGAGTTTTGTTCCTTATATGTTATATACAATTATTATGAGAGTAATGCTGTTACTCTCTTACTAATTGCAGCCTTAAACATATGTAGGTTTGTAGCCCGGCTTGTGTAAGTATGGGCATACGAGTCACCAGTGACAGTTATGATTGTCACAGACTGTGTGAGGAACATGTAGTTTAGAAATTCTTATCGGATTTAGATGTATTCCATCTAAACTACATTGTGGGCAATGTACATTCCATATAACTGTGGCGAGAACAATAAGTGGAATAGTGGTTATTTTGCTATATATAAATAGTTCAATTTAAATATCAGTAGGTGGAAGTAATACAGTAGGTAGAAATTTTGAATGTTTGCATTAATGGAGGATTTATTTTAAAAATACAACAAAAGCAGTGTAAATGGTAGGCATCTTATGAACAGGCTTTATTTATATAATGACAGTTTCAAAGCGAGAAATAGAAGAGCATACTTTAATCATTCTTTTCTTCTGTGTTTAAGGCAAAATAAAACATTGTTCATGGTATGGGTGGTTCTTAGATAGCTGTGATTTTTTATATCTTATTTACATACTATTTTCTTAAAAAATGCATATAGATATATAAATTTAAAATAATTTAATTTTTTCATTTTACTTCCTGAACTATGTTCGAACATAATCCTTCCTGAACTATAATCGATTATAGTGCCGTTGAAAAGGCTGTCTTGTCTAAGAAACACCCATATATAAATTTGGATAGGCAATTCTTTTTTATCATAAAATATAAACGGTAACTCTTGTATATTCGAGGGAATGTCTCAAGTTTATTATGTAATTAATTTAGCATTCTATGAAATTACTAAAACTGAAATGTGTATATTGTAATATTATAATACTGTCGAAATCTATATTCAGTTTTCTAAACTTAAGTTCACATCAATTTTAAACGTTCAGTGTTGTCTCAAAATTAAAATTATTGGTTTTTAACTTTAACTAAAACCAAGTAAGTAAAATACATAAATTTATGTTATGTTAAAATTGTATTATAAAAATTTCAACGGCTGCATTTGTTAAAATAACAATATTCGTCATATATTTCTTAGTAAGGTGGTGATAATTAATCTACACTTTAGGTACTTATTATTTATTCAATACAAAATAATCCTTAGAAAGTATATTTTATGTATTTACTGCACTATTGTATTATTTTGGTGTTTAATAACGATATGTATATTATTTATTTTAGGTAAATAGATTCATATAAATATGCTTGAATTTTTAATTGCGATCTCAAATTACTCCACATGTCCATTGGCAACAATAATGTTTTAATAATAATTAATAACATGTTTTAATAATAATCTATAAAAAATAAATAAAAAGTTGTATTCAGGCACAGCATATTAAGAAATTGATAAATCGCATTGTATATTCTTAAATATACTATAAAAACATGAAATTTCGACCACATTTATGTATATATGTATACACAATCGTGATACCCATTTTAACAGTAGAACTCATTCTACCCACAAAAATAATATTGTACGGCTGAAACGGTAGTAATTTCGTAAATCGTCGCTTGTCTGGAGTCTTCTACATGTACAGGTCTGTTCCAACGCACAGTCTGTGATAATTAATATTATCGTGTTCTTTAACTGCGCATGACCTAACGCAGACTTTGTTAGAACAGATTTGTAAAATAAAACGACTTATATTTTATAAAAACTGCATTTTTATTTAAAAAAATTTATAAAATAATCAAATTCAAATAATACATATCCACATTAATAGTTTCACTTACACCTCAATATAAATGAGTAAAAAATGCGAAAAGATCATATATTACAAATGGCTAAACTTGAATCAATTAATTAAAATTGAGATAAGTTTATTAAGGTCGTAATTCAATCAGTAGTTACTAATGACTAAGTTCAGCCATTTGTAAAGCCTAAGGATAGTCGCACATACAAACTTAATAGTGCAATACGTTGTTTCTGATAGTTGACACGCGTGCACTCTGCACAGCTGCATACCAACTTCAAATTAAAAACGCAATTCAACTCTAAACGATAGAGTACTTCCAAATCATCAATTCATTCATCCTTTCCTTCTTTTTTGTAATTTCAAAAAGCGCTCTACATGACCCTGCGAATGTGCGACGATCCTTATCAAACAATCATTGTGTCCAGATATTGACTAAAAATAATTTGTAAATTTTATCACAATAAAATACGAAATAAGGACATGCTAATTAATATTTATTGTGTATTTACGTGTTAAAAATAAATGTTTGTATAAATAAAATTGTTTTGTATTTATTATTATTAAATCACAAAGGTATATTCCAATGGTGACAAAGCACTCCAATAGTTATTGCTAAAAACTATGCTGCATTGTCTACTTCCGGACATTATATGACTCATACAAATTACAAAAGAAAATAAAGCCAGTGTGTCTGATTATGTACTTAACTTTCTGTAACAAATGTTCAGTTTTATCATACGATAGATTTAAGCCGCCGAGTTACTTTTATATTACATCGATAAAAGGTAAGTGGAGTTATGTATTTATGTTCCTGAAGTCATCCACAGAATAAATATATACTTTACAATAAGGCACATATTTACATAGTCACTTTCGTTTATATAAAAATCCATTCAACATATAAACAAACAACAAATTTTTTTTTTCAATGATATATACTTAAAGACAATTTCATGCATAGGGATGGATACCCTAATGGATTTCTTTATTATATTTTTGTTACGTGTAGAAGGGCGCACACGCAGCTTTAAGAATGCGCGCGCATGATATTTTAATAAGCTTCCGGCATTTGAATAATTAGAGCCACCAAACTTTTTATAGTGATGCAATAATTCTACAGTTTGGAAGGTACAGTCTGTGCGAGCACGTCGTGCATATGCTGCAGCGCGTGTTCGAGGGCGGCGCGGTATTTGGCGCAGGCGGTGTCGGGGTGCGCGTTGAACGCGGAAGTGGCGAAGTTAACGTCGTTGTCGCGCGGGTTGTAGCAGGTGGCGTACCCGTCGCCCACCAGGGGCCCGTAGCACATGAACCCGTCGCACTTGCACGCCACCTGGTTCATAAACTCTTATTAGTACTCTCCGTTTTATAGGTAATTATAGAGCTGCAGCTTCAACTTTTTAACACGCTTTTATTAACTTCATACGTATGTTAGTATGTGCCTATGTAACGGAAACTTTGAACTTATCAAGTTTAAGGTGCTCGGTATCAATCTTTATAATTTTTTTTAATAGTTTCATTCGGAAATGCTGTTTAAAAATATCGTACAAAGCACCCCACGCTTTTTAGAACAGTGACATTAATTTTCTCGTCAGTAATTTTATTCTTATATTAAGAATAATTTTTTTCTTTTTAGTTTGATTAATTATAAAAAGCGTGTCTTTTAGTTTTTTAAATTATAATTTATTTAAGTTTACTTTAAGGGAAAAAAATCCTTCCAATAATGTCATTGTTTATCGACGAAAACAAAAATTATATTCAATTTCGTATTTGACATTACAATGTCATGATACATCTTGATACATCATGAATTAATTAATATTATGAAATGTGTACAACTTTAAACATCGTGTGGTTCGAAAAAATGAGAATCGTGGCACAACGGTTTTCATACGTTGGAAAGCTTACGGGTGTCACGGGTTCAAATCCCGTCCCAGGAAAAAGATTAGAATATGAATTGTTACCCATAACATAGCGTTCTGCTGCTTACTTAAAGACAGCAACATTCTCTTACAACTGGTTTTGTTATAAACATATATGTTCATAAAATATAGAGAGAGATAGAGACTAACTTGACTGGTAGAAATCCTCATGTGTGCGCTTTTGACAAAGCCCGCGTCTTTGTACAAGTTGGGCACTTCGAGGCCATTCTCGATCGCAATCAGCTTCAATCCGAGCAGATGTCTGTCGACGCCGAACCCTTGGAGCGCCTTCAATTTAAAATATACGGCATTTATAAAGCAAAATAAAAGTCACGTCTTGTTGGGTTAACAGATTCCCACATTTTCTTTTAGCTTTAACTGTCATGGTCGGGAATAGAGTGCCGATGGCCGGATCGATTCCTTCTGGCGTCGATGGGATGTTACATTAAACGGCATGGGGTCACCGGTGCCCTCAAGCGGTTTTAAAAACCACGATAGACATTTTGGGTAAGTACATGTATTAAAACTCCTAAATTTCAAGAGTTAAGTTTTTTAAATTTTCTATGATGCCCTTTAACGTGTTAAAGCAAAACTTTTCAGCGACAACATAAAATTGGCTTGTTTGGTGGAAACTGCTTATACATAGAGCAGTTCGTTTTCGACTCATTCATCTTATTTTTTTTCAAGTTTGACTTAATTAACTTTTGTCTGATAATTTTCGTCTCAACTATTTACAAAGTACATTAAGTGTTGGTGTCACGTACTTGCACGGTGTAGTCCTTATGGGCTTGAATGGCCTTCTTCAAGGCGGCGACCTTCTCCTTGGGCGAGGTGCTCGCGTCGAGCATGGCCTTCGCGAACTCGATGGACTCAACGGAGCACGAGCGGATGGTCTCGGTGCGCCCCCCGCTGTACATGCGGGTGGCAGCAGACTCGTAGTGCGCTCCCGGCGTCTTGTGGAGCCTAAGTATACGTAATACCTTATAGTGTTAATGAATATTTTCTTGATGTATTTGTGCCCCGAAAATTGTAAATATTTTAGCCCATGGTTTCCCTATTTTTCCTTGACGCACGAAAACTCTCGAATACATTCAAATTATGACTGTAAAATTATGGACGAACTATAGAAAAGTTGTATTTGCTACTATTACCTACTATGAAAAGAATATCCCAAATATAATCAATAATCCATTTGTTACAGAACATATGGTCGGACTAAGTATATCATAGACAGTGAAAATGTGTTCAAAACAACTGCTAATCACAATTGTTATTTAAAAAAGAGTCAAAAATCCAAAGCTTTTGCTGCAAAAATTTTTAACAAAAATATTTAACGGCTGAAAAAACTAAAAAGCAAAAAATAAAACTCCTTTTTATTAACCTTAATAACTAAGTTCTTAAACTAATAAGTATACCTAAGCACTAAACGCGTCGACTTGAGAACCTCCTCCGTTTTTTTCGTTGGTTAAAAATAAATCAAATCTAAATAATCTATTTAAGAATAAGATTTTACAGATCACTTATTGTACTTCAAGAATCTACTACCGTTTCCAATAAAAAACACTGAAACGAACTGCCAGTGAATATTTTTATAATAGTGTCCCTACCTATAGAAGGCGTACTGCATGGCCATCTGCAGATAGCTGTCGGGGCTCAACTTCTGGGACTTGATGAAGTTCTTTCCATATTTATCGTACTGGAAACAGTTGAGCTCCAGGTTGTTCACTAATCTGGAAATAATGGTATAATTAAAAAAGTTTAGCTAATTATAGGACGGTTTTATAAACATTTATTTACCAAAAAAATATAAATATTCACTTATAGAGAAATGCGCAGATTGCCGTTTTGTTATATAGACCAATAATTAAAAGTTGCGATTCAACTTCGTTCAACTTAAAATATACACTTCTCATCAAAAAATATTTGTTAGTGTTGTAGTCTTAAATTTTTTCCTTCTTAATTATTAACAGTTTTTACGAATATTTTGTTATGCGTGCCACACGGGGGTGGTTTTAGTGGGTGTACCAGCAACGTGTGTCCCCTAGCCAAGGACCGATGGCACAATGCATGGGAATCACGCGTAATGATTCAACTCAAAAAAAGGCACAATTGATTTGACGACCTTCGAGGCGTAACTAACGCAACATTTACGAAACAAAAGTACTTAAGTATATCCATTCCATTGTCTAGTACACATAACACAAGTGCTAAGCTACTTACTTTGAAACGAGATGGCGCTGTGTGAATTGTCCTAGTATATTTATTAATTATAATTATGGTGAATATTTGTAAAAATAACAAGCATCTGTGTTTATTTGCGTGAGAGTTCTAGGATAGATTGATTGCCTGTTAAACATACTTTTGCAAGTTGTCTTGAGCCGTTTTGATCATCCCTTTGACTTCGGCGCTTACGTTGAACTGCAACAGCGTCGGTAGCCTCGGTTTCGACGAAGGCGCCTTCTTCTGGGCCTTGTCTTGATCTCTATTAAAAAGTCATTTCAGTATATCACCTGAATTATCGTACAGAACAGCAATATTGTCATTTCCTCGAAGGTAATCGCTCAATTTTCTGATAATTTCATATCAACCTAAATATCTATATCACAAAAGATTAACTATTAGATAACGTAGAACATATCTTGTTCTTAAATGTCATTGTAATCTATATATTCATAACTTGACGATATAAGAAAACAAAGAAAGGAAACTATAGCGATTTTCTCTAAGAGTTAATATGCTCTAAGAGAACTCGAAAACGATAAAACTATTTGTATTTCACTTGAATGGAGTTTAGACTTATCAAAGAACATAAAAGTGGTTTAGTTAGTGACACCATATAAGGAAAGAATCTATAACTTGTTTATATAGAAGATATATTGATGTAGGAGTCCTAGAAAATTAAAGGTTTAAAAACAAAGCAGACGGGGCCTTATTAGCACCATTTGATAATAATAAAACAAAATGCATACATATAATTAATAATGAAATCCGTCATAACAGCTATGGGTTGTCCTTCGGCGGGCGAATGCTCGTAAGTGAGGCCGGTGACGCCATCTGCGCCCACAATGAACTGCAAAGGCGTTCTCAACTGCTTTACACGGCAACAATCTTTGATCGAACCGCCACCACTGGATCATTTTACTGATATCGTTCAAAATTTAGTGTTAATTTTACAAGCGTGCTTATCATCGCAAGTAAGATGTTCCCATCACCTATATTTTAGTCGAACGGAATTCCACTTAGCAGCTAGCATCCTATAACGCTACTACAAAATGCATCAACGAAAACCTAGTCCTCACGCGTCTGGGAAATAATTATTGAAATGAATTTTGTGAAAAGCATAGAATTTCTTCTTCGTTAGGTGTTTTATATTTAATCTCATGAATATATCATGAGCAAGAATATATTTATTGAAATAGCGATAATATTAGTGTATGTGTGACCTGTATAGTCTTGTCGAACCATCGGTTGGCGCCGTTGGAGGCGGGGCCGGCGCCGTGGATGGTCTGCGCGGCGGCCAGCGTGCGGCGCGCGTCGCCCCCCGCCGCCGACCACAGCCCCACCGCCCCGTCCAGACACAACACTGCAAGGCTCGTCTCCACGTCCAACAACGAAGCTTTGTTGGTCTTATCTTCAACAAATGATATCGAAATATGTATAACAATTGTTAGAATATTTGCATCACATACAATTTTATTTAATATGGGGAGATGTAAGAATATATTTCTATATATAAAAATCTCCAACCAGATGTGTCAAATGTACAAAAATAATATCCCGCTGCGGGGCTAGGGCTTCCACGCTTGTCCAAGGCGGTTTGGCGAGTCACGCATACCTGTGACCTCGGCGTACAGGTTTCCTCACGAAGTTTTCCACCACTGTCGATACTTATGTTACACGATGAACATTAGGCGAAGAAAAACTGACTAAGCAGTGCATGCCATGTTAAGATTCCGACCCGGGACCTGCAAGTTAGTCTCCAAGTGTGATTTCACGTGGCCACCAGGTATATAATGTAACAAAGATGTATTAATATTTTAATATAATATTTAAAAAATAACTTAAAATACAAAATGTTGACTTGCGTACATTTCAGCACATTTCGAAAGTAAAAATAAAAAACACTTAAAAAAAATTAAACACAAACATTATTGAATGTACCTTGAACAAGCACATTGTATGCTTTAGCCCAGTTATCACGATTTTCCGAAGTCAATACACCGATGCACGAGTCCGCCCGTGCGGCAGAAATGTCCATCACTTTCTTCAGCTGCTCTACAATTTGGTCTTCATTCAGCATCACATTATCATCACCCCAAAGATCGACGTGGAAAATCTAAAATAATACACACAATAACATAATCCTCGATCTTTTTTTATTATTGCTGAAGAACATCCAGACAGGATGGCAGCCCACTTATTAGTACCATCGCCTATAGATGTTTGCGACGCTAGGGGTACCGCGAACACGCTGCTGTCCCATAGGGATACAGGAACCTGGGTCACTAATACTAGAACGCAACACAACGTAATTATGGTGGCATACTTATAGACTAAGGGTGGTTGCCATGAAAACGGGCTTGAGACCCTACCACGTGACTAGGGTTGTTTTGTCGTTTACGACAGGCCACCCCTATACGGAGAGAAAAAATCTGCTTATGACGTGGCACATCGAAGAGTAAGCTGATGATTTTCCTATATGCAGGCCGGCTCTGTCCAACCTGTTAAAAACTAGTTGTCCCATATGGCCATGGGCTCTTGTAGAAAAGCAGTAATCCTTTATTTCCGGGATTCATTCAAACGATGACCGGTGGTGTTGCATATCTGATGTTAATCAAATACATTGAAGAATCCCGCGAAAGCGGACCGCCGGCAGTCGGAGGCGCGGTTAACCAACGTAACGTCCCGCGGCCTCGGTGCTCAAGGCCAACGGAGGAACACCGAGGTGATTTTGAGAGCTGTGCTAGTATACCTTACGTTATGAGCATTAGTGCATATATACCTAGGTCATAGTTGAAAGTAGTTTTAATAACAACTTACATGGTTATTGTGCATGACAGTCACATGCTTGCTGTCATTATAGGAGAGCGCGTCGCGCTTCTCGCGGGGGATCCTGCACGTTCCAAATATCTTTTTATACTGAGACATGTCCAACGGACTTTTACCCATCATTTCCACCGGGATCTTGTTTCTAAAATAAATATTTCTATTTGTAATTCTACTTTTAGAAATGTAGAAAATTAAGCCTTAAAGAAATCAAGCCTGCATGACCCATTACTCAGGCCGCACACCGGCGCCACACGCTACACGCAACATACATTTACGTCGCTACAATTAATGCGCTACAATTGTGCTTACAGCTAATGTATCGTGTATGCTCACATCGGAAGCACAGTTGTGGCGTGGTACCAGCAACTGAATGTCGACATCATCGTCCGACGATTTTTTGATGTGGTGATTAATGAGACAAAAAGATGTTGTTGGGTTCATCCGTTTAATAAAAATTGTACAGTTTACGGAAATTTCAAAATTTCGCAAGAATTACGATCCGATTAAGAAAATTTTCATTTATATTATAGAATGTCTGAAAACACTTCAATGTTGTTTGTTGAAATTCAATATTGTCTTTCATTTGTCTAGAGCGCGGCGCCACATAAAACGAACGTGTTCGATCTTGAATTCGTGTGGCGCGACAAGCGCTTCGACACAAACTGTACCTACTACAAATGTGTCCTTGGTGTGCATGTTTATATACAAATATACGAGGGCGATAAATGTGTCCCGTTTCACACACACCTTATCCACAATTATCTTATTACAAATGTATCTCTGGTGTGCGGCCTCCCTTAGGAAACGTAGGTACTCTATGTATGACTACATAATAACCCGTTCATTTCTTAAAAATACCACGATTGGTTGTGAACAAGGGGAGGAGGGGGTTAAGGTTTTCGTTACGTAGTCAATATCCTCTATCTATATATGGCGCGTTTAGCGTTTAGTTTTTACTCGTTACTATTGATATGTGCATTTTGTATTAAGTATTCTCATATACTACGGATGTTTACCAAAGGGGAAGGGGGGTTTAATAAATAGGTCACATAGTATAGCTACTTCCGTTATTGATAACATACCCATCTATTAAAGCTTTGTAATCAAGTGCGGCGAGTAAAGTCTTTGCGGCATATCGTAATTGTTCCGTTTCGTTTTTGAACTGCCTAAAGGGGAACACTAGGCCTGGACTTGAATAAACCACAACCGGATCGCGGTACTCCAAGTAGGCCGTATTCAGCCACCAGTCCTCCAACCAGTTCTTACGGTCTGTTGCTCTCTTTTCCAACATTCCCTAAAATCCAAAATAAAAATATACTTTAAACGTATGATGTTCCGTTTATTATATACAGTCTGCCTCAACTACAAACTGGTATAGGGGGTGTAGTTTGGAGTTTGTGAGAATGCAAGCGTTCAGTATTGTGAAATTTTATGCTTTAGTATTATGTTAAAATCTTCTAGCAATTTCTCGTGGAAAAATTATGCAAATCATAGATGTCAGACATATTTAAGGTGTTTATGATAATATGTGGATTATAAAATTATTCTTTAAACATAGGGAAATTCGTTAAATGAAACTGACATTTGCATTGTAATTGATCATTAAAAACAATATAAACACATATATATACACATAGACTATGATTAAATTGTTATTAACGTATGATAATTAAACTGCTTCCTTGAATTAAATCAAGTGTACATTTAAAATTCTGATTGTATTTTTTATAGGCAATCGAAAGTTACCTTTGGCCTTTCGAAACTTGACCAACGAGTACAAAACCAGATTACGCTCCAGATATTTATTTAAGAGTGCCAATACGAGTTTCACTTTTCTGTCAAGCCGCCTAGTCTAGTTTTAATGAGGTTGTATATATGAGAGCTATTATGATGATCATGACATCATAGTGTTAATCCGGTCGGCCGGCTTGCGGTCTCGAGTTCGATTCCCGTCTCGTGTCTGGGTGTTTATCTATAATATGTACTCATTAACAAAAAAAGTATATATGTAGTGTATCAGTTATCTAGTACCCATAACACAAGTGCTATGCTACTTACTTTGGGACTAGATGGCGTTGGGTGAATAGTCCCAGTATATTTATTTATTTATTCCTCGGCCGGGCGGTGCTTCGGGCTATAACGATTCTACATACAAGAGAGGTCCGCAGAGACACTGAATGGAAGTCCCAAAATAACCCACATTTCGCAAGGTAGCTGGGTGTGCGAAAAACATTTCCAAACAAAGGAAGGGATGTCGTTTAGAAGATTCCATTATAGTTTAAAAATTTAATGCATGATATCAGGCCTAGGTACCTGGTGGCTCAGTAGTGTTAAACTCGGGAACCAATCTAGAGGTCCCGGGTTCAGATCCCACGATCGCATGCACCGCTTATGCAGTTTTCCACTCCTAATGTGCATATTATAGCATAATTGTCATTAACCGACGGTGAAGGAAAACATCGCGAGGAATCCTGCATACTGTGATCACCAGTATGTGTAACCCATCAACCCGCCTTGGATAAGTGTGGCGGGTAAGCTGTCTGTTCTCTCTAGGGCTAAGGGGAAGCCCAAGGCAAGCAGTGGGATGTCTATTATCATAATGCAACATGTAGGTACAGTTCTAATGTAATAATACATGTCTGCTATCATATCGTAGAGTAACTACGTCAAAAAATTCTTGACTGACCTGCAGCTTTCTTCCAACACCACCTTCCGCTGCAAACTCCTTAATAATGTTTGACGTGACAGCATATTCATCATCATTTAAATGTGGTCTCACAGTGTTCAAATATTTCTTAAGGGTATCATCCAATTTTGGCACTGGGAGGCTTGGTAAATTTTGAACACTCGCATTAGGCTTGGTACTGGTAAAGTTATAAGTGATGTTGTATGAAGCCACATAAGGCTCTAGAAAAGAAGGACGAAAACCACACTGAAAAGCCCAAGGATTTAAATCAAATATGTTTAATATAACTCCCATTGTATATATATTTAAAATATCATCATCATCATCATCTTTGCGTTGTATCCCGGTTGCAGCCCAAACTCTCGCTTCGGCGCCCGGGGTCCGCTTTCCGACTTTTTCTTCTCCACTTCGCACGGTCTTCAGCATCCCTGGTAGTGAGTCCATTGGCACGCATATCACCCCTTACGACGTCAAGCCAGCACTTTTTGGGTCTACCCCTCCTACCGGGGCCTGGCGGAGGCGGCATGGCCAGACATTTGTTACCCACGTAAGCATCCGGTTGCCGTAAAACGTGGCCGTACCAACGGAGCCGACACTCTTGTAATTTATCCGCAATGTCACGGACATGAAGACTGCCGCGAATGCGGGAGTTCCTAACGCGGTCCTTTCGCGTCACTCCACACATCCACCGCAGCATATTCATCTCCGTGACACGCAGCTCTTGCTTGTGTCGCTCTAACACCGGCCACGCTTCACAGCCGTATAAAAGGACAGGCCTAATGATGGTTTTATAGACCTGTCCCTTCAACTTTACCGGCATCTTGGGGTCACAAATGACACCAGTTACCTCCCGCCATTTGGCCCACGCGGCAGCAATGCGTGCCTTGACGTCGCAATCGATGTCACCAGACGCATGAAACACAGATCCCAGATATTTCACTTGGTCCGTGCGCTCGACCGTGTTGCCGTCTATGCGTACGGGTGTGGAATCTGTGGAGTTACAGGCCAAGTACTCGGTCTTCGCCACATTGAGCTTCAGACCACCGTTCTCAAGCGACTCCCTCCACGCCTTCACGCGTCGCACCAACCTACCCCTGTCCGAATCTGCCAGCGCGATATCGTCAGCATACATGAGCAGCCACGGGGGCTGCTCATGTGAGTTTCTAATGCTGTTTGACAATACGTCTAATACCACGCTAAACAGAAACGGACTAAGGACGGATCCCTGGTGTACCCCGACGGTGATGGGGAAAGGTTTTGTGTCGCCAACTGCGGTCCGAACTACGGAATCGGAGTCACGGTACATGTCTCGGATGATGTCAATATAGGCCTCTGGAATCCCTTTGGACCGCAATGCCCACCAGATTATCGCGCGAGGAATACAGTCGAAGGCCTTCTGCAAGTCGAGAAACAGGCAATGCAGAGGCGTATTCTTCGCCCTGTATTTCCCCGCGACAGTCCTTAGGGCGAAAACAGGGTCCATTGTCCCGTGACCAGGGCGAAACCCGTATTGACATTCCGAGACAGTGCACTCCTGTCGAATCCGAGAGTCGATAACCCTCTCGAAGAGCTTCATGGTGTGGGACATGACCTTAACCCCTCGGTAACTACCGCACTCCTGGACCGACCCCTTGCCTTTGAAGACTGGAGTAATGATACTCAGTCTCCATTGGCTCGGGATCGTACTGGAGAGGAGTATTTGGTTGAAGAGGTCGGTTAAGACGCCCACACCACGAGAGCCCATCGCCTTCCAGGCTTCGATGGGGACTCCATCGGATCCAACAGCTTTCCGATTCTTCATGTGGCGAAGACAATTCTGAACCTCTGCAGGCGTTACCAGTGGCACTAGTCCTTGATTCGGAGGAAGATCTGGCGGCTGCACCCCTTTATGCTGCATGTTCAGCAGCTCGTGGAAATACGAGCGCCATCTCTCCTTCACCGCGAGGTCCTCGCATAGCAGGTTGCCCACAGGGTCTTTTACACAGCGGCACTTGGAAATGTCCTGTGCCGCTTTGACCCTGGAGCGCGCCAACTTATAGATGAGCTTCTGCCCCTCAGACGATTCCAACTTATCGTAAAGTGGTTGTAAGTGGTCTCGTCTGGCTCTGGCAACAGCTCTCTTAGTGGCGCGCTTTGCCACCCGGTATGCGTCGCGATCTTCAGGAGATCTGGACGCTTGCCACTTCTTAAAGAGGGCTTTCTTCGCTTTAGTCTCCCTCTGGACTGTGTCGTTCCACCACCATGTCTCCTTGTCACACTTGCGACCACCCTTAGACACCCCAAGCACCTCCTTCGCCGACCCAAGGATAGCCGCCTGAATCTTGTCCCAGTAAGCCTGAACTGGTTCGCCCGTCACACCACCGGCGCACTTGTCACCGACAGCTAAGGCGAACTCCTGGGACGTGACTTCATCAAGCAGCCACCACCGGATTCGGCGCTGAACGCGCTCGGTATGCGTGTCTTTAGGCTTAGCGCAAAGGTCCATGACAAGAAGGCGATGTTGTGCAGTGAGACTCTCACCGGGTATGACCTTGCAGTTGGCCACTTTGCTGATGTGGTGTCTCCTAGTGAGTAGGAAGTCGATTTGGGTAGCATTCCTCCCGCTCTTGTAGGTGATAAGATGCTCGGGTCTCTTTTTGAAATACGTGTTCACGATGGCAAGGTCGGCAGCCGCACACGTATTGAGGATGTCCTCCCCTTCCGCGTTGCGGCTACCATACCCAAATCCACCGTGAACACGCTCAAATTCCCCACATTCATCACCCACATGACCGTTCAGATCACCCCCCAAAACAATCCCCTGTGATAATGGGATTCCACGGAGCACTTCTCCGAGTAAATTCCAAAACGCTATTTTATCGGCGTCGTCACAACCGGCCTGTGGCGCATAGGCACCTATCAAGTGGGTAACTACCCCATCAATAAGTACCCTAACGACCATAAGCCGGTCGCTATGACGTTTCACTTCCAAAATGTCGTTCTGGAACTCCTCCGAGAGCCCTATGGCAACCCCATTTTCCCCACCAGGTGCACCTGTGTACATCAGCTTGTAGCCATTCCCAATGAACCAGGATCTGTTGGCCTTCCACCGAGTCTCCTGCAGGAACGCCACGGCCACCCTCCGCCTGGAGAGCACATCGGCCAACTCTCTCGCGCGTCCGGTTAGCGTGCCTACGTTCCATGTTGCGAAGCGGATCTTTCGAGATGTTTGGGCTGCGTGAGATGGGGCTAGCGTCGTTAGCCGTGCCCGCCCATGACACGGTAGCCCTTGTCCACTTCTCACAAGAGCCGGGCGAAGCTCTTGCGCGCCGTTATGCGGCGGCGCCCTAGCCCTTAACCGATCTCGTACTCTTAATCTTTCCATGTGATTTGGCAGATTTTGGCTTTTACGGGGGCGACTGCCGTCTGACCCCCCAACCCCAAAAGGAAAGCCGTCGTCAGAGCCTCGTCCGTTATTCAGCAGGGTGCGCCGACTTGCAGGTGAGGTTGACTTGGGCCCCGAAGATGTTGGTGGGGCCCCTTACACCCCTATATATATTTAAAATATGTATTAACATAATTCTTCTTCTTCCTGTCCTTACCCACCACTTCTTCTTTTTAGCCATATCATCTTTTACGCAATCCATCCATCTTTTTTTTGGTCTACCTCTACTGCTGTATCCATTCACTCTCATTTATATCATTTTCCTTGTTATATGGCATTCTTTCCTGCGCATTACATGGTTAAACCACGCTCGTCTGTTACTTTTAAGTTTTTCAATAACTGGCGCTACTTACACACTTCCTCTAATATACTCATTTCTAATTTTATCCATATTCGTAACTCCACACATCCATCTCATCTCCGCAGCATGTAACACCCTTTCGTGCATTACCTTCGTGGCCCAGTATTTCTATCCATACAATACGACAAACCTTATTACGACATACTTTATTACGGATTTATAAAATTTACCTTTGAGTTTAAGTGTAGGTACTCTTGGGTCACAAATTGTTCCTGAGACCTGTCGCCATTTCATTCATCCTGCATTCACTCTGTTTTTCACATCTTGGCCTATCTCACCATCGTTCTGGATTAATCATCGAAGGTACCGGAAGTTGGAGCAAGTTGTTGCATGAAACCAAATTGGTTCTCACCCATTTCAGTCTCCTCTCGTAGTCGCCTTGCAATTATTTTCTCCCAAATCTTCATGCTGTGCGACATAAGCTTTATACCTCTATAACTGTTACAAACCTGTACATCACCCTTGTTCTTAAAAACTGGCACTAGCGTACTATTGCACCATTCATCAGGGATCGCCTGGTCTTGTAACAGAACAAAGTCAGCCACTTCCATCCATCTGCTTTCAAAAACTTCCATACTTCCACTGGTATTTCATCTGTAGGACCCTACAGACTTGCCATTTGGCATACTATCAACAGCCAATCTAATTCTAACATCTAATGTAATAAAAAAAAAAATTATCAATTCCCAGAAATAATTTTTCCATCTGCTCCTTATTTCTACATCGTCTGTTTAATCAAGTCAATCCTTAATGTCATGGCCTGGTAAATGATAGAGCAAAGACTAAATAAACCTCTTGCCCCTATTGTTTGTTTCTCATTCCTTCCATAATCATTTTTTATGCATTTCATATAGGTTATATCCCTTGCATTCTTTGTTCTATCATTCACCATTCTATAAAGATGTTTTTCACCTCCAGGGTTTACCAAAAACTCATACAGCTTGGCTTGTTCCCTGGCCTAAATTTGTGATAGTTATGTCTAACACTAGGAGCCGGTGTTGAGAAACCACACGTTTACCAGGCATCACTTTGGAATCTCTGGCGGACTTAATTCTATTCCTTCGAAATAGGAAATAGTCTATTTGAGTGTTGTGGCTTCCACTGCTATGTTATGAAATGCTTCTTATTTATAAAAATGTATATCTATAACCAAAACAAACACAAAAGCAGCTTTCCACCATGCACTCTTTCATACTTCCCATTCATTCTTCCACATGACCATTAAAATCACCTCCAACAAGTATTAAATTCAATATCCAATTTTAATCACTCAATTAAAGTTTAGTCTTAATATTGTACTCTGTGGTTAACTACAAGATGCCTGAATGAACTAAGCCTAAAATTCTAGTTACCCATGCCATGAGCAAATAATATTTAATTTCATTTATCACATAATTCAAGCTTCATTCTGGGCAAATAAGTTTGGTGAAAATCTTCTTGTCAAATTTCCTTTATATTACTCTCAATTTACAATCTAGCATGCTTAGGATGAGAATACACAAAGTAGTTTCATTATTTTAATCTTTATTTAAATTCACTTTTGATTTTTCATAGACTATTAAATACTTTCTCTATTCTATAAACCTTTTAGGATTGCGTACCAGCTGGTGGTATCTTTTTCTTAATTATTACTAAATTATTTTTTCTTAAATGGGCTCTTGGTTAACATTTAAAAATATATATAAATATGCCAGGATATCATGATTAAAATTTTTGCAGGAACATTATTTGATAAAATTTTACCATTTTACAGAACTATCAAAAATAACTGTTTCCCTTACCACTTTTTGCATCCCACGAAGCATAATTTATCCTTCCTAGAACATAAATACACTGTTTTACCACATTGATAAATGAGGCGTGTAGTTGCAAAAGCTGCTATAACAATATTTTTGAATTGATCTTTTCCATACTAATTTAGTGGGATTTAATTAGAAATGCAAAATAAAAGATTGAATATAATATTGGAATATATAGAACATAAGAGGCATTTGTGCAATAAAAAGTTGATAGCTATGTAGATAGTGTTTTAAAAGGATCTATTGTCATTTTGTCACAAATGTTTTAGCAGGTTTTGCAACTACACACCAAAAATATTTGAAATTATATTTTTTCTGAATTAATTGTAAACTGGATTTGTCATATTAGGTGAACCATTATTAATAATATGATAATTATATACAGTCCATTTGAAATTTATTTGTCAGAACTTATGCCAGCCTTAATGTCATGGCCTGGTAAATGATAGAGGCAAAGACTAAACCTCTTGCCCCTATTGTTTATTTCTCGTTCATTCCATTTCCGGACGATAGGTTTGCCACTTGTATGGTGGCAAACCTATTGTAGGGTGTGAACTGAGCTGACCCTAGCATAATAATTTAATGACTGATTCAGCCCCTGGTAGTGTATAATAATTTAATATTGGTGAATATTCCAATCCTGAACAGAGTTGTATATATACATGTTCCCTATGCATTTGGCTGTAGAATGTTTATTACATTTTGTCCTCTTTCATCATCATCACTTCATAACTACGCATGGAAAGACAAAAATATAACTAAAACGAAATCTCACTTTTTCTCTCTCAAGAGAACAAGTTTTCTTGGATTGAAACACTAGAAAGTGTTAAATAGAATTAATTCATAAACATACTGTTCACCAAAAAAAAAAAATAGTTTAAAATATTATTTACCCTGTAACTCATATAAATGTATGAAAAATTGAGTAAACATGAGTGAAAGGTCTTGTCTTCTTATTGAATTGTCATATACACATGAGTGAAAGTCCACTTTGAAAACAATTTTAGGTTCTTTTTTTATAAATTTTATAAATAAACTTTGTTCTTGGAATATAAAATATTCAATGCTCACCTAGATAATGAAATTATATGTGGCAAAGCCCAAAAGTAAACAGTAGTGTTAAATTTTTGGGATAGCACTTTTTCAGATATCAATTAATAAAACTAGTTGAACGATTGAACATTGAACTTTGTTGAATGATACTTGATAGTAATAGTCAGTGCTGCCAGATGGCCATGTGAATTTCCCCCAACTTTTTTCGAAATACCCCCGTAAATAAGCTTTATGGAAAAAAGTCCCCAGAACAGTTTTTACTTATTTTAAAAAGAGAAATAAAAATCAAAAGTAGGTAGATAGATCATTCTTTATTGTTTACCTCATTTTTAGAGTTAATTCAAATATAAAATAAAATGCCGCATAAGCTCAAGTGACAGATGTACAAAACAGCCACTAAACCTGCTCTGCTACTTTTTCCTGTAGGAGGCGGCAGAGCAGAAAGCCAGACAGACAATGAAACGACTGATATGGCTCACCCAAACCCTAGTTAGTTTACTCGTCTTATTTAACCAACACCAATACTCAATTAGTTAGTGCATTCCAGTGAAATAAGATTGTACCACCACCCATCGGCCAACATCAATACCCATTCACACAATAATTAAATCACAAAAGAAAATAATGTAATGCAAACGTAGTTTTTAATTTGCCTCCACCAACTTCATCTTTACTTACGTAACTTTTTGATAGGACATGGTATATCTCTATTTTATAAACATATGATGGACGTCATCATGACCAGGACGATCTGTTTCATAAAAATAAAATGTTAATGTACTGAATATGTAGCTATATATGAATACTCGTAGTATGTCTAAACAGGGACACTATTATTTTTTTAAATATTCTGAAGTCCAATAATTACGATACTAATGATTACTTATGTTTCATTCCGAGTAAAGTTTCTATAATAACAACCTGGTACTCAACAGAACATAGCTCATCATCATCAGCCTATTGAAGTCCAATGCTGGACATAGGCCTCTCCCAAAGCATGTCACTGAGCCCGATCTTCGTCTCTTCCATCCACTTCCTCCCAGCTGCTTTTCGAAGAACATATGTACCTACATAAGGTAAAATACGATACTACTACCTACGATAATATGTAAAAACATTGTTTACTAACCTGAAAATACCGCTTCGTCTTCCCATTCTTTCCGGTATGTTCTGACATATGACTTGTTAGATTTCGACATTTTGCTTGCGCTTTAAACAATTCGTAAGAAGAAAACTTGGAAAATGAAATGAACAACACGACATCAAAATCAACCAACAACAAGAAACAGTAACAAACCATTAACAACCCAACACGAACGAAATAACGAAACTCTTATGCACTCTCGCCTCTTGCTATCGCATCGGCAATCGTCAATCGGCAACATGAGTAAAAAGACAGAGATGGCATAGTAACGAACGAACGATTGAATTGAAGTTTATGTATAAATAAACATATAATTAATTATAAGATAAAAATATATCGTATTATATAAATAATTGTAGTGATGGTAATTGTGTCTGTGGATGAAGTATTGGCACTTAAATAATCTCCAAAATTTCTCCCAACTTAATTTTTCCCCCCGTAGGTCCCCCCAAAGAATCTTTCCCCCGAATTTCCCACCCGTAGTCGAAAAAATCCCCGAATTTGCAGGGTATCCCCCCCATCTGGCAACGCTGGTTATAGTTACCGTTACCGTTTAGTGATGTTGATATTCTGTATATCATGAACATCGATTTCAAGCCTTCCAAAACATCGAGACACCTATTTCAATAACCACAGTTTCAGTGAACATCAATTAGATGATTACATGGAAGTACGTAGTACATAATACTTCCATCACTTCCATGGATGATTACAATAACTGTTTCCGTTTCAGGAAGTTGTTGTTAGTTTCGCACTATACTATAATATATCCATATTTTAATAATAAAATTATTTTTAAGTGTGAAAATGTTAGATCATATTTAATATTAACACTATTAAATTTTTTCTGTTAAAACGTGTTAAAACTTAAACTAAAATCGACACTCTGGCTACGAATTAAAAAGTTAAAGCAGAATGTCATTATTGATTATTGCATAGAATATTTATTAAGGTGCTCTCTCCTGTATACGTAATGTTATTAATGCATCAACCACAAAGAGAAACAGACAATGGCTGTGTCTACTTGCATTATCGTATATAATTATATCAGGGATAGCTACAACTACTCCACGGGCACTTTTCAATTTCAGGACCCACAGACCTTTAGAGAAACTTAGTTATAAATCTCTTTGATGTCAACAAATAATATTATGTACACATTTCTATTTCTCACGTAGCGAAATGTGGACATGGCATCCTTTTATGTTGGATGCTGTTGCTTGTTGACAACGGCTAAAATAAGTTCATGATTGCAAGAGATATGAAAGAAAATAAACAAAGTGTAAGTGTACCATGGAAGTATTATGTACTATGTACGTAGTACTTACTAATTACTTCCATGAAGCTGGGGGCTAAATGTTTTCATTGCGAGAGTCTGTGACTAACATTACGAGAAGGATTGTATGGATTTGACAATAGGTTTGGCTCATTAAATGACCTCTAAAATGGTCGTGTCGATTTCGTATAAAAACTAAAATTACCTACTGAAGCGTGGCGACAGAGTGAGTAAAAAAAATAGCGAGAGTAATCAAGCCCGCTGGCAGGGAAATACAAATAACCAAGTAGTTGTCAGTAAGCAAGGGTTTATTTATGTTTTAATAAGGTGCATTACCTCCACGTGCCCTTATTACGGATTCTAATCGGTTCCGCATAGATTTTATTAGGGTTATATTGTAGCATTGGTGCGGGAGGGCTTGGATCAACGAACGATTGGTAGAAATTTAAATCAGTCTACGGTTTCTAAAGTATACAGAAAGTTTGTGGAGACCGGTTCTTACAGAAGGAGACATGGTACAGACAGGACTCGAGCAACCACCGGTCGTGATGACCGATTTATTGTTACAACTTCCCTGCGAAATCGTTTCCTCACGTCAGTTAACATCAAAACAGAACATAATGAAGTGCGTGGAGTAAACGTGAGTGCACGAACAATAAGAAGAAGGTTAAATGAAGCGGATATCACCCCTTTTAGACCAGCAAATGGTCCAAAGTTGTCTATAGCTCACAAACAAGCTCGCTTATGATTTGCGCGTGATCACCTGAATTGGACAGAAGAGCTATGGGCCTCCGTATTGTTCACGGACGAGTGTAGGACATGTTTATATGGTGCAGATGGTCGCAGAAGAGTCTATCGTCGACGTGGGGAGCGATATGCTCAGAGTTGCATTGAGGAACGTGTTCTTATTGGAGGTGGTTCGTGAATGGTCTGGGGTGGCATATCGATGAACGGGCGAACAGAACTTGTGTTCATAGACATGGTCCGTCAAAACGGTAATAGAGGGGGTTTGACTGCACATCGCTACATAACAGAGATCTTAGAAGATCACGTGGTGCCTTACATGGGATTCATAGGCGAAAATTTTACTTTAATGCAGGATAATGCCCGGCCGCACGCTGCTGCACAAGTTCGACAATATTGCGAAGAGGTTAGGATACGTACAATGAATTGGCCAGCACGCAGCCCGGATCTTAATCCCATTGACCATGTTTGGGACAATTTAAAAAGAGCTGTCTATGCGAGAAACCCTTTGCCCACGACAGTGGCAGCACTAAGAACAGCACGCACTTTCAGAAGAATGGGACAATATTCCGCAAGATCTTTTAATAACCCTAATAAAATCTATGCCGAACCGATTAGAATCCGTAATAAGGGCACGTGGAGGTAATACACCTTATTAAAACATAAATAAACCCTTGCATAAAGTTTGTGTCTATTGTTAAAACCAATTTTTTAATTAGACCAATTTTCCTATTTCTGTTTTTTCTTCAAAAAAGTCCTAAGGTCCTTTCCAGTACACAAACTTATACATAAGGATATGACCCTACGCTGTTTTAAAGTTTACGAACCAATCTAGAGGTTTTAATTTAAATCTGTATAGAAAGTTTGCATGCTTGGTTAAAATATTTATTTCAAAGTCGTCTATTACTGCAGTTTATGAGTCCGTCAGTGTATTTGTAAGTAAATATTTAGAAATATCTTAACTAACTAACTACATTTATTATACTTTGTTATGTCATTTTCCGTAGAATATTTTTG
The DNA here is from genome assembly GCA_963693495.1 of Malacosoma neustria. Classification (NCBI taxonomy): domain Eukaryota; kingdom Metazoa; phylum Arthropoda; class Insecta; order Lepidoptera; family Lasiocampidae; genus Malacosoma; species Malacosoma neustria. The sequence goes on from OY856375.1 coordinate 13,212,555, forward strand.
TATTAAGTATGATACTTGCGTAATGAATTGGTCACAGTAATTACAATAGACGACTTCCTTTCAGCGTTCTTTGTGTAGGCGATGGTAACTACTTTCTAATAAGTGGGCCGACCGCCTAACATTTACGTGTATAACACGTACTCTTTAGTCTCACGTGAATACTGATACAGCAGTTGCAATTAATTTAACTTACTATTACTAAGATTTAACTCTATAAATTTACAAAAGGCCCCCGGAATTCGCTAGATTAAAAACAGCAATTAAGGGGTCACTGTTAATCCATTTCTAATTGTATTTGGAGACAGCAACTGTCTACAAAAACTTCAATTTAAGAAAATATAACCCAAGAGCTATATATCAGCACCCGAAAAATGAGGCTAATGAAGCAATCAAGCAATATGGCCTCAGTTATTGTACCACTCCAAAATTGAGGAGGCATTAAGCACCCCCTATGCTCAGAGGTGATCTTACCAATAAGGTCGTGACAATTGTATTATTGATTGATCTACATATATCTTTGGAACTACTCAATCGGATTGTCTACTTGAACTTTTTTTCCAATTCAAATTAAACATTAGCTAATATAAAAACTAATAGGACAGAAACATTATTTATAATCATTTGTAAAAATTTAATTGTAAATACCGACAAGTCATTACAACAACATTATTCACAAAAGTATCATAATTTTAAGACATTTTTATAAGATGGGATATGTGCAGGAAGGATATGATTATGAATTGAGACCTTGGGGGCCTACCCTATAAAAATACCAAATTAAATAATAAATATTTTATTTTCCAATAAATCTTGCAAAACATTCATGTGTTAATTGTTGAATGTACTTAATTATTAAATCAGTTTCAAGTTAGCAAATTCTTGAGCCTTTTTAATAGCATCCTGTAATCCCTTAGGATTATTTCCAGATGCTTGGGCTGATTCAGCTTTACCACCCCCTTTGCCTTCCATTATATTAACAACAGACTGAATCCATTCAGATGCTAGTAATCCTTTCTCATTTGCAGCTTTGGGAACAGCAGCCAAACAATATATTTTATTTGCATCCAAGTCTGTAGAAAAGAACATTGCTGCAGTGTTAGGAGATAATTGCTTCACCTGCTTTAAAGCGCTGTCCAGTGCTTTTGTGTTCCCAAAAGCTTTTAATTCTGAAACAATAACTTTTGCATCTTTATTTTCTAAACACATTTCTTTTGCTTTTTCAATAACTTGATTAACTGTTGCTGCTTTTGCAGCTCTTTCTTTATCATCTAGTTGTTTTTTCAAATCTTTAAGCATTGTTCGCAATTCATCCTTTTTCCAGTAGGATATTTGAGCTTGGGACACATCATTTGTTACTTCAACAATTTTTTTCACCATTTCCTTTTGGTTTATATTTTCATTATTTTCCTTGATAAAATTAGCAATGTTGTTAACTTCATTCTCTAAGACACTTAATTTGTTGATGGCTTTTAAAGCTTCTGGCCCAGTAAGAGCGACAATTCTACGAATGCCCTTAGCAATTCCTTCTTCACTCACAATGACATAATCACCAATATGGCCTGTGCAATGTAAATGGGAGCCCCCACAGAATTCAACAGAAGTTTCAAAACCATACGATCCATCAGGATTATTTTCTAGTTCCTCAACAGGAATTCCAACAGAAACTACACGAACTGGATCAGGATAGTGTTCATCAAACATAGCTCTTAACCCCTTAATTTTTTTGGCATCTTTTAAACTTGTGTGTTTAGCATAGACTACTTTATTACCTTTTATTATTTCTTTGATTTGATCTTCAGCTTCTTTGATTTGCTGAACGGTCATTGGACCTTTGTTTGTAAAATCAAATCTAAGACGATCAGGCATCACAAGAGATCCACGCTGGTCAGAATCATTTCCAAGAACTTTCCTTAAAACATTATTTAAAATATGAGTACCAGTATGGTTGTTCATCACCAGTCTTCTTCTTTCTGTGTCTATTTGTAATGATAACTCGTCACCAACCTTAAGGGCGCCTTCTACTTTTCCAGTATGCAATATATACCCACCTTTTACTTGAACATTTTTAACTAAAAATTCTACACTTTCATCATTTACTTTAACCATGTAACCTTCATCAAAGATTTGACCACCTTGCTCAGCATAAAAGTTGGTTTTGTCTAAGATTAGACCACATTCTTGACCAGAATGAACATCATTGACAAACTCTTTATTGCTTCTGATAGCCAAAATTTTACCTGTACATGGAGCAAAGCTGTAGACTGTGTTTTCATTAATACTTAAGGGCACATAATTATATTTAGGAGAGTCATCAGTTACTGGTATCCCTTTATCTTGTAAATAGCTAATAGCATGAATGTCTAAAGCCAATAAGTCTTCCTGGCCTGCAGTTTTGCCTTGTGAAATTAGCTGAGATTCTTTCTTTGCTTTATCATATCCATCCATGTCTACTGACAACCCTTTCTCTTCACACATTAATTGAGTAAGGTCAACGGGAAAACCATAAGTATCATACAATCGCCATGCTATATCGCCAGGTATTATTTTTGAGTTAGAAAGTTTATCAATTGTTCTATTTAGCAAATTTCTTCCTCTAGAGAGTGTTTTCAGAAATTGTATTTCTTCTTCATTTATTAACTGAACAATCGATTTAGGATCCTTTTTTATTTCAGGGAACACGTGACCCAGTAAATCAACAACAGTATACACCAAGGACCCAAAAAAGCCAGGTTTAGCATTTAATTTTTCAGAAGCATATCGTACTGCTCTTCTCAGAATTCTTCTAAGCACATAACCTCTACCTGTGTTGTCTGGGCAGCCACCATCTGATAAGGCTATTGTCAATGTTCTCGCATGATCAGCTAATACTCTGTAAGCCATATCAATCCCATCAACATCATCAGCACCAACCTTTCCAGTATAGGGTCTTATACCGCTGCCAATTTCAATAGCTTTGAAGAGAGGCATAAAGAAATCAGTGTCATAATTAGCCCTTTTGTTTTGAATTACGGACACTAATCTCTCGAGCCCTAACCCACAATCAATGTGTTTTTTAGGTAAAAATTTCAAAGACCCATCAGATTCTCTGTTGAATTGAATAAAGACAAGATTCCAAATTTCAAGTACATCTGGGTCATCCATGTTGACTAAGTGAGCAGCATTGCGACCTCCAATTCTATCATAATGAAGTTCAGAACAAGGACCACATGGGCCAGTGTCACCCATCTCCCAGAAGTTATCCTTCATACTTCCAGGTAAAATGTGGGATTCTGGGAGACCCAGATTTAACCAGATATTTTTACATTCTAGGTCTGGCTCAAGGCCAGATGCTTTATCTCCACCAAAATATGTGACATACAGTCTGTCTGGTGACAATTTGTAAACTTCAGTCAAAAGTTCCCAAGCCCAAGAACATATCTCTTTCTTAAAGTAATCACCAAATGACCAATTCCCCATCATTTCAAAGAAGGTGTGATGATAGACATCTTTACCAACATCATCTAAATCATTATGTTTGCCTCCAGCTCTAATACATTTTTGGGTATTAACTACACGCACATATTGGGCCATATCAGAATTGGGATCTACAGAACCTAAAAAGATAGGCTTGAATTGGTTCATGCCAGCATTGGCAAACAACAAAGTGGGATCATCTAAAGGAATTGTTGAAGACGAATGAACATACTTGTGTTCTTTACTTATGAAGAAATCAATGAAAGTTTGGCGAATTTCATCTCCACTCATTGTTGTATTCATCTGAAAAAAAAAACCACAAATGAATTATGATGTCAATAAGCTATTAAATCTACATAATACAAGCTGCAGTATTTTTCTTTAAATTAAAAAATATATTAGATCATTCTATATAGAATTTACAAGTTATTTTAGTCTACATGAATACAATATATTCATGTAGAAAATAATCAAAAACTAAATACTCAGTTAATTTCACAAGCAACCACTATAACCCATATTTTACAAACTTAAAATCTGAGTTTTAATTGTATTGTTGCCATATAGAATTATACTTATCACAAAAAATGGATTTTGGATAGTACAGGGGCTTACCAGTACAGGTGCTATTGCACCTGTTTTATCCAAACAGCTTTTACAGATTTACCGACACTTATGGCCTTACTCTCTCTAATTATATCTATAGATACTTATGTGTATGTATAACCTATACTGTAGCAATACCCAGGGATGGAAAAAGCACTAAATTCATGAATATATTGCTGGCACAGCAAAATTTCAAACCGGATTTCGCAATAGGAATTGAAAGTAATAGTTATAATCAATAATGTCAAGAAATAAGTACATAACGGACTTGAGAAATTCACCTTTCTAACATATTGCATCAGATAAATTAAATGTAAAAGGTGTATGACATCAAAAACGACTTGGTTTTATTGTTATATATTTGGTTCATTTAACTTGATTATTTCAACCGTATTAAACAGAAACATATCAGTTATTAAAATTGAACAGACCTTATCCCGGGGTAGATAACATATGGGTAGTGAAAATAAACTAAATGTAAAATGGTAAAAACCTGAGTGCTACTTTTATAAAAACGTGTGTTTATATATATATAAATTTACCTTTGTTTGATGAATTTAAGACAATCCACTAAAAGAAATAAGTTTAGCGAAACCACGACCACGACACTGCATTAGTTTAGTGATGTACAAGTAATACTTGTCAAGTATGATTACAAAATAAATATTAGTTACTGTTACTACGTATGATGAAATTATAATTATTTACTTTGGTTAAATTGAAGATTCTCATAAAATATTTCTCAACTAAAATGCTTGAAATTCAAAAATAAAAAATATCTATACATACATACATACATATGTACACACGTAAGGCAAAACAGAATGAAAATAGCTAAAGATTTTATCCCGTATGCCGCAACGCTTTGTTTGTAGAGGGAATGATAAATTAATAAAATAAAAATACATTCCGACAATTATCCTCAAAAATATATAAATGCACATTAAAATTTTTTTAAAAGATAAAAGTCACTTTTATCCTGCATTTTTACAATGGCCTATCATTCACCACCATATCCTATCATTTAAAATCACATACACATGTGTATATTAATGAAAATACTTTTTTTATCTCTACTGATGTAAAACACATATTGTAGTTATATAAATATTTAAGTAACTACTGTAAATATAGTTACGAGTTTCCACCGTAAAAATTTTACTCTCATATTTTTTTCAAACGCGAAAAAGATGTATAACTTCTAAAATTTCGTATTATTTTATCACAATAAAACTTATGAAAAATCAATTTTATTTCGTATAACGTGAGACACATTTTATAATTTAATGAACTACGAAGAGAAAATTTTAGTTACTTTATTTCTAAAATAATGCAAAATTAAGAATAATTCAAAAGTTCAAACATTTGTGTAGACTTTTTTGATGTATGTATTTTTAGATATACCAAATTTAGTTGTTCATAAAACCATAATTTCTAAAACTAAGTAACTTATTTCTTGGATTTAGCTTCACATTCAATATTTTGTAAATTTTCTTGGTTCAAAGTGCAACTACTGAATTAGTTTATTAACTACATTAATTACGAAGAAAGGCTAGAAGTACTAAAAATGTAACAATAGGTACTAGTATTCTACATCACTAGTATTCTACGCTAGTGAACGGATAGACTCAACGTCAGCATTAAAGTCAGCACATGACATTTGACACATCATACTCTTATGTTGTCCGTTCGTAAATCGATTGCATGATGTTGGAACTAATTAATTATTGGAACTTATTTCAAGAAGTTTTTATTTTATTTATGTAACGGACATATTCCCAATATTTTTAGGAAGATCATTACTTTTTTCTAAAATAATGAAATCATTTAACCTCACTAGATAAAGACAAAAATATTTCTAAATAATTATTTTATTATTATTGCATATTTCTAAATAATCATACTACTTCGTATGTACCTCGGTGTTCACTCATATTTGGAGCACCGCCTGGATGGACGGCCGTCGCCTCCTTCTGCGAGGCAGTCATGTCCGCAAAGGAGGCGGCGGAGCGGGAGCGGGAGTCAACCACCACACTCCCCTCCCGCCAACGCAGGCCACGCCGGCGGCGCCGGAGGGCCAGTAACGACCTCCGGCCGCCGTAAAAAGCGGCCGCGGGCGGCCCCTCGGGGGAGAACCCGCCGCCCGCACTATTACCGCGAGGGTGAGGGCTGCGTGCTGTTCCGCAGCCCCCCCTCAACTCCTAGAGTTGTTAGGAGAGCGCCGGGGGGACGAAACCCTGACCCCCTGGCGCCAACACTTTAGAAGGGGCCCGCCTCGAGACAAAGGGCGGGCCGGCGCCGGCCCGGGCCACGAGATCGGCAGGCCATATATCCGTGGGCCCGGGCGTAGGCGATAGGAGAACAGCGGGGTTTTTTAGTGGGTAGTCGGAAAAATCCCGGAGTCCCACATATCCCTCGGTCCCCCCGGGCCGGGGGAACCCGTCAAGAGAGGTTTTTCCCCGAGACCAAAAAAAAATATTTGGAGCACCGCGGCTGCAGTTTACAGGTCTTAACAAGTGTGCAAAACTTTGAATTTTAGTTTTATGTTCGTTCAAAGTGGGTAAAAATCGAGTCCGAAAATTCCGTTAAAAATATATATGTATATAGGTCAAGTTAACAACGGTGCGGTAAAAAAAGGCAGGCGCCTCAGAGAAGCGATGTTTGTATACCTCTCTAAGTAAATTTTTATTGTTAAATGATATCTGTTTATAGTGTATCAAGTTATCATTTATATATTATATTGTCACCAGGTCATCAGAATACTTTCAGTTAAATAAATTTATCCATAATATTGCCTTGCAAAAAAACACTGAAAATCATGGACCTTTAAAATAGGGACAAGACATATTGTTCTATACGTACAATTGCTGAAGGCACACACATAAACATATATCTATCTCGTTCTTACTCAGCACTGTAACTCATAGGTAAACAACGTAACCAGTATTTCAGTGCGTACATAAAGTGAATCATGAATATACTTACACTTAGGCCGACTTGCACAACCAATCACTAAACTGATTTAGCGCTAAACTTATATAAATCGTCATTCTGTCCCTGTCACATTGACAACATTTGACTGGAACAGAATGACGATTTAAATAAGTTTAGCGCTAAATCAGTTTAGTGATTGGTTGTGCAAGTCGGCCTTAGACTATATATAGTCTAAGTACTTACACAATCAGGTTTCAGGCCGAGAATTCGCCATTTTAAGCGCACAAATGTTATTGTCAGAAAAAGTCGTGGTATGAATAAAAATAACTAATTATCTTTCAATATTTTGCTTGTGATTTAAAATAATTGAGGCCAAACGTAAATAATTACGTCGCAAATATGCCAGTGTGTCGTGTGTAGTGTAATAGGGTGCGGCATAAGAAAAACACAAAATCAGCCAACTTTAACAATATTGGTTATTGTTAATGTTGTCGAGCAAATAAAGGAAGATTTACATTATAATTAGCAAGGTTCATATGTGCAGATATAGGTCATAAATGGATTTGACTTATTTAACTATATTTTTACGCTTAAATAATGTTAATTTAATGGCGATATAGGCGATGGGCGTTCGTGGTGTGGGCGTCTTAACCGACCTTTTCAACCAGACCCTCCTCACCGGTACGATCCCGAGCCAATGGAGACTGAGTATTATTAGTCCAGTCTTCAAAGGCAAGGGATCGGTGCAGGAGTGCGGTAGATACCGAGGGGTTAAGGTTATGTCCCACACCATGAAGCTCTTCGAAAGGGTTATCGACTCTCGGATTCGACAGGAGTGCACTGTCTCGGAATGTCAATATGGGTTTCGCCCTGGTCACGGGACAATGGACCCTATTTTTGCCCTTAGGACTGTCGCGGAGAAATACAGGGCGAAGAATACGCCTCTGCATTGCCTGTTTCTTGACTTGCAGAAGGCCTTCGACTGTATTCCTCGCGCGATAATCTGGTGGGCATTGCGATCCAAAGGGATTCCAGAGGCCTATATTGACATCATCCGAGACGTGTACCGTGACTCCGATTCCGTAGTTCGGACCGCTGTTGGCGACACAAAACCTTTACCCATCACCGTCGGGGTGCACCAAGGATCCGTCCTTAGTCCGCTTCTGTTTAGCGTGGTATTAGACGTATTGTCAGACAGCATCAGAAAATATAAAGCCAAATGTAAAATATATTTATATTTGCTCGCTACATTTTGATGATAAATGTTTCAACAAAACTCTGGATGTGACTCGACTACGAGATGATGCTGTGCCCTTCAAATTTGTAAGAGTAAGATAATACTGTATATACTTTTATAGTTAGTATTGATATACTTTTTTTATTATATACATATTTTAATACATACATATTATTTTACAACAAAACGTGCTAAAAGGATCAAAATTAATATACAAGTTTTTTATGGTGGGACGATGATCAGCAGGATAGTCATTGGACTGTCGGCTTATTATATAATTCCTGCTCCGCCTTCGCAGTCGAAGGCCTTAATATGTCTTCTTGTGCCTCTCACTCTCATGGAGACTGCTCGTATAATTGAAATTTGTACTTTTACTTTTAGCCTTTGATATACTTGTTGCTGCTACATTATTACTGATACTCTAGTTACGACTACTTGTGGTCTATGTCATTCTCATTCTATATAACTATTTTAGAAAACTTATGAGTTTTGTGGCTGTGATTCCAACCAAGAAACGTATTTGCCCAATTTGAATGATAATGTCATCATTTAAGCAAACTTTATGAAAAAAATACTGTCGACACAATTTTCCTAAACTAATATTTCAATATTTTGCAGCAACATGCCAGCTAACATAAAACTGGCATATTCAAAGAAAATCAGTTGGAAACAATTCCTGTTTTGGCCGGTCCTGACACCTCTACCTTGGTAAATGCTTATATAATTTATATTTGTTTACTAATACCATAAATGGAAATTTATCATCAATCATGTAAACTATTACCTTACACCACAACTTTATTTACAGGCCCCTCTAAAAGTCTCTCTAAATATGTCGCGTTTTAATTGTAGATTCCCCTAAAGACTGGCCTTGCACTGAATCCTGCTCCTGCTCCTATTTCTGGAACTTCAGGAGCTGCAACATCAGCAGTAAGTAACTTATTTATCGATAGATGGATAATTTAAGAACTGCCAATTTTTGGACAATTATTTCAGTACCTACCAGTTTTGCTCGCGGCTTTATTTGCGTAGAATTAATAGGTACTTCAGTTAAAGAGCCCACCCATAGATTATCAGTTCGCCCGACGATATCAGCCTGGCAAGTAAACAATGCCATATTGACAAATTGATAAAAATTGTAGATTAGTTATTTATTTATAAAAAATGTCTCAATACTTTTTTCCTAAGAGCCACCATTTTTTAGATATATGCTGATGAAGAGACATGCGATGTGTCATTATTGGGGCAATTTACTTGCACCCAGAATGAAGAAGACAAACAAGGAGAACAGGAAGCAGAAGTTTCTGATAATATACATTTTGATGGATAAATTTTCCTATTTTTTTTAATTTACAGCCCTTTTGTCATTTTCAACCCTTGCCAATATCTATAGTCATTCAATTTAGTGCTCCAAACTCCAAATTGAACAGAATCACAACAGATCTGTGGAATAGGCCTACCGAGGAAACCACATTAAAAAAACGCGCCAAGTACACTACCTCAAAGGTGGCGTGGAAACGTGTGCATATTATGACGATTACAAACAGTTATCCATTGTTTTTGTGTATCCACTAAAAATTCTATCAATAAAGATTTGTCTTTTTAATTTTTTAGTTTTTTTGTTCATCGCACTAAATATATAATATTCCCCCGGTATGTGTGTGTCGTGTGAATTCGTGTGTAATAACAAGCATCAAATAGTGATATGTTTTTGTGTACCTTTTGAGAAATATAGAAAAATAAGTAATAATTCATATTATTTACTAACATGGGTATATTTTTTACATTTTCATTCATAAAAACCCAAATCAGCAGCAGGTCATTTTACGAAGTTGTAGGTGAGTTTTGCTTTTTAATATATATTTATAAAATAATTAAATCCAAACGAATATTGTGTGTGTAATCATATCATTATAGAGTAAACTTCAAATCTAATAATTAAAAAATACGTGTATTTAGTCGCAAATGCGAAAATTTCGACCTCAAAAATACGAAAACAGAAAAGTCGGAATGCTGACAAATACGTATTCGAGGGTTCGGTCAAAAGTTGTTTTTTTGTATATTTTTGTTCCAAACATGTGGCTTTTTTCATTTGAATGAATGCCTAGTTTCATGTAAATCATGAATAATTAATTATTATACCACTTGTAAGCACATATTCTGCAAAATATTAGTTTTAATGAGACATTGTTTTTTTGTACCACTTTTGAGTCTCATATTTGATACCTTCATACTCAAGGTCTGTTTAATATATCAACATGCCATTGTTTAAACTAGCTTCGCAGTACGCTTAAATTATTGTAAACAAACAATAAAATATGACGCCCACTTGAGATGACCGTTTGAAGTGGCGTTTTTTTGGTACCTTGTTTATAAACACGTGCAGTACCTATAAAATAATTGTATTGGAACTTATGCTATTTGGTTTTTATTTCATCAAATACTTAATAATGTACAAGAAATTAATAATTATACATCCATCAAGGTCTTTTTTCTTCTTTTATTTTATAATATTTGGAAAAGATAATTTTTAGGTAACCGATTTTATTTCTCATAGAACAGTTTCAATTCAATTCAAAAGCAAGTGTAGTTACAGAAATTACATAACCAATCTATCTAAGAATACAAATCAAATTGGATTTTGTATAATTCCATTCGAATTTTAATAAAAAATCAATTTTCCTGAACTTATTACCTAAAAAAATCTGCCATCTGAAAAAATTTTAAACTGTCAAGTGTCAACACATATGTGGCATTTTTATTTTGACAAGCACATAAATTGGTAATGGACGTAGGGGTGTTCACGTAAAAAAAGCATCGATATTTTTTCGATATAATATATCATATTGTTCTAACGATACTATACGATATATTATATTATTATATCGATATATCGTAAGTAATTTATATTTAACTAGTCCTTAATCTGAAATAATAAATATATTCCTGGCCACAGTCATTTGCTATTGGGAGCGTTCAATATATTTAGCTCGAAAGCCGATGGCGAACTAATTCGCTCTTGTAATTCTTTAGTTATTTTTATCTGACTACAAAAAGGAGGCGGTTCTCAATTCGAGTATTTTTTTACATTCTGCGATATCTCCGTCAACTATGGACCGAATTTTAATAAACATTATAGTGTAGGTTATTCTGTACTGAGAACGAAGCGATCAACACAAAACAGAACGTTCATAACCTCTTTGAATGATTTTATGACTTACCATCAAGGCATTTAAACCAGATGTTTAATTTATTTCATCATTCTTTCTCTTGACCGACATCACGTGGTCCTGATGTTAGATTCCAGTTCGACTATTTTCACTCAATAGTTTATACTTTCTTCATCATTGATTAAATCTTCATTCAAAATTATGACTATTCTACACTTTTTAACAATTTCACACTAAATTTAAACATTTTTAGAAAAATACACTGCAGAGCGTTTTCAAAACATTGTGTGCTTGTGCTTTTAATTTCTCACGATATTTGATATATCGGATAAAATATATCGATACTGGATGATTCGATAATATCGGGTTGAAGCGATATATCGCATCCATATATCGATATTTTATGAAATATCGATTTATACGCCCCTAAATGGACGGTACTATACTATACTATTACTAGTTACTACCTCTCGTAAGAGAGTAGTACTGTAGTATTTAGTGTATTCTTTGTATACTGTATAGTAATTACTTATCGCGCTTGGTGTGATCTTTAGAAAATTTAATCAGTTTATGTTATGTTGTTTATTCAAGAAATATACGAATTGATCGAGGTTTAAATATATGACAAGGAAATAAATTTAAGGTTATTACAACCAAAGCCGTCTAATTCTTTATGGTAATAGATAACTATGAAATGTACAAAAATATTTTTACTTCAGACCAAGTTTCCATCATTCAATCATGGATATTTATTTCTTCCAGTTGATATGGCGCTGAATAATTACATAAAATATAATTATGTTACCTTATTTCGGAAACTTCTTCAAGCAAAACCGTTTTCCAGTAACTCTGCAAGTAATGGGGACCAATTAATGAAAACTTCATATAACCAAAACAATATTATCAACAGTGTAACTGCTACTGAAGATTTTTCAGACGTCACTCCATTTTTCCGCGAATCATTTAACTTAGCAGCGTATGCAAATAGTTCAGAAACATTACAACAATTAATTAAACTGAATGTAAACTTAAATAAAATTGAAAAGAAACCATATGTGGCCGAGAAGCTGTTGAAGCTAGATTTAAATTCAAAGAAGGATCATATTGTATTTTTAAATAATTATGTTGATATGGGACATATAGGACTATTCATAACTAAAAACCCATTGATTTTTTATGAACGTTTAGATGACTTAAATGTTAGAATTAATTATTTAATGTCTAAAAAGTTTAATATTGATCAAATAAAGCAGATTATTTCAAGGAATCCATTTTGGTTAATGTTCAGGTGAGTGTCACATTTTTTTCCTGTAAATAAATTGGTTTGGTATAAGAATAAAGGATGTGAATGGATTGAAACTGAATATGCTCCATATTCATGTAAACAGAGCTCAGTTGTAAAAGTAATTGTGTTTAGACAACATTTCCATGCACACTTTATCATATGCCTTTTCATGATACTTTCTTTTGTAAAGTGTAATAATAACAAGCAATTATCAGTTATTCTGAGTAAAATAGTCTTGGAAGATAAGATTGATTTTGAATTAATAGGACCTCTATTATTTAGAAAAATTTGGCATTAGTATTCTGTACCAACAAAAAAAAAAAACATCTAATAAGAATGAACAACTTACCTTTATAACTTGCTTCTTTTTAAATTAAGATCATATGGCCAGCCCTATTTACTTGTGCATGAGCACTGTGTACCAAATTTTAACTTGAATGGGCTATGTACTAATGAGTTACTTTCATTTCAGCACTGTGAGAATTGACAGAAGACTGGGATATTTTCAAGATAAATTTAGTCTTAATGGTGAAGAAATGAGATGCTTAACAGTAACAAATCCAAAATTGATTACATATAGTCTCAAGCATGTCCAATGCAATTTATTTATAATAAAGGAAGAAATGGGATTTGAGGATCATGAGATAAAACAACTGATATTGGTCAAACCAAAGCTGTTAATGATAAGTAGGTGTTGAATATTTTCCTATGGCTATTCTAGCAAAAAATTCTTTGGGTAATGCTTTATAACCTTATAACCTATTACCTACTTACAGACTGAACTGCTATTTTATTTTCATACCATATCCATGTACGAGCAGAGAAAGAATTCTGACCTCTGTGGCCGGGGTCGGCCTGTCGTAAAAGGCGACTAAACTATCCAAGCTAGGTGACGGTAACTGCTTAATTTTATGTGGGTTTAAGGCGGTTTACACATGCCGCAGCATCGTCGCCGCCGCAGCGCTAGTCCCCCTTGGCTTTGTATGGAGCCTTACATACGACGCCGTGGTGGCGGCGGCAAGTTTATGTACCGCGGCTAAGGCTCCATACAAATCCAAGTGGGACTAGCGCTGCGGTGTCGCTGCAGCATAATGTGTAAAACGCCTAAGTCTGCTGTCCTGCAGCAAAAAAAAATATTTTTAACTAGGTAATTTTATGTTTTTTAGGACTTAATTGTCAACATAACCAGGATGACATAAAAATATTTGATAAGAATTTAATGCTAATACATTTAAATGTTTTTGTAATAACATTAATTAGTACATAACATTAACACCTGCATAGTGAGATCACCGGTATGAGTTGTAACCTGCCAGTCTGCCTTGTATAAATGACAGGTACGCTGACCTTTCCCTCTAGGGATAGGGAGTCCAGGCAGTGGAACATTATAGGCAGTTATTATGTATTATTTATAGAATGTTTTCTTTTTTTAGATGATAAAGCCCTGATACGAAGATTTGATTACATTCACAACATGATGAAAGTGTCTCACTCAGAGATCCTGAACAATCCAGAGTTATTACTATGCAGAAATTTTATACTTAAACAGAGGCACATGTTCCTACAAAGCTTAGGGCGAGCCCAGTATAATCCAAAGAAAGAGAATTTTGTACCTTTGAAATCTTTAATTGAAGACACTGATGTGGAGTTTTGTAAAAAATATGCAAAATGTAATGTAACTGATTTTAATGATTTTTTAAAAACATTATAATAGATTAACCAGCTTTTCCTAACAGTATTTTATTTTGAAATGCATTTAGTGAATGATATAAAAATGCGTCCAGAATACCCGCCACAGTGAACACTCCACCAACTATGGCACATATATTGGTTGCGAAGTGTCCTATTGATCTGAAACAAAAAATAAAAACTTTACCTACACACTACAAGGAACTCTGTTTTATATTTTATTTTATTCATTAAAGCTCTTTGTAGTTAATTTAAAAGGAATATATTACCTCTCTTTCTCTGTATATTTCACCATCAATGGAGATAACTCGTAGCTGAAAAATGCTCCTGGCATACCAGATTCTGCATTGTTATTCGATACTGACTTCTGATGTCTTGTTACGGAAAATTGGTTTGTATGAAGAATAGTCCCATCTAATTTCACATACATTGTTGGCACAATTTTCAGATAATACTGAAACATTACAGCTCCTGTAAAAAGTATTCACCAGTAAGAATTGCAGTGACTTCGTAAACCTTTAAAAATGTATTGTCTTAAAGAGTAAAATAGATTCACTCCATGGACAAAACTTTAGCACAATTTTTTATAATTACTCTTAATTAAAATATTTTTTAGCTTTTCGATTCTACGATTGAAGACGGTAAGATAAGACATTCATGTCAATGTTAGAAAGAGATAGCTATTGTTTACTTATAGGTTCCGCGGTCCGCATCAGATCGTGCCGCTTGAACGGCGCGACAAAACTGTAACATATAGGGCTTCTGCACACGTACCACGACCACAACTACACCACATGGCCGGGTGTATATTTCGTATTGAAAATGAATAGGAGTATTCACATTTACCACATTTTGCAGTCGTTATCGACCGTGTGTGAGATACCGACCACATCGCAAACACAACGTTGCGTCGACGCAACGACTTACCCTCCCTGGTTCATTCATACAACGCAACCACATCGACATTTTGTCGGTACCCCAACGCAACTACAAAAAGCTGCAGCGACACTATTCACACGTAACCACTGCTTGACAGCATTTTGTCGTTGCGACGTGGTGTGGTCGTGGTACGTGTGAAGAAGACCTAAGCACACACGGCACACGCAGTGTTCGCTTGACCAGCAAAGGATTAATACGTGTTGTTTTTGTTTTGTGAATGCCATTCGTATTTCAAATTATTACGACTTTAAAATATTAGTTTAATTTTTTATAATGCCTCGTGGAAAAAACCAGTACAGATGAAATTAAAATTATCAATAATCTAAAAAAACAAGAAATGAATGTCACAAATAGCAAATATACATAGATAATAATAATACATAGATCTAGAAAAGTCGTGAATTATTTAAAAGATCCGGAAAATTACATTAAAAAAAACCAGGGGGCCGTCCAAGAGTCGTGTGACCTCTATTGTCATTTTCTTACTATCCGTAGTATATGAGAATATGGGGGGGGGGGGGTTGATCAACGTCTCCTAACTGATGAAAAATTTTTTATTTATTATATTATAGCATTTAAGAAAAAAGAAAGTCCTTGTTTTCCAATTACAGCACTAGAGCGCATTATGCGACATAATGCTCAACGTTGATATTTCAACTACAGTAACGCTTCGCACAATCGAGCATTCTCAAAAGTGATGCGTGCAGAAAATTAACAAGTGTTTTTTCTTTAAGTTGGCATTGATCGAAATTTTATTTATATGTATATTATCGTTAGTAATATTGTTTATTGTTGAAAAAAAATTTTAAAGTTGTCGTTTCGTCATAGTTTTCTGGCAATAATCAAAGTTAATTCAAACTGTGTTAAAAAAATAAATATAAGTATGGATTCACGTTCCAATGTACCATAAGCATAATTCGGCATTGTGCGCCACTGAGTCACATTATGACTGTAATCGGAAAACAAGGATTGTTACAGAAACCACCTAAATGAAAAACAAAAACGAACGCTTACAATTTGCCGAAGAACATATATCATGGAAAAAAGTAGCGTCATGTAATATTTTCAGATGAAAAGAAATTTAATTTGGATGGCCCTGATGGATATAAACGTCGAACAATTGGAGAGTAAGATCGAATCTTTAACTTTAGAGGCTTTGCAATCAATCACTCCTGAAAATTGAAAAAAGATCATGTGAAGAGACTGGAAGAAGAATACTGACGAAAAGATAGATTGGTCGACGAGTTATTTATCCCGTGTTAATAATACACGAGAAATGATACTAATTCTGACGAAACATCAGACTCGGATATCAATTCTGAGTCTGTTAAAGATTATATGAGTGGAGTTGAAGAGTTAAGATTTTAAAAAATGTGATGAATGATGATTAAAAGTTAAACATTATTCAAACATTTAGTTTTAATTAAATTAACACATATAGCGGCCGGAAGATACCCGGAGCGCGCCACGCGTGGCAAGCCGCCTTTATGATACTCGCCACCCGGGATTTTCCTCCAGCACTCCAGCCAGTGTCTCCATGACTTCATATGTAAATTGAGAGTTACCGCGTTGCACGGGTGAAAATACGGTGTTTTTGAAAAAAAAATACGGTGGATCAGCTAAAAGTATACCGTGTAAATTACCGTGTCATTTTTCAACGAATAAAAAACATTATGAACCAAATCAAGTCCAATTTTAATAATTTACTAAGAAATAAAAAAAAAAAATATTAAAATTAATGTACTGCTAGCATGTCTTTTAAGAACGCTCTTTTCCGAACTGATACATGAGTTACAAAGTGAACAAATTGCTTTAACTCATCCTTGGAATTTTTTAAACCGTGTAGAAACTTCTTTCAGTTTACACCATTCAACTTTAAACTTTTGTTTATAATGCTTCCTTTTCATTCCAATTCTAGCTGTTTTGATAGAACAAGTTGGTCTTGTGTCGCTATCAGAACTTTCAGCCTCATTGAACCAATATTAAGCTATTAATAACACAACTCACACACAGTAATAAAACAAATATTAAACTTATTAAAACAGAAAAAACCTCTAAGACTTATAATTTAGGATTATTCAAACAACAAAAGCTTGAAACAGTAGATTTCTGTTTGTATATGCGTATTCTAGAAAACACAACGTCATTTATTCATCATTCAACACACTTAGGATTTTGATAATTACATTTCACTCCTTCCTGTATGCTTGATTAAGATCTAAAATAGTTTGCCAAGGTTTGGTAGTTTTTATCTGAGTATGATGAAGTAGATTATATTCGGGGATTCCAAGCAACAAAGAGCAGTGTTGCTATTACAAAAGATGTTAAGTTGACTGAGATTTGTTTTATGCAGTATGTGATGAATTAATATTGATAACTTAATTGTAATGATATTACGGTGACTTATGACACGGTAATCCCATATTACCTTAACGGTAGATTAAGACCAAATTACGGTGCATCTACGGTAATTACCGTGTATATGGAGACACTGACTCCAGCCGCAATACTCCGCCTCCTCCGCCGTTGGCAGTAGAGTAGACAGTCGCCTTCTCACCGCGCGCGATCGTGTCGTGATCATAAATAATTTTATAAAATGTCTTATATTCTTGTAAACGTTTCCTCGATATTTTAAATAAACTATTTTGCACCCGTCGTTTAACATATGCAAACCCGGAACCATACACATCAAATTTCCTATAAAAACTTTTATTAATAAATGAGAATATTACGTTTTGTTAACTGTACTTTTTCTTTGCTGATGACGTCACAAGGGCGTTAATTTGACAAGGTTCAAGCGCATTACCAATTTGCGTGGTTTATACACTCATATTTTATTGGTTCGACATTTTATTTCAAGATCAGCATTAAAGGTTCATTTATTAATAATAATGAAAAAGATAAAACTTTCTTTATATAAAACGTTACTTTTTTCATTATTATTCAATAAATGTACCTATAACTAACTTACGTTAGTCTTAAATAAAAAGTATGATCTAAGATCAATATAGTTCTTTCAAACGATATAATCATTGTACAATACTGACAATTCGTCTCTAGTGTCAATGTCAGTGTGTGTGTGTGGTTGATGTCAAACTTAATTGTCAAGAGAAAATTTCAAAGAATTATTTCGTAGTATCAAAAAATTTACAATAAATTAATAAAATGCCTGTTCCGGGTGGCCTATACCAAAGCCAGGGACCTTCTTGTTTTGATAAGATGAAAATAGGTTTTATGATTGGATTTTGCGTCGGTATGGCCAGTGGCGGATTATTCGGTGGTTTCACTGCATTGAGGTTATTATTTATTTTATGAAATATAAACTATTATAAGAAATTTAAAGTTAATTTGTATACTTAATAAATGCATAAAATGTATTTATCAGATATGGAGCACGCGGCCGTGAACTAGTACATTCAGTGGGAAAAGTTATGCTACAAGGAGGAGGAACATTCGGGACTTTTATGGCTATAGGAACTGGGATTCGTTGTTAGAATATTTCTTTTGGTTTGCTTTTGTATATATTAAAATTAATTAAAATTTAGTCGGTACTATTATATTGTGTTTAATTTGTTAATTTTTCATTGTTCTTTTGTTGCATTAGCAACCCACTTTGCTACTGTTTGAATACTTATACAAACAGTAGCTGGCTTATCATTAAATCTTGTTTTTACTACTAGCTACTATTAAGCAGGCTGTTTTATGAACTCATTATCAATGACTGATAAATTAAAATAAGACCTACAATATAATTGCAGTAACATTACTGTGTAATATAACTATTGCATCACTTATTATGCAAGCAATGTAACATTTATTTATAAAAAAACATTACTAAAGTAAATTTAAAAGGCCACAGTAAGTGTGTGAGAACAATATCATGCATACCTACTATGTATATGTAAAAATGATACATAATTAAAACTATGAATAAGCACCAATATTTTAATATTACTCATAAAAAGCATCCTCAGAACGCTACATCATCATTTTAGTATTTAATCCCAGTTGCAACCAAAACATCCTCTTTGGAGTCTGGGGTCTGCTTTCCAAATTTATGTTGTAATTATTTAAGACATGTATTGAAATTCAGAATACTTAATTTGTTGTTATCAACGCAAAACCTTTCCTACATCACCATAATCCAATTTGATTCTTTTTAGGATGGTTTTACACCATACACTACAAAGAAAAACTCACATGAGCTGCCTCTATAGTTGCTCATGTATACAGACTTATTGCACCAGCAAGCGTGGATAGCTTGTGCAATGCATGATGGAGTTGCTTGAGAATAGCAGTCTGCTTAATGTGATGAAGATCTAGTACTTTTCCGACAACCCTACAAATCCTACACCAGTATGCATTCATTTCACAAATCTCGAGACATCTCCGGTGTATTAAGGGATGCACTGTGGCTCCATATCATTTGTGATCATAAAGTATTGCTTAAGTAAGAGACCATCTTAAATTACATTATCATCAAGCCTGTATGTACTAATTGTCTGTGAAACATGGTCAGTTCTAGTAAGTGATACAACAGGGGCTGTGTTCCATGGTGATGAATATGTTGCGGTGGATATGTGAAGTTGTGTGGAAGACCATCATTTGAAACTCCTGCATCCACAGAATCCATAATATCTTTGACATACTGCAGGAGAGTCACTTGCATTGGTTTCTATGTTTTACAGCGACTAATGACCTCGCTACCAAATCTATGCTGGGCTCTATCAGAAGGAATAAGAATACTCAGGAAGAATGGGCACTATTGATGATATCGCTATGTAGGTTTCCTCTCTCTTTTTATTTCTGTAGGTCAGCAGAGAGACTGATGGCCCATTAAATAGCAGTTACCTATTGATGTTGACCACGCCATGCGACGCTAACATGCTGCCATCCGCGGAGGGGTACTAAAACCTGGCCACTTAAGACGCCAACAACACAAGGTTATTATGGCGGCATATTTCGAAATCAGGGGTGTTTGCTATCCAGGTGGGTTAGTTGTTCTACCACCTAGCTAGTCGTTGTTTTGCCGCCTTTTACGACAGGTCGCCGCCGGCTGCGTCACTATTCCACCCCAGCACAGAGAAAACATCTAGTCTTTATGTCTTTCTTCACCTTGCAATTGTATTTTAATATGCATATTAGTTGGGAACAATTGCCCAAGTGGTTGCATCCCATTGTGGGAATCTAAACCTTGATCTCTTAATTGAGTATGATACCATATGGCTACCACTATGCTTGGATTATTAGGTGAAAGGATGGGAACTTTTGGATTCAATTTTAATACATTATTCCAAATAAAAATAAATTACCTACCTTCCGTGGCAAGTCCTGTAACTCCATCTAATGGGGCAGTGTTTCCACTTTCAATGTCTGTGCCAAATGACAAATGTTTAATTATATGAGTAGTATTGAAGACTGAAGAGGAAAATGGCTGCACATCGTGAACATGGACATGGTTTATAGTGAAACTTTTCCCTGGAGCAATATGGAAACTACCACCAACCTACAAAGAGAACATCTGTATAAGCTCAAAATAGATGATACGAGTATGATGAGAACTAGTGGAAAAATAATGTGGTGAATAGAACCACTTTACAATGCTGTTTTTATGTAAATAATGATCACAGTAAATCATGAACAGTTTTCCATACATTAAAATATTGATCAGTTATATTTTTGCTCAACAGCTTTATTGGTTGTCCAATTAAGTTTCAAGCTAGTATTTAAAAAAACTTTGAATACCATAAATAAGTAATACATACCCTATTTACTTCCATGTAACCATATATTTGGCATCCTTCTTTTAGGGCTAATTTTGTTTTTTCAATTGATTCATCATTTTTACATTGTTCTATCGTTGACAGATCTGGTAAAGCCCACCTTCTTAATCTATATGCCTCTTTTACATCTTCACAAGTATTGCAGCATCTGTTTTTAATAATTTGGTGAATTTTAGCTATATTATTCGAAACAATAGTGACATTTTGCTAAGTGATAGGGCCCTAAGGCCGTCTGGATGGTAACCACCTTTGGACTATAAGTATGCCGCCATAATAACTGTGTTGTATTCTGGTATCAGTAATCCAGGTTCCCTATGCGGACAGCAGCATGTTTATGGTACCTCTAGCGTCGCAAACATCCATAGGCAACAACTGCTTACTATTAAAGGGGCAGTCAGGCTATCTGCTGCTCCTCAGCAGTAAAAAGAAATGGAGGGCGAAATATATGGCACCTTCCATTAAAATATAGAATGCAACTTGATTTTAATGTATCCTTGTATCTGTACATCACGTTTTTGTGTATTAATTGAAACTTATCATAGTTACATTAGGTTACTAAAAGAACTTACTGAGATTCATTATAAGCAGCTCCATAACAACTTCCACAGGTAACCACTGCTACTTCAGATATATTCTGTTTTACCTGTTATTTATAAAATTAAAAATAAAATATTAAGAACATTCACAATGCAATAAAATAAAAAGGTAGTTTTATAACTTTAATTACAAAATGTTCACTAAATATTTTTAAATAGAAAATTGATATGTATCTACACTAATAACAAAGAAATAACATAAAAGATACTTGTCATGCAATTTTAAAATCCTAAATACAAATATTTGTACCCAGACTAGATCAAATACTTGCAAATATAGACTGGGAAAAATTAAGTGGTGTTTCTTAAGTGATATTTAACTAATCTCCTTTTAGCATGTAAACAAATTTATGTTTATAAATACATGTTTAACCATTTTTTGGATAGTTTCATGATCCCAATGGCGAATAAATTCTGTGGGTTCTACTTAAAGAACTAAATGTAGTACAGATTTCACAGGTTTGTTTTAAAACAAACTTTATTTCATTGAGAAAGTTGAGTAGAGATCAGAACAGACAATAATCAGAGGGTGCCCATATCTACACCTTAGAACTAGTAAGGCGGGTGGGTGTATCAAAATTTACCAACCAAACTCAATTTTTTATGGGTCATCAAAAAAGTGTATGGTCATGATAGAAGACAACACTTCTTCAGTTTGAGTTGTTTTTTTCTCAATTGCCTAGAATTATTTCACAAGTTGTGTACAGCAGAGTCGAGATGTCAATCATCTGACATCAGTTGGAAGCAGCTCATGGTGGGAGATACACAGCATCACTTTTCTTTAGCTTAGTGAACACCTTACCATTCTTTACCCAACAATTTTTTAGGCTTTAGATTATCATACATAATTCATCTTTTACCAGAGATTTTATAACCATTAATTGTTGGTGTGACTGTTTTTCCTTTCTGCAGCACATTTTTTTTATTTTGGTTTATCATGTTTTTTGTGTTTAAGTCATGAGGACTTTGTGTTATTTTCCAAAAATTGTTTGTGGTCAATGCTCCATACTAAAATTAACTTAAAATTATCAAAGTAAGTAGCAGTAAGAGAACCAATTCCACAGGGTATATTTTGATTGTTGTTTCATTGTACACTATATAATTACTGATATACATCTCCACAGCATTCATTCTCATGTCAGAATAATACTGTAGAATAAAGATCAATTTCACAATGGTTTAAATAATTCATACACTATGGATACCAGTTGAATTTTGCAGAAAATGGCCATAAACTTTTTCTTCACATCACACAACTAATATTAAAATATGTGTATGCTGTAATAAGGATGAATGTATATAATATATATTTACAGGTGTAGATGTTATGATTTCTTCTTTCTTTGCCTCTTCAATGGGGTTGCCATTTAGATCTAGTCTTCTTTTATGGATATTATGGTCCATTTCTAAATGCTGCTCTCCTGATGAATCCATGGCATCCAACACTAAATCTGTGAAAGATTTGTTTAGCATAAAAATTACACAATTATCTTACAAACTACAGTACAGTAATACACCTACCCAGGGACTGATGTTGTAAGTCAAATCACATCAAACAGAGAAGTATAAGTCAGTTTTACTCTAAAGTTTTTAAGATATAGTATTAAAATTAATAACTACTCCTACAAATAATACATACTGATGATTCAAAAAATTGAATAATAAGGAGTTACTTTTGCCTATAAAATAACATTATCAAATTTGAAGTTATATTTTACAGTTTGAGTTACATGGATCATAAGTATCAAACATGTATGCATAAAATAATTTCTGGAATAATAAGTATTTAACATATTATTTGGAAAGTTGAAATATATTTACATTATGTTTAGATTATTAAACTTACAGGTTTTATTTTACTTTAAAAAAAATAAGCATCTAATAACACATTTGACAAATGCAATAAAATATTACAAAATACATTGCAAGGAAATGCAATCTCAAGATTAGCAGCATATGTGTGAAAATCGCACAAACATATCCCTTCACTACAGTGGAGCCAACATATGTACTATCCTTTACCTTGGAAAGGTCTGAGCTCAATAGTATTAAATAATATGTACTTACAGTTGCAGGAGATTGTAGGTACAATAATATCTAAATTTATTCGCAATTTATGTCCTCTTGATGTGTCCACAAATAGTTCTTCAAAAATATTAGGGGAAATATAAGTGTGAAGTTCAGACAGAAATAAAAGTGCCATAACAAGACCCCCCAATACAGTAACTAGAAAAAAAAATCATGATTAAATAGTGAAAAAAAATTATTTGAAGGAGTGATAAGATGAATAAAATACTTACTTGCTGCACCAGTAGCAGTCCTCACTCTAAAGTCTTCTAATGTTTTGGCATAGGCATCCAGCTGTTTAAATTTATCAATCAGTGGAGAACTCATTTTCATAAGTAATTCCTCAATTTAAATTACTATTTAAAAAAGCCTTTTAATTCAATGTAACTATCTGCCTGGTTGGCAGATCATATCCTTAGGAAAACTGAAACTATTTAATTATAGTCAAAGCTATCGGAACACCAAGGAAAAAAGGCCACGTCATATATTTGATTGGTATTTACACACAAAACGATATGTTTACAAGTAAATAATGTTATATTTTAACATAATTTTAATAAAATTATCCGGTAAAAGTAAATGAAAACATTATTTTGAAGTTTTGAAGTAGATAGAGGCATAGAGGTGTATAGTTCCGGCAGTGTTGCCAGATGGCCATGTGAATTTCCCCCAACTATTTTCGAAATACCCCCGAAAATAAGCTTTTTGAAAAAAAATCCCCAGAACAGTTTTTACTTATTTTAAAAAGAGAAATAAAAAAGCAAAAGTAGCTAGATAGATAATTCTATATTGTTTACCTCATTTTTAGAGTTAATTCAGATATAAAATAAAATAAATACATACATACATACATATAATCTCTGCCTACCCCTACGGGAAAGAGGCGTGATTATATGTATGTATGTAAAATAAAATGTCGCATAAGCTCAAGTGACAGATGTACAAAACAGCCACTAAACCTGCTCTGCTACTTTATCCTGCAGGGGGCGGCAGAGCAGAAAGCCAGACAGACAATGAAACGACTGATATGGCTCACCCAAACCCTAGTTAGTTTACTCGTCTTATTTAACCAACACCAATACTCAATTAGTTAGTGCATTCCAGTGAATTAAGATTGTACCACCACCCATCGGCCAACATCAATACCCATTCACACAATAATCAAATCACAAAAGAAAATAATGCAATGCAAACGTAGTTTTTAATTTGCCTCCACCAACTTCATCTTTACTTACGTAACTTTTTGATAGGACATGACATGGTATATCTTTATTTTATAAACATATGATGGACGTCATCACGAACAGGACGATCTGTTTCATAAAAATAAAATGTTAATGTACTGAGTAAGGAGCTATATATAAATAATCGTAGTATGTCTAAACAGGGACACTATTATTTTTTGAAATATTCTGAAGTCCAATAATTATGATATTAATGATTACTTATGTTTAATTCCGAGTAAAGTTTCTATAATAATAACCTGGTACTCAACAGAACATACCTCATCATCATTATCATTATTATCAGCCTATTGAAGTCCAATGCTGGACATAGGCCTCTCCCAAAGCATGCCACTGAGCCCGATCTTCGTCTCTTTCATCCACTTCTTGCCAGCTGCCTTTCGAAGAACATATGTACCTACTTAAGGTAAAATACGATACTAATACCTACGATAATATGTAAAAACATTGTTTACTAACCTGAAAATACCGCTTCGTCTTCCCATTCTTTCCGGTATGTTCTGACATATGATTTGTTAGATTTCGACATTTTGCTTGCGTTTTAAACAATTCGTAAGAAGAAAACTTGGAAAATTAAATTAACAACACGACAACGACACGACATCAAAATCAACTAACAACAAGAAACAGTAACAAACCATTATCAACCCAACATGAACGAATTAACGAAACTCATAGGCACTCTCGGCTCTTGCTATCGCATCGGCAATCGTCAATCGGCAACATGAGTAAAAAGACAGAGGTGGCATATTAACGAACGAACGAATGAATTGAACTATTAATTAACGATTGAATTGAAGTTTATGTATAAATAAACATATAATTAATTATACGATAAAAATATCGTAATATCGTATTATATAATAATTGTAGTGATGGTAATTGCGTCTATGAATGAATTATTAAAAAATCTCCAAAATTTCTCCCAATTTAATTTTTCCCCCCATAGGTCCCCCCAAAGAATCTTTCCCCCCGAATTTCCCACCCAACGTCGAAAAAACCCCCGAATCTGCAGGGAATCCCCCCCACCTGGCAACGCTGAGTTCCGGATCGCAATAGTTCCAGGAACTATGATCCGTATGTTCGCCATTGGAAACATGTCCATCAATCCGCTGCGTCAAATTAAATAGTTCCACATGTCCATGTCCTATGCGATGAAAATGAATAAGCGAACGCATTTCCGGACATGTACCGAACCGACCGACAGCGACCGAGTCCTCCCGATTGTCCCGATTAATAGTTCCACAAACATGTCCATGTCCTGTGCTATGAGAACGATTATGCGAACATGTACCAAACCGATCACAGAGCCGACCGACAACGACCGAATCCTCCCAAACCAAACAAATATACCTGGAAACTATTGGAAAGTTCCGTCTTTTGTTATATAATAGTTATGCAATTTTAATGCACAATGCAACTATTATGCTTCGCGTTAGAGGCGACAATTGGTTTATTAAATTTTTATTTTTATTTCTCGTTCGTATGACCTTGACTCCCACTTGGTGTCCCATTTCGTTTAAAACAAATATTTATTTAAACGTAATCTTAGTTATCACTTCGCCTTTGTCTTTACTATTCGCTATTTCCTGGACGTAGCGATAACTTTAATTATTTTGAATACTTACTTTTTAATTGGTGTGTGCATTTTAATTTTGTAAGTAGTTTAATATATTAATTAGATATATATTTACTTATGATAGATTACTATTAAGTTTACAGTTACTAATTATTTAATTGATGTGAACATTGTAATTTTGTAAGTAGTTTAATATATTAATTAGGTCTATACTTAATTAGCATAGGTTACTACTAAGTTTGCAGTTTACTAATTATAAACTTTGAAAAAACTTTGCATCGCAACGAAAAACTAGCGTTCTTTGGAATCGTTTTGCAGAAAATAGAGACTTTAAAAAAGGTAAATGTAATTATTGTTCGAAAATGATTTCATTTACGTCAGGTAGTTTAGGTAATTTAAGTCGTCATTTAAAACGAAAATAGTTTTATGAACGTATGAATTGCCTAGGAACTAGATAGTTCCGCGAACATGTTTCCCGGATATGGTTCCGATAGGGAAGTGAACCGTTCCATGTTCAATCCACTCGAGGACATGATTTGAATATGTCTATTTTGCAGCTAACTTCTTCTTTTAATTTTTTTTGTGTTTTTTTGCATGTCGCGGCTTGCGAATTTGTCAGTGTCAAGTTAAGGAAACGAAAAAGGTAAAATTTAACGGAAATTTAGTTAAATATGATCAGAATAGTCACAAAAACTAAATAAAACTCGGCTAAAACCAGGTTCAAACGCCAACCAAATTCATTAAACTGGGAAAAATATGTTTCGGCCCGCAATCACTGCAAAAAGGTGTGTAGAGATGCTCAACGACGCCACATTCATCATTCTGTTGAAAATGGAGATCCAGCTAGAGTCTGGAAATTTCTTAAATCTCTGGGTGTTGGTAAATCGACTCGTAGTTCAAATACTTCCAATATAGATATCGAATCTCTAAACAAGCAATTTTCTCCCTCACCTCACATATACGGGGCATCTAAAAAAAATACTCTAAGTTATCTTTCATCACTTCCACCACCCAATTACCCTCAATTCACTTTCACTCAATTTTCCGATTGTGATGTTGAGAAGAGCATAGAAGCAATAACATCCAAGGCAATAGGCAGTGACTGTGTCAGCAGAAACATGATCCTTCCCATCCTCAATCTCATTGTCCCTATCATCACCCACATTTTTAATTCATCTGTGTCCTCTAGCAGCTTTCCTCGTGTCTGGAAAGAAGCTCAGATAATACCAATTCCTAAAAAATCTAATCCCAACACTCCCAGTGAATATAGGCCCATATCCATTCTTCTGTTCCTTTCCAAAGTTCTCGAGAGGCTTGTATATAACCAACTAAACGTCTTTATAAATACTAATAGTATCCTTAACTCCCAACAATCCGGATTTCGACCAGGCCATAGCACTGTCACTGCCTTAATTAAAGTAACTGAGGATATAAGATTTGCAATGGATAGCGGTGAAATAACCTTACTTACGTTGCTGGACTTCAGCAACGCCTTTAATACTATCGACCACGACATATTGCTAGCTATGCTTCGTTCTCTTAACATATCTCCAGCGGTAGTTGATTGGTTTCAAAGTTACCTGTTTGGTCGACTGCAGCGTGTTCACCTCGAGGAAACTTTCTCCTCCTGGTGTAATGTCGCTGCTGGCGTACCACAGGGTGGCGTATTATCCCCTTTACTTTTCGCTCTATTTATTAATTCTATCACCTCTAAACTTCATAGCTCCTACCACCTTTATGCAGACGACCTCCAAATTTATACTCAAGCTCCAATTGGAAAGTTAAAAGAAGCGATTGTAATTACCAACCAGGATCTTCAACAAATAGTCGACTGGA
Source organism: Malacosoma neustria (assembly GCA_963693495.1). Classification (NCBI taxonomy): domain Eukaryota; kingdom Metazoa; phylum Arthropoda; class Insecta; order Lepidoptera; family Lasiocampidae; genus Malacosoma; species Malacosoma neustria. Next base: position 13,240,973 of record OY856375.1, read on the forward strand.
GCAAAGAACATGGACTTAAAGTAAATCCTTCAAAAACCCAATTCATTGTCATAGGTAGTCCTAAAATGCTCCAGCGGATTGACTGGCTTACTTTACCGGTTATAAAATGTAATGGTGTCATTATTACTCCAAGCGATAGAGTTAAGAACTTAGGTATTACAATCGATAATAATTTATCATGGAATCCTCATCTCTAAGAATTAAGTAAAAAAATGTTTGCAACGGCTGCTTCGCTGAAAAGAATCCGCAACTTCCTTCCTCATGCCACTAAAATTGCGCTCGCCCGGTCCTTGCATTTACCTATCTTAGACTACGCTGACGCCTGCTATCTTGATCTCACTGAAATTCAGCTTGATAAACTTGAGCGACTGCAAAATTTCTGTATTCGTTTTATCTTTGGTCTTCGTAAATTTGATCATATTTCCGAATTTCGTAACAAGCTCAAGTGGCTGCCCATCCGCTTTCGTCGGAATGCTCATATCCTCTCTTTACTCTTCAACATTCTGTTCAATCCCAAAACTCCCTGCTATCTAAAAGAGCGTTTTGAATTATTCAAACGTAGTGACGTTAAATCCTTGAGACCTGCAGGGAACTTGCTATTAACAGTGCCCTCAAATAACTCCACATTTTATGGAAAATCATTTACCATTACTGCTGTGAAACTCTGGAACTCGCTACCTGCTAATATTCGAGAAGCTCAGTCCATTTACTCCTTCAAGAAGCTTCTGCATGAACACTTTTTAAAATCAAGTATTTAATTTCTTACTTTACTCCCATTCTGTTTCACTTTTTTTTTTCTTATTTATTTATGTATAGAATTGTGTATTTATGTATACTTCTTTATACTATCTACATGTACCTATAGATATTTGCAAACCTTCCCACACATTACATTTTTATTTGTTTTATTGATCACTCCTGTCCATCCAAAGGTTGCCTGGAAGATATCGCTTCAAGCGATAAGGCCGCCACTTGTACAATGTACTATTTTAAAATATATGTAATCTGTAATTTTTTTTGTACAATAAAGAATAAATAAGTAATAATAAATAATAAAAACTAAATAAAAAAGGAGAAAATACAACGGAACAAGATTAAAATTAGATTTTTATGTTATTAGAAGTAATATAATTAGAAATTAAATAAAATATATCATAACTATTTTAGGAAAGAAGTATGGATATATTATTAAGTACCTAATGGTACATGACAGGTTATAAGATCTGATAAAAAAGAAGAGTGATTATATTTAATTTTAGGACAGTAAAAGAATATATGGGTAAGATCACCAGAACCTTCACCACAATCGCAATTGTCAGAAGGGATATAATGTTATTAAATTCATTCAGAAGGATGAGGAGAGAAGGATACATAGATACATAACATGTGCCATTTACTACTGCTGCTAATATAGACGGATGAGTTAGTGAAGGAGGCGGCCATAACCAAATCAAAATCAGTTAATATCGACGCTCACCATCATTTATCCATAAGGTTTCAGATTATCTGTTATGTAATTTTTAGTCTGTATACGTGATTCATTTGTCATCTCCAGTACATAAATATTATAACACTTATGATCATTATCAGAAACAGCTCGATTTCATTCCGTGTCAGCATCTATTTGCAGGTGTTGCTTGTTAGTTTGGTCCATCATATTTTTCGAGCTCAACTAACGGAGAACCGATACCGGTACGTAAAAAATGCTTTCTTTTTGTAAGTAGTTTCTCTATTGCTATGGAACAGCAGATAGACTGGTGGCTCACTTAAGTAAACAAGTAGCCGTCGTGTGTAGATACTTATTGTTACGCCAGTGACAGCGCCAACTTGGTACATATACATAGCATCGTAAAATCTATATGACGCCTGTTTTAAAATAACTCATGTGGTCGAAAAGTCAGTTAGTACCTCATTCTGCATACTCAGTGAGCTCAGCTCATACTCAGTTTATTAAATGTTCTCGAAAATCTTTGTGTGGCTCCACATAATAGGGATTAACAGTTCAGCATACCTAAAGGAAAGATGGTAAAAATAACGATTTCTTTGACATTGCCGCGATGGGAAGTACTGCTTATACTGTACATAGCATAGAAGCACACTACTTGGAGACGATGTTGTCCTTCCTGTTTAGTTACCCCAAAATTGCATATTGTTCGTGAAGTAAACACAAAAGTTCCAAATACTCTCTTATGTGTGAGAGGCGAGTTTTTTGAGGGATTTTCTTTGGAAGTGTGGCTTTAAATCAAAAGGAATTTTTTTAGTAAAGAAAGTACTAATCGGTGTAGGGTTAATACCCTACACCGATTTGTACACCGTCCAATTTATTGGACGACATTTCGCCTATCCTACTCAGACTCTCGCAAGCGAGTTCTTAACTTGAGAAAACTCTAACGCAGATATATTTTACAATTGCCTGAAAGAGATTTGCACATCCAGAATATTGCACATCGCCATTGATGTCATCGACATAACAATCAAAGTTAGCGATAGAGACTATATCATTGATATGTAGGATGAACGGCGTTGGTGATAGTACATAACCCTAGGGCACACCAGCATTGATCGCTATTAATAGCAGAGCAAGAACCATCAATTGAGACCTTAATGCTAAGTCCATTGAAAAAGCTAGATAGCTACGTGGAAAGTCGCATAAGTATCCATTCCGTCATAAGATAGAAGCTTCAAAAGGAGTAAAGCGTAGGGGCCCTACGCTAGATTGGGTCAAATGCTTTAGCTACATTAGCTTACTGCTAAAACTTGTGTAAATAGTTCAAAATAGTTTTGTGGTCAATGCCTATTACTTCATACTAATTTCGACACTGTTAATATATTATGTTGATAGCATATCTAGCAATTTTTCACTTTTTACATCTTTTTCAGTAAATAGACGACCGGAACATTAACGTAACCAGAATGAAAGTGAGCGAACCATTTCCGGGCAGTAGATTTGGACCTAGTACTTTCACCATACCAAATTTTCTCGCAATCCTGGTCAGCTTTCTTTCCTTTAACATAGATAATGGTTTCATACCCTCTTGGGAATCGAACCCATGACCTTTGACCGATATTTGAGTTATATCAGATTGCCTACCACGTTTGTACGTAATTAATTGTCAGTTGGTGATGAAGACATTAAGTCAGTGAAAGCGGGCCGACGCCAGTTGAGGTCGCGCCCTGATAAATCTTAAACCCCGCGGCCCCGGCGCTCAAGGCGAATGAAGAACAACAGATGGTTTTAGTGGGTATACAAAGGATTTCTATTAGCTAGGGCAGCGATATTCTAAGTGTGTAAGGGTTCCGCAAGAATATAGGAAAAAAATCAAAACCCCTCTCTCTGGTCAACATCGAAGCACATGCCGTCAAATCTAAAATTAGTTATGGATGAAGCGGTAAAAATAATTAATATATCAAATCACGTCCACTACAATCCCAATTGTTCTCATTGTTGTGTGAAGATTATGGCAGCAAACATAAAACACTGCTGCTCCACACAGAAATGCGATGGTTGTCTCGGGGTAAAACTTTAACAAGGCTATTTGAGCTTAGAGCCAAGTTACAAACGTTTCTTTCAGATACTTCTTTTAATTTGAAAGATTGTTTTTATGATAAAACTTGGTTGTTCCGACTGTCTTTTATGGCAGATATCTTTCAAAAACTGAACGAATTAAATTTATCATTGCAAGGTAAACGGACAACAGTGTTCCAGACATGTAACAAAATAACTGCCTTCAATAGAAAATTAGATTTTTGGATTATTTGCATTGGAAAGAGAGAAATAGGAAGCTTTACGTCAAGTTGAAGAAGTTTCAAGATGATGTATTCGAAGAATTGGTCCAATATCTAATTTCGTTGAGCGCATCTTTTGAGAAGTATTTTCCCGAAGAACAGAATACAAAAATGAAACTGAATTCATAATCCTTTTTCACCCAACTTACAAAGGCCCGAAGTATGTCAAACGAGATATATGAATCTCTTTTAGAAATGTCATCAGACTCAATTATGGAGTCACTGTTAGAAAACTACTTTTCTCAACGATTTTTGGTGCAGAATCCGTGATGAATATCTAATGCTTGCCAAAATGGCTCTGAATATTCTTCTCCCGTTTCCAACAACATTTTGTGCGAAAAAGGATTCTCAACCTATGCAGCCACGGAAACAAAATACCGCAATAGATTGGATACCGAACCTGATATGAGACTTCAACTGTCCTCTATCAAACCTGATATCAATCGATTGATGAAAAATAAAAAAAACAGAATAATAATATAAAAAATAAAATAAGTAACTGTTACATGGTAGGTACTTTTATTATGCTTATTAATAAAAAATATACTTGTAAAAACTACTGTATTATTGTAGGGTTCCATCAAGTATATCGCTTTCCAAAAGGGTTCCGTCAGCAAAAAAGATTGAGAACCGCTGAGCTAGGGTATGCAGGGGCGCAATGCACGCAGAGTCCTACACTACTCCGCTGCACGTTCCTACACAGCGGAGTGTGGCTAGTGCATTTCCACATCAAATGTAAGTCACAAGCCGGCTTATTCTGACATTTTCTGATTGCCATCATCAGAACTTTGAATATTTTAAGAATGTAGCATAGAAATAATTGACTGTAAAGAAAAGAAAAACATTTTCCAAATATAAATTTATTTATTGTCCTTAAGTTTTGTAATAACGTAACTATGAAACACCATACGAGATATAAAGGAAGGCATTGTGTTCGATTTACATACATTATTTACTATATATTAATAAATATCAAACAATCAACTCGATGTAATATAATATGTACTTATTACACATATTAGCTTTCGTATCCACTGTGACTACATTGCGTTGAATGTCTGAAAATGTATTCAAATCGCACTCGGTGATATTTTTCTGCCACATATACTCGCACATAAAATGAAATTATCATTAACATTACTGAGTATTATTTACACGTGTACAGTCTTTTAATTTAATTTAAGAGATCACTTCTTCGCACTGAACCCTTCTCCCGTAGGATCTAATATCCAAGGGTAATTGTTGGGGCACTCCATGCAAGTGAATAGGCGCAGGGTTTCTCCTGGCAATTCCCGAGTGGTGAGTGGGCACGCATTTGGCAGGGAGCAGAAAGGTTGACCTTTCACGTCACATTTCTCTTGTTTCCACTCTTGGAAATCCCTCAAAGATGATAATTCTGTTGGGTTCTGCATCCATTGGATAACTTGGATTAAAGAAGTGAAATAAACATCGTTCTTTTCTAACATTTCTTCTATGAATTTAATAAGTTCGTCTCTGAACTCTTTCTTGGACTTGAGCCATGAGGCATGGAAGTGAAGGCCGAGAGGAGCGCGGTTGGTAGAGTAGTGGCGGTTGAAGTTGTGGCGCAAGAGGCGCGCGAACTGATCACCGGTTTGGATGTTTGAACAAGAATCAACAACATGACAACCGGGTAGAGATTCGTCAAACGTTGGGTCATCTCTCCTGTCGAGCTCATTCATCACCATCTCCCATACAGGGTGGCTTCTGGATGGGCAGTTGTGAGCATTGCCGTTGCACTTGTGTGGCATTCTGAAATAAAGAGTGTAGGGCCAGATCGGCACGCGGCCGAGAGGTGCAGTGATGGACGCGTCATACACAAAGTATTGATCGGACATCATTTCGAACTGTTTGTTTCCACCTACCCTCAGATATGGTGCACGTACGCCGATGATTGAAGAATCGGTTATGTTGGCGAAGCGTTCAACAATAAGACGAGCTCCGGCCATCTCAGCTAACCAGTCGTCGTAGGTTCCACTGCTCCAGTATTGTGGATCATCTTTGTGAGTTATAGAAAATACAGCGATTTCATGTCCTTTGCGATGTAATTCTTGCACTGCTGCATAGTTAGTGTATTTGTGAGATACAAAGAATGTTCCACGAACTTGGCATCCGTTCGGATTATGACGGTTACCGTTGAAAATTTGTTCGTACAAGTCGATGTTGTCAACATTTACGGCACCATTGAAAGTGATTGTAATCATCTGGGGAACCTGGTTGGGCTCGATGCCTCCAGGGATGCGGGTGCCGTCGGCGGAGCAGAAACAGTCAGGAAGAGTGCACTGGTTAGGATCACAGTCTGGCGCACGATTTGGATCCACGTCAACGGCTGAAATTAAAAGTTAATTTATTTAATAACCGCAATAATATTATTCTAATCGTTAATTTATTAATTAGTATTTTAGAATAGGCACTTACTACACGCGTTCTCGTCAGATTCATCTTTACAGTCAGGTTTTCCATTACAGAATAATTCTTTCTCGATACAGTCACCGCTGCCACAGGCTAATTTTCCTTCTGGGCAAATGGGTTCATCTGTTTTCAAGATGGGCAAAATTTTTCTTGGTTCTGAAATGCATACATAAAATCAGTTTCACGAAGTTAATTCGATATTTATTGTTCTATATTACGAAATAGTGTATAAAGATGCGAGTATTCTGCTTTGTTTTTTTTCTATAACAACAAACCAGTGACCAACATTTAATATGGGTTGTAGTAGTTTTATGTACGTATAAGTATTTATAAAAGTTGTGTTGTAAAGGAACGTGGAAGGGACAAAAGAAAAAGCGTGGAAGTAATGAATACGTTAAGAGACGAAGGTCATGAGGTACCACGGCTGAAGTATACATAATTTATGAAGAGTAATTTTATTTAATGAATAATTGTAGTATAGAGAACAGAATTTCGAGAGTTGTTATAATTTGGTATTATCATTAAAGATGTGAAGATCGAATACTGTGATAGTCAAGTATTGATGGTTGCTGGAAGTATTTTAACGAATAAAGGAACTAGTTTATTTAAGTTCATTAATAATGATTTACAATACATAAATGTACACAAAAATACTAGAAAGTGTTATTAAAAAATCCTTAGTTTCAATTTAAGTACACTCTAACAGAAATTTTGTATATACAATAGTTTTTATTACAAATGATTTTCACATTCACTTTCTTTAATTTTTGTGAGACGATATTAAATTTAAAATATAAAAGAAACCTTTACCAAACAAGCAGAGGTGAAATCCGAAGCTTTCTCAGTGTATGATACATTGGAACTGTTATCTTATTCTAGGTACTTAAATATTTAAATGTAATTTGCGTTTTTAATACGATATATTAGTAAAAATAATAATTAAGATTTACTTATCTTAATTATAGGTTAGTTATAATTGTGAGAATGAAGCATAAGCGTAGATGTTGTTGTAAAAGAAAAAGGCAATGGAAAGTTATGTGTGTCAGGAAATAAGGAAATATTATTAATAGAAACTCTTAGAATTCGTTTCGGGTGATAATGAGAGTCACGGGCGAGCAATCACTTGTTTTGCAGAATTTATTTTGTTAAATTGAACGTTGCTAGTTTACCCCAGAAAAATATTTTTTCTCAGCAACAAAGAAAGTATCAGTATCAATCTAAGTTATATTATGACAGAGTTATAATTTTAATGTTTTGTACAATTGGCATAAAGGTTAACTTTGACTGACTTAGATTTATTTAGAAGAAAAAATGTTCTATGTATGTCATGTCATGCATATTGAGAATTTAAATGAATGAATTGTTCGTCCTGTGAATCTTTTATTATGTGCATACGGTGCACGACTATGACATATTTACAAGTTGTAAATAATTTTCTCGTATATGTTAAGGGTATGTTCTGTAGTTTATAATAACAATAGTGTGTTAATGTGTATACTGCGGGGCGGTCGACGTCGCGCGCCGGGCCGGTCCCTAGTCCGGGCCCTCATGCAATTCACCTAGTCTACAGTGCGACGCGGCCCCTTCACCCAAGCCTGATTGCTCTTGCTATGCGCCAATAGCTTTTGTTTTGGCACTTACTCTCGAGTTTGTCACAGTTGGTCACTTTACCCTTCCAGTCACAGGTTTGTTTATCAAGATCGAAAGCCAGTCCAGACGGGCAAGTGATCTGTTTAAGACCTGACCTAGTGCACCTGCGTTGACAAGAAATGTGGCATTAAATATAACGTAACTACCAGGAAGCGGGCACTCGGAAGGCTAACTCAGGCACGTGGCGACCGCTCGCGCGCACCGCGGAAGTTTAGCCCTACGTACGATCGCTTCCTCAATTTAGCGGAACTTACTTTCTATTGTATCGCAATTCTTAACATTTGTTTTCCAATCACAAGTTTGACGGTCGATATCGAAGGCGAGACCACCGGGGCAGCGCACAGAGGCTAGCCTGGTGCCGCCGTTCTCAGCGCCCTTGTCGCACCTGCACACAGCGCCAATGTCAGTGTAAGCTAATTACTTACTGCACACCAATCCATTATAGTATTAATATATTATAGACATTATTAAGAATAACACGATGAATTGTAAAAAATGCTTCCTGTATTTTGTGTTATTAATTGTGTATATCTACGAATTGCAGGAAATTGTACTCTGAAAAGTTGTGCCCAAAGCCTTATTGTAACATATATGATGTCATTCTTTACACATCCTTAACTCACAAAACAATTTTTTTATTCCTTGACAACTGTAAAAAAATATTGAGTAGTGAGTTTTAAAAGATTTTTCCTATAAGATTCAATGTTAATTATAATTATAAAAACATGACATATGTATTTACAGACCCCCAAATGGCCACAAACGCTTTATTTGTTTCTGAAAAGAGAGAAATATTAAATCCCATTACAAATGTTAACTTACTTTGCGAAACCTAACTTACTTGCGAAGCCTAAATTGATATGAAATAAATTATTTAAATAAGAATCAAGTTTATTTTACAAGATGTACGTGTAAATTTGGCATAGTAATATTCAAATCACGTTAGAGACCGTTCTATTCGCGAACTGGAATATCAAGTATCTGCTCACTGCATACAAAATAGATTGTGGTTATAAATAAACGGCAAATAAATCCCTTCTCTTATTTGTCCAATAGATTCAATTATTTAGTTTTTGACGTATCTACTTGACTGTAAGTAATTCTAATATATAAAAAATATTTATATGATGAAGATATCTTTGATCAGTGTTTGATTAAAGTACAATATACATTGATATAAATACACGTAATTAGTAGAGAATAAATCCCAGACTGCCTTAATACCACAGTGGTCGGCCTCGTGCTAAGCTTTCATTGCAGGTTATTCTCGAAACTAGTTTGGCTGACATTTTGTAAGTATATTTAAATATTTGGATATCATAAAATATATTTTAAATATATTTGGGGCCAATCTAGTAAATTTTTCATAACCAGTATATATGCTAATGAGTGGCTGACCTGACGACATCTCGGCAATCGCCTTCGGTGGTGAGGCGGAAGTACTCATCGGCGGGCCGCCCGTCGCACAGCTGCTCCGCGTTCACTTCTTCACCACCCGATTCATCGTCTTGTCGTTTGACACGGGTCGCCTCTCCAACTGTATTCATTCAATTATTACACATTATTTATTGTACTATAATAATTATTAAAAATAATAGATAGCTATATCCACATTAGCATAAGACCATTGTATGATTCTGTAAAGTCACAGTCAGTAAACATAGTCATGAGGTAATGTAAGTTATCGTAAGCAAGAACGGTTACGACACTCTCGACGAAAGAATGCAAAGACTTAAGTCCGCTAAGTACCAGAATTGGAATTTCTTTACATGTTTACGTATACCGTATATACAATGAACGTTTTTTTGTGAATTGCTTCTATTTCCCAACAGACTTGTGCAAGCATTCAATTGTGGTAGGGTGAGCGGGTAACAAAATTGTGTAATGAACCCAATGTTGCAGCTTTTACTTAAATATTTTTATAATTAAATGAAAATCTTTTAAAAAGATGTTATAAGAACTTTATCAAATATGCTAAGTGCAACTTTTGTGGGCAACTTCGTGTCGGCATTGAAAGTTGAAACGTTGAAAAGAAATCGAGGTCAAGCCGAGCGAACTGGCCACGTAGTTAGCCGGTGTTCATTCTTTGTCGGTAATAGTTTAAGTACCCAATAGAATGGGACATTACGTACAGATTATGAAAGGGAACAATAAATAATAACAGATGTTGAAAATTATTTTTTAACGATTTAAAAAAAAAAATAAGTTTTCGCATTAAAAACAAATGTGTTAAAATATAAACAAAATTACCTAATTTATTTATAATCTTAATTTATTTTGGATATATTTATATTTTAAAAAATAATTTTAATGCAAAAAAGAGAAAAACTATTTTTATTTTGAGAAAAAAAAAATACTGCATATCTTATTATGTAATTTGATTGATTGATATGGTGTATTATAAAATGTGATGAACATAAAGTATTTGAATGATGACAAAGGTTATGAGATGCACTCACCAATGGAGCCGACCAACAAAACACCGAGACACAAGTACGCGCGTCGAGCCATGGCGCTCGGCGAGGACTGGCCGCTGCGGCGCGCGGCTTCAAGAAAGTGCAAGAGGTTTCCACAGCCCCTCTTCACTTATTTGGGTTTATATAACCAGCCAGTGTAAGCTCAACGTTCAACACGCTCAGAGACACCGATCGTCTTGCGAGCACTACAACTCCATTGAAATGATATAGCGCCGTCACTGCCTTTACACTGCCTTATACGTTACAAATCATTTATACAATCATTTACCCGAATGATAAATAAACAAATTATTGTACTTATACTGATTAGTTTTAAGCTATTAAATAAATACATAGGGTATAACTTTATTTGTCTACGCCGTTAGTAACTTCTTTCAAGGATATTTGCTTATTATTATTCTTTCGCAAAAATATTTTCTAGAACCATTTCAGCAGAAATTCAAATAGTTTTCCAGTTAGATTATTACGTCAGTATAAACTGCGTCCTTATGAAATGATTCTTAGCTTTACCTTTATTTTACGCAGACAAATGATATATTTAAAATGCTTTCAAACAAAATTGTAATGAAATATAAAATAAATACATATTCTCCGTGTTGGGGCGGAGTAATAATACTAATCCATAGGGCTGGGGTCGGCCTGTCGTAAAAAGCGACAACACAACCCTAGCTACGTGGTAACGCCCCAAGTCCGTTTGGATGGCGACCATAGTCTACAAGTATGCCACCATAATAACCTTGTGTATTGTGTTGTGTTCCAGCATTAATGACTCAGGTTCCTGTACCCCTATGGGACAGCAACGTGTTCGCGGTGCCCTAGCGTTGCAAAACTCCTTGGGCGACTGTAACTGCTTACTGTTAAGTGAGCGGTCAGCCTGTTTGCTGTTCCTCAGCATTAAAAAAATCTATAATACGTTCATAATGCGTAAATATAATTTTGAGTCAAGCTCTCATAGCACAATTCAATGTGAATTTATAAAAACAAAGCAGCATTTCGAATTTATACGTAATCCATTTTTAATTTACTTCCAGACTTCTTGTTAGAAGTTACAAAGAAGAGAAATTGGAAATACAAGACGCTATTGATAAATAATACTTTGCATTTACTTATAACAAAATAAAAAATATATACTATAGAAATTATATCGATCTCTTTCCAAACATTAAGATATGTTTGTATTTCAATATTTCAACAGGCAGCTTTCTAATTATCCGCTCACAAAACCTAAGATATCGATAGATTTGAATCTTAAAATAATAAAATCTAAAAAAAATAAAATGCATTTGATGATGTATCTAAATATTTCAGAACCGATTTAGCTGCAAAATCTATCATAACCTTACGTAAAATATGTTGTAAAACATGATACAATCTGGAGTGTATTTATAAAATGAGTCTCACTTTCGATGAGGACCCACTATCCAAGGAACCTGTTTTATATTATTTATATTTATGTCAATGTCGAATAAAGGTGAAACGAAGTTTTGGCGTTGATTATTTGGAGCCGTCGCGTCGCTATCATAAGATATTCTAAGCTCATTTCGAAAATAAAATCTTTAATAAACTTAATATCAAGTGATAGAAATGCAAATAGTGATACAAATGATTTAAATATTAGATAATTTGTACTCATTAGGATGAAACTGAATCTGTTGCGAAATAGTTATCGACTTAATGAGGGGAATCTCACGAAAATGTCAATATATTCAGAGGTCATATCTTAAATGTGTACTACCTAGTAGTAGATTTGTGGAATTCTTATTTGCCAAAAGTCAAGGTTGATATGTTTCTGACGTCATTAAGAAAATGGACAGGCAACTGTATATAATTGATAATCGAATGTAAATCCATTCATTTATAAATATGAACGACATATTAAAGCTAAGAATATCTATTATAAAGAGTACTATCAAGTCCATTATAATCTAAGAGCCAGGGATGTTCTGTTTAAGGAAGTAGGCATTATGGCTTTTGTATTACAACACAATGTATAAAATTAATATTCGTGCATATAATTGTGCATATAATGTTATATACAAAGATTTAAGCACTTAATTCTACCACTTTTCACACCAAGAGGATATTATAGTTTTTTAGAACTTGTTACTTGCGGGTATTATCAATAATACCCGCTCGATCGATCCCTAACTAAATTTCATACTGCTTAAAATGACTTATTAATCAAGTAACGAATCTACTATTATTAATAGCCAACTATTATGTGTGACTTTGTTCACGTGGAAATTGCTGGTGTATTTTTCATTAGTTAATGTATTTCCATGCTAAATTTCACCCAATTTGTTGAGGCGGTCTGACATATTCTGTGTCAAACATCCGTCCATCCACTTCCACATTTATAATATTGGTATACTTAGATAAAGCGGCTCTTACGTAGTTGCGCTTCAGGCATTTTTCTATTCATTTTAATTATGTATGTACGAGTATGTTTCCCAGTCTGTTGAGACTTTATGTAAATAATTTCCGGTTTCTGATTTAGAACTCGATTTTTGTGTTTGTATGAAGCGTTAAAACTTGAAGGTGAATCTCATTCTCTGATCTTTGTGTTTTTTACTATCTAATAATTATTTTAGGTAAGTAACATATACCTGTTGCTGAGAGTTCTCGGCCACTTCTTCTAGAAATAGACATACAAGTTGCAAAGCATCGTGATTTTGATGATAATTTATTACTTTTGACTATTTATTTATTTAAATTTACTAAAATATATAAAATTTATAAAACTATGAACTTATTGTTTTTCTTTATTATTCTCAATTCGAATCCTCTCATACTACAGAGTGTTTTTAATATAAGATAAATTAAAATAATGTTTTAGAACTAACAATCCCTTGCATATAACATTATAACAAGTGGATGTTTATAGAATACAAATTTGATATATATTAAATAAACAATGGCTTACACAGAGAGTATAACTCGAAGGAGGCTCCGTAACGTGTCTGAATTGGAAGATAAGAAGATATAGATGATGTTCGTGATACAATTAATTCCTTGAACACATTGGATGATACTTTTAATAGTTTGCCAGACTTGTCAGATATGAATATGGAAAATATACAAAAACATCTGCCCGTCTGGATGGCGACCACCTTTGGTCTTAAGTATGCCGCCATAATAACCTTGTGTTGTGTTCCGGCATTAATGACCCAAGTTCCTGTACCCTTATGGGACAGCAGCGTGTTCGCGATGCGACTGGCGTTGCAAACACCTATAGGCGACGGTAACTGCTAAATTCTAAGCGGGCTGTCAGCTTGTCTGCTGTCCTACGCAATAAAAAAAAAAAAAAACATAAAGAATGAATTGAATTTCTTGAAACGGAGTTACAAAGCGCTCATAGGCGGATCGAGACACTCAACCATGAAAATTGTATTATAAAAAGTGAAAATGAAAATATTTTAAGGAAGAATGAATCATTTATGAAAATGTATAGTTCTCCTAAGCAGAAACAGAAGATTAAATATAAAACTAACACAAATAATATGTGTACACAGACAGATTTAAAAATGGTTAAGTTAATATTGTAAATAATGAATTGCAAAACACATCAGCAAAAATAAACAAAAAACAACCGTCTTCAAAATCATTACACAATACACATTACATTACACATTATGCCCGAACAGCAGGGTTGGATTCGGACCCTTGGAAAATTATTGTCTATGGAAGTTAAAAATACACTACTTGACTAAAATTATACTACGTTTCTGTTTTCGTAGATTTTGTTTTGAATAGAAATAAAATAGGTAGCATTTTTTAGTGTGATTTTGTTTTAATAGGTACTAATAATTTTTACAAAATAATCAAATTGAGGCAACTGGATGTCTCTCATAAGTAATTTGTCAATTGGATTACAAAATTTCGGCTCCCTCTCCCATTCAGCCCTATATTTTTGTTGTCTGTGTTTTTCTTTAACTTTTACATCTGCTCTTTCAATACGTTTCTTCTTTGGTGTTGAACTTTGGTGACCGGGTTCAGTAATTCAGTGGGTCACCATTTGGGTTATAAATGAAACAACACCAGTGATGGTTAACTGAATCAATACGGAAGCCGTATTGAGTACTGAATCCGTACTGAATAATTTTTTTTCTTAAAGCTAAGGCTGTTGTTGTCTCAGACGACTCGACAGCGACTACGGATGTTAAGGCATTCCAACCCCGTGGCAGCGTGCTCGGTCTCGCGCCTCCTGTGAGGTGCGTTTCCGGCTCGACCGCTGCATGGGGACAATTGAGAACAGCCACGAATGGCAAGAATACTATTTATTTGGGGACTATCGGCTCCACCGGTGAAGCCGATCCTATTCTAATCTACTACCGTTTCAGAGTGCTTATAGCTGGGAGAGAAGAAACGGCGAAAGAAACTCCCCCGCAACACATCTATTCTACGTGTATTCATGTATTGTGTGGGTTGTGTACGTCTACAGGCTATGGGGGCCGGAAGGCATCCCTAAACCTGTCCCGTCGGGCTGGTCCATGCCGGACTGGGGGGATAGCGTCCGCGAGAGCATTCGCTTCAGCGTCCTAGAGATGGGGTCGCGTCTATCCGTGAGCACGTTACGTGGGCGGCGACGTGCGTGGGGTGCTCGGCGGTTGGGCGTATAGTTGATCGTCTCCACCACCAGTGGATTGGGATGGTGGGGAGCGAGGCCGAAGAAGGATCGCGAAGGGGAGACCATGTACTCCTTCACGGGAAGGAGCTCCAGGTCGCGGTGTAGGTCCGCGTTGCGCATGTAACGTGGCGCTTGGACTGCCATGCGCAAGAACTTATTTTGCAGCCTCTGAATCGAACTGATGTAGCATTTGCCGGCATGGGTGAAGACTACGCTCGAGTACGTCATGATCGGTCGGATGCAGGTTTTGTAAAGTGTCACCTTATTCCTAAGGGACATCTTATTCTTCCCGCATATCATTGGGTAGAGGCGACCGAGCACAAAGTGTGCTCTGTTCCTTACCGTCCTGATGTGTTTGCTGAAGTACAGGCCTCTATCGAGAGTGACTCCAAGCTATTTGACCTCATCAACCCAAGGAATGATGCGGTCGAATAGTTTTATGGGGTAGAGGGAGTGCCGACTCGGGCGAGTCGGTCGACTCTCCTTTTGGGGAAGGGGGCCGCGAGCGAACATGATTGCTGCGCTCTTGTCCGGATTCATCTCGATCCGCCATGTGCGGAACCAGTTGCCCAGCGTCTCAACCGCCGTGTTGAGACGACTGCAGATCCGATATTGATTGATATCGGATGTGAAGAGGGCGGTATCATCTGCGTATAAGGCAAGATGTACCTGTGGGGTACGGGGCATGTCGCTGGTGTACAGCGTGAAAAGTAGGGGGGACAGAGCCGAGCCGTGGGGGACTCCGGCTCTGATGGGGTGGAGAGATGAGCGTGTGCCCTCCACTCTGAAGCGGAAGCTCCGATCAAGGAGAAAGTCTCGTAAGATGAGTACGAGTCTATCTGGCACTTGAATAATTTATTTCAAAATTCGTGCTCTATATATATGAATTGGCTGGGGATCGTCGACCAATCAGAAGCGTTAAAAAGTAAACAAATGCAGATATTTTTGGACGAGACAAATTCTTGGAAATTAAATATTTCAACCATGGCTTGACAACAGGATTATAATTTCTTCGAAATTTGGTTGAGTCCTCGTCCCGCACTGCCGCCTCTGCAGGCGATGTTGATACGCGCGTTCGCCGTCATTCCTGGCTGAGACGTTGCGCAGTGAGCATGTGGTCGCGTTGTCGATTTAATATTTACGTTGTTATTATTATCGCCCGAAGTCTCTTAGAGAATAAGAAGTATGATCCAGTTGAGGGCGATGCTTCGTGGATAGTACATATGAGACGTGGCCGACGATGATGTTTGATGACTTTTCAGAGCTTCCCTGTTCCTTATTAGTATCATACGGTGGCTACAGAACCACCATACTTTTCTTCGTCCTCGCTTTCACTCATCACTACAAATAGCAAACACAAAAAATTTATGCTCGAAAGAGTGTATAAGCACAAGAAACAATGTATAAATACTCTAAAATTAGCTTCTTCAAATTCAAATATTCACTGTCAACTGCCGACTTACACTAATGGGTCTAATGGACAATATTATTATGTCGTAATATCCATCGTCTCACTCACACGCATGCATAAAAAACATCTATCCTATTCCGTCAGAACGACCGGTATAATAAAACATTATTATTAGTATTATAGTAAAACATTTTTATCCGTGCAGGGGCGGAGAAAGAATACTAACCTCTGTGGCCGGGGTCAGCCTGTCGTAAAAGGCGACTAAACAACCCACCCTAGCAACGTGGTAGGGCCTCAAGCCCGTCTGGATGGCGACCACCTTTGGTCTTAGGTATGCCGCCATAATAACCTTGTGTTGTGTTCCGGCATTAGTGACATAAGTTCCTGTACCTTTATGGGACAGCAGCGTGTTACTGTCCTACAGCAATAAAAAAAAAAATACATTACGTTGGGAAAATCCCCAGTGCTTGTCGTTGCCTGATTTGATGTTGCCATACGTACAGAAGATCCCTATATTGTAGGATACATTTTAAAAGCAAAATTACCACCAAAAAAAGGAGTCCGGTCGGCCTGAACATAAAATAATGGTATTTTCGCGTAGTATACTTGCATTACGATATTACATACTACATATCGTGAAAATATGGTATGAATAGTATATTTATACTACGAAATCCAACACTGCGAAACAGTCACATATGAAAGTATGCTTAATAAGTGCTAACAGACAAAACAAAATGCTTGACATTGCCGAAAAAAGCTTAGACAGCTATTCAAGTTTATGTCATTATTTGAAAACGGGTTGTCAGATAGAAGAGTTACTTACAGATGAGGGGCTCTGGATAGAGTCCCTGCTAATTTACAGGAGAAATACCCTTTTCACTCCAACTAAACTGTTACCATATAAATACAACATATTGCAATTTACACAGCAGTTCGTATATTTGATAACTCAAATAATTACAAGAATTATAACACTTATTTAGTAGAAATATATGACTGAACGCTACACAAACAAAGCCTCTGATAAACCAATAATAATTTTAGAATTGGTGGTTTGAGGTAATATCTTTTACTGACAATTGGCGTTGTTGCTTTTTGTTTTATTCTTGTCACAAATTATCTCTATGCCAAAATGTCGTGCCTTCTGGATCTCGCATCATAAAAAGAGGTGCGTTATTAAACGCCACACCACCCCCCTACGGAGAAGGAGAATCCGTAAAAAAAAAAAAAGAATTATAGATCAAAAGGTCTAGAAAAATGAACTTTGCGACCAGAGCGAGTAGTATATTGTGGTGCGGGAGGGTGGGGATGAGCAGGAGGGAGACGAACAGAAGGAGGGGGAGGAAAAGAAGGAATGTGAGATGGCACTTGAAAACGTAAAGCCGAAGAATCTTCTACAAAGGCTGGTTTGAGCCTGTCGACGCTGACAGTTGTCCGTTTTCCCTTTACTTCTATGGTGAATGTCTTCCCGTCGTCAGCCCTAGAAAGGACTTTATGAGGACCCGAGTAGGGGCATTGTAGGGAGCGCCGTACAGTGTCATCTCTAAGCATGACGTGGGACGCGGTACTAAGATTTTTAAAAACGAATGGTGACGGTTTGCTGTGATGGGACGCTGGTGTCGGTCGTAATTTAGACATATGTCGTCTCAGGTTAACGATTAATTCCGACGGATCTTCAATACTAGGTCCTGAAGATGTTAAAAGTTCACCCGGAAGAGTAAGTGACTCTCCGTACAGCAGTTCCGCTGATGTTGCCTGTAGGTCTTCTTTAAAAGCAGAGCGCATTCCTAGCAACACCCAAGGAAGTGCACTCAGCCACGAGGTTTCGTGGCACATTAGAGCGGCCTTTAGCTGTCTGTGCATTCGCTCGACGAGCCCGTTGGCACAAGGATGATAACTAGTAGTGCGTATACGTTTAGTACCACATAAATTAGTAAGGCGTCTGAAAAGGTCCGACTCGAACTGTCGTCCCTGGTCGGTTGTGATGACACCAGGAACTCCGAATCGAGCAATCCAGCCGGAGACAAAGGTGTTCGCCACTTCTTCTGCTGTTATTCCATTCATAGGCCAAACTTCGGGCCACCGAGTGTAGCGATCTACAGCAGTCAGGCAGTATTGGAAGCCAGAACAAGATGGAAGAGGGCCAATGATGTCAACATGGACATGCTTGAGCCGAGATGTAGGACTGGAGATGTGTCCGAGTGGAGATTTTATATGCCGCGTCACCTTACTTCGCTGGCAAGCAACGCAGGTTTGACACCAATAACGGCAATCTTTGGCAATGCCAGGCCACACGAAACGGTCTGAGATCAATCGAATGGTTGATCTAGTACCAGGATGACTAAGATTATGTAACTGACCAAAAATCTTCTTTCGAATAGGTTCCGGTACAAATGGTCGTGGTCGTCCAGTGGACATGTCGCAGACCAAAGTAGTGTTTGTGCCGGGAACTAAGACGTTCTCTAGTTTCAGAGAAGAATTCGCATCGTTACGATACTTTTTCAATTCGTCGTCGAGTTTTTGGCAAGAAGAGAGAGCAGAATGGTCAGTTTCAAAACTAACAGCTTCGATGCGGGACATTGCGTCCGCCACCGTATTATCCACCCCTTTAATATGGACAATGTCCGTGGTAAACTGCGAAATAAAGGACAGTTGATTTAACTGTACCGGTGGAAGCTTCTCGCGACGTTGCGAGAACGCGTAAACCAATGGTTTATGGTCCGTATAAATCGTTACGTGCTGTGCGGCTAGGAAATGTCGATAATGCTGTACACTCTCGTATACTGCTAAAAGCTCACGGTAGTATGCTGGCCACTGACACTGTCGGGGATTCAGCTTTTTACTAAAGAAACCCAAGGGTTGCCAAGCATCACCAACTTTCTGCTGAAGGCAGGCGCCAACGTGAGAACTGGAAGCGTCGGTGAAAAGCCCTAGTTCAGCGTTTGGCAAAGGGTGTGCTAACAGAGCTGCAGATGACAAGCTATCTTTACAGGCATTAAAACATTCCTCGAGCTCAGGTGTCCAATTGACCGGTGTAAGACCTTTACCTTTGGCGGTCACGATCGCGTTGACTAGCGGTGCTTGTAACTTAGCCGCATTGGGCAAAAATCGGCGATAGTAATTAACCATCCCAATGAAACGGCGGAGTCCTTGTACGGTCTTTGGTAGAGGAAAATCTTTTAGAACCTGAATGCGTTCTGCTGGTGGTTGTGTTCCGTCAGCAGATATGCAGTTTCCGAGAAAGGTAACCTTAGGAACACCAAACAGGCATTTTGCGGGGTTGATAACAATTCCGTAATCTTCAAATCGCTTGAAAAGAGTACGGAGGTGTACAGCATGTTGTCGAGCATCACGGGAGTACACTAATATGTCATCAACGTACGCAAAGCAAAAGTCGAGACCTTGGACAACTTCGTCTATAAATCTTTGAAACGTTTGGCCTGCGTTGCGCAAACCAAAAGTCATGTAATTAAATTCATAAAGTCCGAAGGGTGTTATGATGGCAGTTTTACAAATATCCTCGGGCGCAACAGGAATTTGCTGGTATGCCTTAACGAGGTCGATTGTACTAAATATACTACAACCGGATATGTTGTGGCCAACATCACCAATATGGCGGACAGGGTACCTGTCGGGTATTGTACGCGAATTCAACGCACGATAATCGCCGCAGGGTCGCCAAGTGCCGTCGCGTTTAGGGACCATATGAAGTGGGGAAGACCACGAACTTTTCGAAGGTCTGGCTGTCCCGCACTGTACCATATCATCAAAAACCTTTTTAGCCTCTTGAAGCTTTTGAGGCGCCAGACGTCTAGGACGACAAGAGACTGGGGCGCCCTCAGTGGTCAGAATATGATGAACTGTGCTATGCTTCGGCTCGCGAAGAAGTCCCGGTGGCTTCGTAATGGACGGAAATTCCGCAAGAAGTGCACTAAATTGGGATGACGGAGCACAGACGACTTTGACACTGGTCTGATCCAAAACAGCAACGGCAGCAACGCATGACAAACCGGTACTGCTATCGACGAGTCTCTTACTGGCACAATCCGGCAACAGCCGATAGTGCGCCAGAAAGTCGGAGCCTATAATGGCGGTGTTGACGTCAGCAATAATAAATTGCCAATGAAATGTGCGACGTAGCCCTAAATTAAGCGTCATTTGTATGTGGCCAAAAGTGCCTATCTCACTACCATTGGCAGCCGCCAATGTATAGTTTGAACGTTTCGGCTTATTTGCTAACCATTGATAAGGGTAACAGGAGAGGTCAGAGCCTGTGTCTATTAAAAAACGGCGCTTGGTTGTGCTTTCGGTGACAAATAATCGGCGACTCTCCTTTAAACAGTCAGACGTCGCCATCATTGACTGCTTTTGTAGTTTTCCGAAGGTGGTGGCGGCGTCCAGGTACATGGTTGAATACACTTAATAGCTTTGGTTTTAAATTTCCTATGGTAAAAACACATTTTAGGTTTACCAGGCGTTTGTGAGCGTCGTCGCTTATTTGAGAAATCCCGGGTCCTATTTCTACCGCGTTCAGCAATAAGTACAGTAAGCTGACGCGTAACCTCATCCAGGCGCCGTATTATACCTTCTAACCAAGAAGATGAAACGGCAGACGTGCTCGCTGAGAAAACAGCTGATGAATGAGGTGCGGCCATACCAGGCGAAACTTCCAGAATTCTGTCCGCTAACTCAGCGACTTTGTTTGTCTCCATCACTAAACTTTAATTTTTACAATTATATAAAAAAAAAATGGTAAAAGATATTGACACAAACTGAGGCAAAATGCTAACAATACGAGACACAGTAAAACAATGTGATAAAATTATAGTAACAAGAAATAAGAAATTAGGTATTCTAATACAAATGTTATGAATGTGATTCACGTAAATAAGACTTAAAATTGTAATTATTTTAAAAAAACACTTCACCGAGTTAATCAGAAAACCCAAAAAAAAAGGTTCTATGTTGTGGGATGCTGCACCAACCCCACGGCTTGTTCTCGATTACGTCTGTATGCTGCACCAACTGTATATGGCTTGCACTCGATCATGCCTGGATGCTGCACCAGGTGTATGTAGCTTGTACTCGATCGAGGTGTATGGCAATCGTACTCAATCACGTCGGGGTCACCAATTGAGGGGCTCTGGATAGAGTCCCTGCTAATTTACAGGAGAAATACCCTTTTTACTCCAACTAAACTGTTACCATATAAATACAACATGTTGCAATTTACACAGCAGTTCGTATATTTGATAACTCAAATAATTACAAGAATTATAACACTTATTTAGTAGAAATATATGACTGAACGCTACACAAACAAAGCCTCTGATAAACCAATAATAATTTTAGAATTGGTGGTTTGAGGTAATATCTTTTACTGACAATTGGCGTTGTTGCTTTTTGTTTTATTCTTGTCACAAATTATCTCTATGCCAAAATGTCGTGCCTTCTGGATCTCGCATCATAAAAAGAGGTGCGTCACTAAACGCCACACAGACATTCATTTAAAAGTAAAAGATTACACAATGAACGACTATTGCATTATATTCTTAGGAGATAAAGACTTTGTGAAAACCAATGACTACTTGAATTTAATTATATATAAAAGGCAAATACTAAGTAAAATAAAAAATACAAATATTTTGCTAGTTGCACCAACTTATAAATACGGTAAATATACAAATATGTTGAACTGGAGAGTTGAACATTTCAACAACAGTTATATTATAGTTGGATGTAGCAAGACACGGACATGCATATATTGTTGACTCTAATAAAAATCTCAAATATGATTGCACTATGTTTTCCCAATACTCTGGACATGTAAATAATTATGGAATGATGAAAATTTTTAATGACATTAATGATTATATAAAATGTTTATGATCTGACTTTAATTCAATTAGTCAGAGTAATCTAGAAGATAACGGAGATAAGGAGTCATTATTTTTTCGAGACTAAACATTTGATCATTCTTCATCAGAATATAGCAGGAGTACTTAACAAATTGGATTTATTACATATAACTTTAGAAGAGCTCAAAGATCGGAATTGTGCTAATTGACGTTATCTGCATGACAGAACATTTTATTAGGACAGGGTATGAATGAGTTGCAATTATATCTGTCAAACTATAATTTAGTTGCGTGTTACAGCCGAAGTAACATTAAGAGAGGAGGTACGTGTATTCTAGTTAAAAAGGAATATGCGTTTAGGCAAAATAATAGAAGCGAAAAAATTTTCACTTTTAAAATTAAATGTAGTTGAGTGTTGTGCTATCGAATCAGTCGATTTTAAAATAATTATTGTTTGTATTTATAGGGTTCCTAAATCTAGCAATGCTAATATACTCTTTGATAAAATTGACAAGATGTTATCCTTTATTATGTCCAATATGAAATATGATCACCTTGTGTTGGCAGGTGACTAATATAGATTTGCTCAAACCAAGTAGTGTTGCTATAGATTTTGAATGTTTACTTTTGAATTATGACTTAAAACTAGAAATAAGACAACCAACAAGAATGGTTAGCAGAACATGTCTAGATAACTTTGCTCACGACTATAAAATTAAATGTAAGACAGATATTCTCGACTAGGGCTTATCGGACCATACAGCGCAGATTCTACAAATACCTGTTAAAAAAACTTGTAAACTAAAATACTGGCGTAAATTAACACGTGATTATAGTTCAGACAACATAAATAAATTCATTAATGTCTACAGAATATTACTTTTTCAGAAATTTACAATACTGACGATGCTAGTTTGGCATATAAAATGTTTGTAACTGAATTTCAACTTTTTTATGATCTCTGTTTTCCAAAAAAATATTTATTACTACAAATAAATAAAGAAAATAATTGGATTTCTAGAGGTATTAAAACTTGCAGCAAAAAAAAGAAAACTTTATTATGGAATTATAGACGTAACCCTAATAAGATAAATAAAGAAATGTATGGTAACTATTGTAAATGACTCAAAAAAATTATCAAACTGACAACAAACTGACAAAACGATTACAAAATAACTCCAAAATAAATAATTCGAAAAAATAATTCGAAAAATAAAAGTAAATCTACTTGGCAAATAATTCAAAATTCTAAACAAAATATGCCTAAAGACTCAATTAATACTATAAAGTTAGTTAATAATGCATTTATTACAAATCCAAAAGATATTGCTAACAAATTTAACGACTATTTTATTGATAAAGTAAAACCGTTAATGGACACAGGTAAAAATGTTGCTAGATTAATTGAAACTAAAACTAATTCAATGTTCTTTGCTCCAAGTGTACCATGTCAAATAAAAAATATAATAAGGTCACTCAAAAACACTAAGAGTGTTGGACATGATGGTATAAGTACAAAGATAATAAAAGCAGTAAATGACATCATAAGGCATCACATAAGCTACATAATAAATTTGAGCATAGTATCTGGTACATTTCCAGATGATCTCAAAATTTCAATTATAAAACTAATACATAAAAAAGGTAGTAAAGAATATTTGGAAAACTACAGGCCAATTGCGTTAACTTCGATATTTTCGAAAGTTTTTGAAAAATATTACCAGGCAGAATTAAATAAATACATTGAAAAATATAATATTTTATGTGACGAGCAACATGGATTTCCACAATGTAAAAATATTATTTTGGGCATATTTGGATTTATAAAAAAAGTTATTGGATGCGCGGATAAAACAATTCCAGTATCTGCAATTTTTTGTGATATGACTCAGGCTTTCGATTATGTCAATCATGATATATTATTAGATAAATTTGCGGCTTATGGAATACGAGGCAATTCCTTGCACTTGATTAAATCGTATTTAATGGGTAGACAACAGATTACTTAGATTTCAAAAATAAACTATAGTTCAAAACGAGAAATAATTTATACTTCCACCTGTAGGCAGTCCACTTTCAGAGTTCCTCAGGGCAGTGTACTAGGACCCCTTTTGTTTACCATCTACATAAATGATTTACCGAAATCTACCAACAAATTTATGACATTATTTGCTGACGACAGTGACTATTCCATGTAGTGACATTAATCTTTATGAAGAAGATATAAATAATTCTCTTTCTTGCCTTATATCGTGGTTAAAAAATAATAACTTAAAAATTAACAATAATAAAATTAAAGTTATGCATTTTAGTCAAAGACCTCAAAATGGTTTGAAAATTAACGTAGTATACAACAATGACTTTGTGGAACAGGTTGACTCGCCAAGATTTCTTGGACTTGAGATAGATTCTAAATTAAACTGGAAAAAACAAATTTACGAGCTAAGTAAAACTATTAGTACATCATCATATGCTCTTTATAAACTCTCACACACTGTCAATAAGGATACCGTTATAACTGTCTACCATGGTCTAGTAGAGTCTGTGTTATGGTACGGCATAATATTTTGGGGCAATTCAACCAATGCTAATATAATATTTTTAAGGCAAAAGCGCTGCGTACGTGCTATGTTTCATTTAAAATCTACCCAGAGTTGCAAGCCATATTTTATCAAACATGGGCTGTTGACAATTCCATCTTTATATATTATGGAGATGGTAATGTTTGTCCGAAGTAATGAGCACCTATTTCGGCGGATGTCAGACCTTGCTATTCGGAATAGACGGTACACTAACAGATTATGTGCGCCCTGTGGAAAAACGGCGCTATTTCGGAAAAGCGTTGAATGCATGGCCCCTAATATTTACAATAAAGTGCCAAAACAAATATAGGAATTAAAAACATATATATTTAAAAATCAACCTATGAAATTATTATTATGTAAATGTTACTACTCAATACAGCAATACTTAAATGATAAATTAGAATAATTGAAAGAAATATTATTAATAATTAGATCCAGTGGCCTTAAAAATTGACTATCTTTTACATTAATGACGATTCAGTAATATGACAACATAATTTTTCTGACATTTATTATTATTATTATAAAGTTGACATTTATTATTAATATATTATTGGGTGTTCTATACATTTCCTGCTACCATATTATAATTTAAACATTGATTTTGCCTTAAAAACTATTTTACTTTGAACTACTAGTCTTTTTTGTATATTAAAGTGTAGGTGTTGTATAGCTTTTAATTTTATGATTAAATATTAGCATGTCAATTTTGTTGGTAAAACATGCAGTTCGAAATAATTATGTAAAATCAATTAACCGTGTTTTATGCTAATAAAGATTATGATTATGATCAACATTTATTTATAACAATATCTTAATTTTTAGGTATTGAATATAAGGAAATAATGTAACCTAAAAAAAATTGGTTAGCATAAATTTTAAATTAATTTTATAATAAAATTATTATAAAATGAACTTTCAATTATTGAAATCAAAAATACTGTAGTTCTAATAAAGAGAAAATTTTAAGTTGTTCTTAAAGCTAGACTATAACTTTTTAATAAATGAGACGTCAAGATTAAAGAAAAATTCGAAACTTTCTTTAAGCAATCCCTTGTTTACCAACATTTTCTATAATTTTTAAAATACTTGTTTATTTTCGTGCGTGTAAATGTATGTGATAGCTTTGAGAAATTTTTAATTTTTAAAACCATTGACATTTTGAATAATTTTAACATACTTTGCTTCTTAATAGGATTCAGTACAATTTACATAAATTTAATGAACAGAAACTTCTATCAGCAGGGGTTGTTGCTGCTATTCAGCCGCGGTCGGAGCCCTGCGGCCCCTGCCTAGCTTAGCTTGATACGTCCTTGCGGAGAAATTCAAGCTTTCACGTCGTCAATGCAATCGTTGTAGCTTAATTAGCCTTTTTGCGTGTAGCTCTGTAAAACTCTTTTTTCTAATATTAAGGGGCACAAAAAGATGAAGCATAGGTATATACAATAGAATTTAGTTCTTAAATCAAACCCTGAAAGAATATTGGTCTTAGCTTTTCTTGACCAAGGAGTAATAATGTAGTGTGGCTAATTTTTGATTGTTACAGGGGTTATTGTTACTGCTGTTGAATGAGGGTTCATTTCTGAACCGGAAAACACTGAGCGGTGCCTTTCCTTTGTTGTATATAAACTGGTACACGGAGTAATAAATTAGTCTCCCAAGGGAAGTGCTAATAATTATCGATAGATATATTAGGACATTATTTATAATAATTGTACTCGTATATAATCAAATAGTTTCAAAATAAATCTATTTGGCATTTATCTTTTAAACTATTAGAGGTATGAATGTATTGATGAACAGTTCGATTGCATCATATGTATTATAAAATATAGTTGACGTGATAACTGCATTTGAGTGCAGTCAAATTAATATTGGTTGTTATATGGCTGGCCTTGCCGAAATCCACGGGTGTTTAAAGTTATGTAACATTCGGGGAATGAGGTCCACGGATGTGGACGACCCGCGGCATTCGTCAGCCGAGGCGAGGCGTGCTGCGACCGAGATCACGGATGCCTCGCAAACACCACCGGGCACAGTAACCACGCAATTGGTTATCAGAAACACACTAATGGTTTTATAAACATGTTTATTATGTTGATGTTAATTTAACTTTCTTGAAGTCCATTTATTACAATTATCAACAAGGTTGACATTCTTTTAATGACTAATTGCAAGGCATTCGAGTGAGTTACCGGTTCTAGGTTGTAGCGACCTCCATGTACGGTTCCTATTCGTATTATTGATATTAAGGAATGTATGACGTCATTATCGTAAGTTAGGCATTGTATTGTTTCAAATAACAGAGAAATTAATCCTGTGTGGTGACCAAAAGTGAGCCAATCCGCCTCGGTTTCTCTTTTGCTTAGGTGCGTTTCTGTTGCGTAACTTAGTGACGATTTAACATTTAAACTATCAATTGCATATCGATATTATGCTGCGGTTACGTGTGCTTTTGACCTAGATGTCGAATCTTACCTACTTCAGGCGAACATCAAAATATTATGTATATTTTATACAGTTTTGTTGAAGTTATATATATATATATATATATATATATATATATATATATATATATATATATATATATATATATATATATATATATATATATATATGAATCTCTATTTCCCTTGGTCATCGCATCACGCGTGAACGGATGGAACAATTTCGCTAATTGTTTATTTGTTGTATTTATTAATGTCAGGAGAAGGTTCTTATGGAAGAAAAAATTAAGAAAGTTGAGCGGAACATTATAAAATTCAAGAAAATTTAATAAAAATTAACGACAATATTAATTTTACATAACTGTAAGTTTTTTGACATAGCTGTCAGTTGTTTGAAATAACTGTCAGCGATTGACGGAATGCGCGCTGCAAATATCGTTTAACACAGATGGATACGTTGATAAATAATTAATTTATCATTTTGTGTAGTTTCATTTCAATTATACAACGAGTTAAATTTTCTTAATTGTTTCTTCCATAAGAACCTTAATAAATACAAACCTGACATTAATAAGTACAACAAATAAAGAATTAGCGAAATTGTTCTATCCGTTCACGCGTGATGCGATGACCAAGGGAAATAGAGATTAATTTTTATATATATAGATAGAAGATATACATATATAGATAATGGAAATGTTTATCTTAAATAGTTTTACGAAAACGTCTGCGACAGCATATATCTATTATATTTTATGTGTAAGCCATTATATTGGCTATAATAAACAGTGAACCATAAATACAATAAAAATTGATGATTTAATAATGCACATTTGGTAGTTCAATTCTTCTAACTATATCTTCTACTAATATAAAACTGGATAACTTACTCCCTCCGAGAAGAAGTGAAGTGACAAATTTCTCTTTTGATGTGAATTTGTGCTTCAATTAATTTTTATGTAGTTTAGCCCTTTAATTCGTTTTGTTCGGCTTAATTTTTGACCACATTTTACACAAATATCGAAGTTCA
The DNA here is from genome assembly GCA_963693495.1 of Malacosoma neustria. NCBI lineage: Eukaryota > Metazoa > Arthropoda > Insecta > Lepidoptera > Lasiocampidae > Malacosoma > Malacosoma neustria. The sequence continues at coordinate 13,269,277 of OY856375.1, forward strand.
TCAGGTGCTTACTTGGGAAACAAATGTCTGGCCATGCCGCCTCCGTCGGGCCGCGACAGGAGGGGTAGACCCAAAAAGTGCTGGCTGGATGTCGTAAAGGGTGATATGCGTGCCAACGGGCTCACTACCAGGGATGCTGAAGACCGAAGTGGAGTAGAAATAGTCGTAAAGCGGACCCTGGGCACTGAAACAGAAGTTTAGGTTGCGACCGGGATACAACGCTTAGATGAAGAAGAAGATCGAAGTTTACCGGGTCATCTATTATAAATGTGAATGTAACTTTATCTGTTATGTTTTCATTTTGATGAATTTTGGTAACAGAGATAGATTGTACCTTGGAGAAGAACATAGTTTATTTTTTAATTTATATGGCAGAACAACGTTTGCCGGGTCAACTAGTATATATATATATATATATATATATATATATATATATATATATATATATATATATATATATATATATATATATATATATATATATATATATATATATATATATATATATATATATATATATATATATATATAGATGCCTCTAAGAGATTTTATAATGCTTTTTCTAAAAAACCTCATATCGAACTGCGATGGGAAATCCTCAGTCGGAAGCTCATTCCAAATCCGGAGAGTGCGCAACGTGAACTCCACAGACGTTTCAACGTGCGCTAGCCTACATCACGAATGTCGACAAAATATATATGTAAGTTTTTAATTTTGTAATGTGTTAAATATGATGCATCGAACGAATCATCGTTTAATCCCGGTACTTATAGATCGGCAGAAGTGACGCCGTTAGTAATATATTCAACAATAAATAATAACGATACATTTAGTATTATCCACATAACAGTTAATTTAACCAATGATGTCCTTTCCTTAAAATGTTATTATACTGCAGGTCCCAGAATCCATTGACGATTGGTAATGCAATTAGGATTTAACACTAATGTTACAATGTCTTTATGTATACGTATATTAATAAATTTATTAGCTGTATACACGTCACGATCATTACATATAATAATGACTTATTGCGGCTTTATAATTACGAATAAACGATTAAAATCGGTAATTAATAAAATTACATTAGGTTTGGAATTCAACTGCAAATTAACATGTTTTCTCTTTATAAAGAGGAAGCATGATGATTTATTTTGGTTGGTTAAATTCTCCTTGCAGGGCTGGAGTAAAAATACTTATCCCTGCGGCTGTGGGCGGCCTGTTGTAAAGGGTGAGAAAACAACCCTAGCTAAATGGTAGATAGCTGGATCCTTGGACTATGAATATGCCGGTATAATGACAGTGACCCAGATTCGAGTGCTCCAACATGAACGGCAGCGTTTTAGCTGTTCCCTTTTCGTCACAAAAATCCAAAGGCGATGGTAACTGCTTGGTATTAAGGGGTCGTCAGCAGGTTTGCATTGTATAGTATACAACATACAATTATATATATGTACTATAATTATAGAGACAAAGCTGTACATAGAATAGCACATCTTTACCGGTTATCCTCAAGCACAGCACGGCGCGCGGCGAGTAGGCGCGCACCAGTCAAGGATTCTCAAGGTATTTCCTTTCACTTGCGACAATACGCAGATGCATGCATGTAGTGGATGTTGAACAATGCTATGATTTCGAGTCTCTTTAGCGTGTGTTTAAATGAATAATAAGCTAAGATTATGGATTACTCATCTTAATTACACACAGAAAAATGACTTTTTGTTTAACATATCTTTGTTAAAGTTGTATGCTAAATTTGAAATTAGTCACAATAGTTTTATTTGTAATGCTCTTCTTATCTTTGTAAAATCTGCTACGAGATTTACATCAATTCCATAATGAATGATTCGACGACAAATTTTTTAGGTTTAGTTACTTTTTATATACTTAAATCGAGTTTTACTTTTATGATAACTTCATTGTTGGAGTTATACATTTTTTAAATTTAATGCGTTGAATCTATGCTAAATATTGCTAACCTTATGATTTCGAAATTGTATGCATTAATATTTTATGCAATTAGCAATTATAATATAATTTAATAATGTGGCTGCTAAATAGAGCGAATGAGCAGGGGTCAAATTTCTACTTATTATTATATTGAATCGTAGTGGCTTTGTCAATTGTTTCAGAGTTTAAACTGTACTGACCATGAAAAGTAACTACTGATACTATTTCTTTATGTATATTTCTTAATAAAAATAAACATGGCTAAAATATTTGGAATTGCAAGTATTTCAGAGAATGATAAGTAGATTTCACCATTTATAGACAAAAATGTATGGAAGGAATATTTGATAGAGTAAGTTTCTAAGGCATCCTAAATCCATATTAGTATTTAAAACTGTCGAAAGCTTACTATTTTAAAAATTCGTAGATTGTTCTAGAAAATCTAAATCAGTTTGGAAAGTACATTGATTTTTGACATAGAATGTCATAACATACAATTTGTTAAATATTATTTAATTTGAAAAAGTAAAGGTAAATTATATGTACTTTCAGATCAATCAAGCAAATGTAACTAAAATACTAATAACAATTAAATATTTTAATATGAATTCTATAGCATCGTAAAAACTCCTAATTGCATATAGCTATATCTTATCTAAAGTAGGTACAAGTAAGATACTCAACAAAAAGTCGAGCGACGAGTTTATAAACATATTTTTCCTCGACGGAACAGGTAACTCAATCTTAAGGCCCCATATATTTTAAAATTGTCAACCTTGAAAAAGAAGCCCGTCACGTTTCTAATGTGTACTTTGAATAAATATTTTAATAATAATGTAATTCAAATGACTAACTGTTGAATCAAAAATGTTAAGTTATGGACAGGAATGATTTAAACTTTTAAATACAAATGTTTTAGGTTATTTTAAATATATATTATTGATCAAATTTATATTTATTATGATAATTTTACGATTTTGTAGACTGGCTATAACTGTAAAAAACGATGTGTTGTCTTACAACATAAATCGTACTTATAAAAATGTATTCTAATGCAGCACCTTGTGCCCGTAATCCGATTTATAAGAGATCAAAACTGAAAAAGAGATTGGTTAATTTACCGTATGATATATTTATTTTTATAATTCAATCTTTTTTGCTGTGTGGAAAAAAGTATTCAGTCTCCTACGTCTTGATCCAAAGCGATGGTGAATGCTGATTAATGAATTAAACTAAAGCCAGCAAAAGGTAGTGCAAATTATGTATCTTCCTTTCGAAGTGAGCAGTTTGGGGACTGTCATCCACTTTAAAAATGTTCCCGGGATGAAAACCTTATAAGAAAATGTTGATGAATAATTACAATATTACACCTCTATATCATTCGTTAAAGTTTGCTAAGTTTGTCTTTCAGGTATTAAGATTTACGTAAATGTCATGTCATAACAAGTGTTAACTGAGATTGGTGCTATTGCGGGTGTCGCCGCCGCCGAGGAATACTTTCACTGCTTTCACTAAGGTAGATACTGCTCCCACACACCACAGCCTGATGGGCACGCATTGAGAGTCAACACTCTCTATTTACTTAGACGCCGATAACAATGCAATTGTTTTCATTGTCCTTATTTCTGATTTCGATATGCATAATGTATTACAAAACAATTTGGAAAGTTTTACCCTGGTTGGAGGATATAGGCTTTTGAATGCAACTGAAGGCGATGACGTGCGACACCCACGCGGTGTCATAGGTGATTACGTGTCGGAGGCGGTGGCGCCCTTCGCCATTGTTCCACGCCACGGACGGCCCCTCGCCCATGCACACTGTTGCAACATGCCCAAATACATGATTAATAATAAGAGATTCAATATTTATCAAAAATTAATTTGCCTACTCTTTTACATTTGTTACATACTGGTAAATAATATAACTTCGTTTAATTACATCATATTCTACTTCTAATCACAAGCGAATCATCCTGGGTGACCAAATTTGATGCGTAACAAAGTTTATTACTCTGAAATAAAGATATAGTGGAGGAGAAGAAGTTAAGAGGGACCTCAGCGGCCATTTTAAATAATATTGCTTAATACCAAATACATGTAACTTTACAATATAAATGTGTTTCATTATCACGGAAATAAATGCAGCATTTTCTATTTTATGTCTATCATATTAATTACACATATATGATATATAACGATTGGAGTATTTAAAATATATACCGAAATTACGCGTCACAATTGATAATTAAACTCAACGCAAAAAAAAACCTAGAAGAATCATAAACATACTTGAAAATTTGCCGGTAAAATATTGATATTAATGCTTACTTTTTGCTCTTTAGTTTGGTCAATACACTATATATTAAACAGGAATTTAATGTAAGACCCAGGTCAAAATCCTGTCAGGTTATCCACCTACACAGGTATAAAAAAGGGGCTAATGACATGATCCAAGCAAATATTTGTTTTAAGTGTTGATATTTTATTTCTCGCCTGTCACACAGAAATTTTCTTGCAAGACGTGGACTGAATGAAAAAATATGGAACTAGTAGTATATTGAATATTTGGAATTGGTAGTGTCTGTTAAGATTAGGATTGTTTGTTTTTTTGATTGTTGGATTGTCTTAAAAGCTAATCAATTGATATTCCATCTAGTTCATAGGTGGTGGTTGGTTTTTATCCGTGCAGAGGCGGAGAAAGAATACTAACCTCTGCGGCCGGGGCCGGCCTGTCGTAAAAGGCGACAAAACAACCTACCCTAGCTACGTGGTAGGGCCCCTAGCCCGTCTAGATGGCAACCACCTTTGGTCTTAAATATGCCACCATAATAACCTTGTGTTGTGTTCCGGCATTAGTGACCCAAGTTCCTGTACCCTTATGCGACAGCAGCGTGTTCGCGATGCCACTAGCGTTGCAAACACCTATAGGCGACGGTAACTGCTAAATTCTAAGCGGGCCGTCCGCCTGTCTGCTGTCCTACAGCAATAAAAAAAATAGGTCGTCGTCAGCAATTTGTAGTCCACTGCTGGACGTAAGCCTCTCCAAGTTTGCACCACATGTCCATCCACCGACTCCATGCCTTTTCCGTCCAGTGCCGACCGGTAACCTTCCGCTGGTCGTCAGCCATCGGGCTGGGGAGCATCCTATACAGAACTATCCAGGACAGGTAGCAAACAAAATCGCCTCTTAGCTTTTTTGTCGTTATGAAATCAGATATTTTGATATGCAACGCTTTGAATGGATGTGTTTGTTCAAATTTTGTGTGATTTTTACAATATTTTAAATTTAAAAATGTCCAAAATAGCACGCACTTTAGGTAGTTCACTTGGACACACAAGGAATATTTTGTTACTGCTTTCATTTAGTGCACACTTTTAGTGCCCACTTCTGAAATATATTTACTGAATAGCTAAGAAACAACAAAGTTTTTGGAATATTATTGTTTGTATTGGGTAAAATACTGTATATATTATGATATACATATTATGAGATTTATACATTTTAATTTCTGTCATAGTGCCGACATCGGGGCTACCACAAAAATATTTCAACATTTACAACATCTTATTTATATTACATTTATAGTCTTGCAAACGCTAGAATTTTGTGAGCATCTAGAATTTCAAAACTTTGGCAATTTACATCATCATGATTTAATAGTATTCCTAAAATTGTTTAGAGTCCTCTTCCCAGTTAGGTAATAAATTTATTAAGCTTATTTTTTAGGGTAAGTGAAAGTTTACCCTTTGTGCTTAAATCCCAATGAATAAATTTCATTTCAATATTAGATCGTTAAATCATTAACTAAGTATGTAGAATAAGTTTGGCAACCTGTATAGTTTGAAGTATGTTTTTATAATTGCTTTTAAAATGTTATTGAACTTTCTAAAAGCTTTCAAATCATGGAGTAATTGATGTAGACATAGAATGTCAATGAAGTTATAGGACTTTGTTAGGTATGAAGTTAAGTTGCTCATCTGTTATATAGTTTGATTAGTGAAAACTTAATTGGTAAAATTTATTATGAATAATAATACTAGTATTCACCTCAAATGTCTTATTTTAGGAAGTAAATAGTTGACTTTAAAATAATTAATATATTTATTTACGAGAGTTGAGAACATTTTATAATGAAATTTCACAATGAGAAAGTAACGTGAGAGATATCTCACGATTGAATTTCTGTATACGAATTGGTGTGGGTACCCCTAAATTGATTAAATACAAAGAGAGATGATAAAAAAGTATTTGTTAGTCTTACATCAACAGCTAGAGCTGGGAAACCTTTTCATATTATACCTCAATTAAAAGCAAATATTGCCTATTGTCATATACGTCAGCTTTTGTCTACTATTAATTAATATTAATTGTGTGCTAATGCACTATATGATTTTTGGGTCTTTTCTTCCTGCCCTTATTCCATCTACGTGGGGTCAGTACAACATGTCCTCTCCTTCCACTCTATTAGCAGTCATTTGAACATTTACACTTTTTTGCCATATCATCTTTTACACAATCCTTCCATCTAATCTTTGGTCTGTCTCTCCTTTTGTATCCATCCACTTGCTTGTAACAAATTATTGAATTTTCTTAAAACTTTTCAAGTAATGAAATAATTGATGCAGACTTAAAATGTCAATGAATTCTAATCTAATCAATTTGTATAAACTTTTGGGAATGATGTTGAAAATTGCAAAGAGGGCCTATGTCTATTAGTAAATAAAGGTACTTTGATGTAAGATAGTTATGAAGTTTTAATGTCTGCACCAAAGGTCAGTTGGATCAAAACAACAGCACTGATAGATACTTTTGTTAAACGCTGGACTGTCTCTTTATTTACTTCTAATTTTACTTTTAAAATTTGATAATGATAAATAAAAATGCAAATAAATTTTTATATTTAATTTTATATTTATAAAACAGACTTACATTAGAAAATCACATAAAGTATAAAACAGACCTATGAAATATTTATGTGAATCTATATTACATTCAGTAGGGTAGGTACTTAGACTACGGGCGGGATTATGACCCGGTTACACGTGGTAATCGCAAGGCAACACATTCGCAGTTAAATAATGATCATTGTAAAATTTTAATTTATCGTTTGCAGTTTAATTGCGCATATGCTGCCTTTGCTAAGACACAATCAAATTACACCAAACTAATGCGCGCGCTTTGCGCGAGATCATGACTCCCCTAATAATGACCGTCCCCTGTGGGGTCGTTGAGCCACGGGTAGTTGACTGGGCATCGCACGCAAGTCTGTAGGTTGATGGTCTCCCCGGGAACCTCCTTGGATGTAAGTTTGCAAGAGTGCGGTACCCAGCAGGCTTGAGTACCTTCTACAGCGCACTTTTCCCTCCATGGCTCGAAGTTCTTGGCTTCCGAGATAGTACGTGGGTTTTGGACCCATTGAATGACTTGTGTCATTGTTACAAAGTAAACGTCATTGTGGCTGGAAAGGATTTCATCGATCCAGTACAAGAAAGCCTCGAGGAATTCGGGGTTGTTTTTCAACCATGCAGCGTGGAAATAGAGCCCCAGGGGAGCACGATTCTGTTCGTAGTGACGATCAAAGTTGTGGTTTAGGAAGTTGTAGAATTGGTCACCAGTCAGGATGTTGGAGCAGGAGTCAACCATAGCGCAGCCGGGCAAGTATTCATCGTTATTAGGATCTTCACGACGGTCGAGTTCATTCATGACCATTTCCCACACGGCGTGGCTTCTGGTGGGGCAACTTTGCAGGTTGCCATGGCACCTGTGCGGCATTCTAAAGTACATAGTGTAGGGCCATAGAGGGGGGTTGGAAAGGGGAGCTGTGATGGTGCTGTCATACAAGAAAGCCTGTTCCTCCATCATAGTGAATTGATTGTTGCCACCGACACGCAGGTATGGAGCGCGGACACCGACGACACTGTTGTCTGTGATGTTAGAGAATTTCTCGATGATGACTCTCATACCAGCCATTTCCTTACCCCAGTCATCGACAGTAGCATTGCTCCAGAAACGCTCGTCATCGTTGTGCCTAAAGAAACGTAGATATATATATATAAGTTTAAAATGTACGACATACATACACACACATACAAACTAGGTGGTAACTTGATATGAAACTTACGTAATAGAATGTACAGCGATTTCATGTCCCTTTCGGTGAGTTTCCTGCACAGCTGAATAGTTTGTGTATTTATGCGAAACGAAAAAGGTGGCCTTAATGTCGCAACCATTTGGATTTTTTCGTTTTCCGTTGAAAATTTCTTTGTATAATTCAATGTTATTGTTGTTGATAGCATCATCAAAGGTGATGGTAATCATTTGCGGAACGTCTCTGGCTGGCAGATCTCCGGGGACGACGGTACCGTCTTCGGAGCAGAAGCAGTCGGGCAAGACACACTGGGACGTGTCACAAGGTGGGGCTCTGTTAGGGTCGTTGTCAATATCTACGACAAAAACATATAAATGCAGTTACAACTACCAAAACGATTCTACTTAAAATATCAAAGGTTAATAATATCTGTCGTGTTTTTCTTTTGTAAACATGCATGAATATCGAGTGGAGCGAGAGTTGAAACCAGTATGGGTACTTTCGCTCAGTCAAATCGTTGACACAACTTATAATCGATGGATTTCACTTTTGATTTGATACAATCAAGAATATATCATGTTGCAAAACTAGTATACATTGCTGCTAGATGCAGTGATGGAAATATATTATTAATCACTGAGGCATTTAAGGCATTCGTGACACGTTGTGCGTCATGCACTCCGCCCAGGGTCTTCATCACAGGTGAATGGAAATTTGTATCCTTGTCATGTACACGATTACAATTCAAAGCGACTCCAAATCCTATATCAGAAAAGTGAACTACACGAGTTGATTGTAAAGTGACTGGCAGGATATGTTTATATTATAAAGCCAATTATTTAAATATATGATATAAAGTTTTTAAGAAATAATACAAAAAGTCACTCCCGCCAATAATATGCAAAGTAATGATTTCATTTATAAAATGCTATTTGTTTAGTGAGTACGGGTACATGTTACGAAACAACATTGAGTTTTTTAGGCTAAGTGATTGGCGTCTAAGGCAATCATTCGTCACGCTGTATAGGAGCAGATTTTATTTGCTTTAACTTGAATGAATTTCATAGTCGTTTTAACAGTACTTTAATATAAAACATTAGTAATCAGTTCATTAAAGGTACATAAAGTTGAATATTGTTACCTACCACAAGAGTTTTCATCTGATCCATCAGCACAATCTTTCTCGCCGTTGCAGAAAAGCCCCCGTTCAATACAATTGGAGTCACCGCAAGCCAAGAATCCGTCTTGACACAAAGGCTCTTCAGTGTACAACAAAGGTTTCACTTTGCGTTCTTTGTTCTTCAGTTTGCAGTTCTTGACCGCATCTTTCCAATCACAGGTCTGTTTCTCAATATCGAAGAATAAACCAGCGGGACAACGGATGGCTTGAATACCCTGTTTTAACAATTTATTATTGATATAATATTCTATTTAATTTAGAAGATAATATTTCACAGTAAATAATGTTATTAAATTTTCATTTCATATGTCAAGGTGTGTTGACTAAATGATGCTTATAGGAGTGATAAAATATGAATTGAATCAATTAGCTACGAAAGAAAAATAAATAGTTCAATAAAAATAGAAGAAGTCAGAAATATTTGAGAAAGAAGACGGTTAAAGTTACGCTCTTATACTCTTATGTGTAATTTAAAAAAAAACATAATTATTTTTTCGTGTATATTTATTCCAATATTTATTAAACAAACGAGTTCTTTTTTCTATAGCTATATTAAACATTTTTAAATTTTGATCACGAAACTTAACCTCGAGTTAATAATTTTGAACTTTAGACTCCTCACACGGAAATTAAAAAGTAGTAATTAATTTTATTCTATTATAACATATACTATGTATGACCTGAGAACGAGATATAAAACGCAATTATTATTTTTCATATCATCAGTCTTTGTAATAAAATTCAGATTTTCAGACTTCCGTAATTATCTTTCGTAATCTGTTTTTGCTTTGATGTATCAATTTATATTCCTTGCAGCGTTATAAATGCTGCAACTACAAATATGCTTTGTAGTAATATTTATTTCAAAACTTTGTGGTATGTCAGAAATGTCAGGTGTCTGTGGTTTTTGTACAATTATATACCTATTGTTTCTTAGATTTGCCAATGAGAATGTATTTGATATTATGTACTTTAGGAGTTTGCACACACCAATATCATGATTACAGTATGTATTATTTAATTTCATCAAACTGAAATTATAAATATGTAACATTAAATAACATTGCATGAAGGATAAAAATTGGATCAAATATTATTGTTGAGTTCGGATGTGTGTGCAATAGGTATTAAGTAGAGCACATACCGAGGCGGTGCACTGGATGACGTCGCGACAGTTGTCGCCATCGCCAGCCACCAGCCGGAACCATTCGCCGGCGTCCTTGTCCTTGCATAGCTCTAGCTCCAAGCTGTCGTCTTTCTTCGCCGTCTCCTCAGCCTGCCGGCGCCATCGGTGTCCATCCGCTATTCATATACATTGAATTGATTAATAATGGTAAAGTGGAAATTCATGTACACATTTGTTATAAAATCATGCAATAATACTATTTAGGTTACGATTTTCGCAATATGATAGTATTTTGAAGATAAAATAACGGATTTAAAACTTCATTAAATGGTGCATATTAAAAAGTTTCGGTTATTTACAATTTTTTGGCGTTAGAATCAAAATGTCAGTGAGAAGCGTATACAGGTTTTATAAATGCCAAAGGTGGCGTGAGCACTCGTGACATTTGACTCGGATCGAAATGTCAGCGCTTGGGCAACGACAAGGACGACTCTTTCTATGTCTTCTATCTATACAAAATTGTACATTATGCATGGCATTTGATTTGTGTGCCGATTAGGCTGACGAAATTATTATAAATTTAAAAAGGTTACGGAATAGTTGATATCCTTGAGTCGTCACTATTTTTCAGGAAATTGTGCCACGTCATACGGTTGTTAAGAAACGTGCCGTTGTAATAGTTTTGCGGTCATATTAAATATTAAATTAACTGAATAAAATACTAATTAATTCACTTTTTATATACCGTTATACAAAAACAATATGCATTTTTGCTACTTGTAATTATTTCATGTTTCAAGAGATGAGAATTTACATTTTCAGGCAACAATGATATTTGGTTTTAAGCCATTATGTTGAAACGAAATATGAGGAAGTCGAATCCTCTCATTACCTAACACAAAATATACGGTACGCATCACCTAATAACTTTTTTTGAACTAAAATTTGAAAATAGTTAGCTATTTTGAGAGATTTGTTAAATAAATACCTTATTTAATAACTTACAAATAAGTTAACTTTAAAGTATTTAGTCCTAGCAATGTTGAAAAATGTGCAGTGATTTGTATTTTGAAAAAATATATAAAAAGTCCATATCATCTTATTTTTATGCGGTTTTGCTTTAAAATATTAATTTATATATGATTTATTTTATACTTTATTCTTATATAATATACATGGACTGAAAATAATTGATAAATTTGAACTTTTATTAAGTTATACAAAAATTGGGCCGTTAGATCCATCTAGAAGAATAAGACAAATCTTCTCGTTTCTAGAATATCATAAAAAGAAATAAAGGGTTTATTTCTGTTAGTTCAGAAACAAATTAAGGTCACCATCAGATTCTTTTTGGGGGTCATACGGCGGCTTATAAATGTAAAAAACTTGGTCATCGATTTCTTAGGCCACTTTATACAAGAAAAATGTGTAACCAAATCGAACAAACTACTAGAGTTTTTTCTTGTAACAATACTCAGCAAAATATACGGCATGAAAAAGTAGAATACTACTTATATGTGACTGCGTTTCAAAGCTTTCAAGAAGAAGAAGTCAATAGAAATATGTTGTTGAAGACAATACTCTACTATACTACAAGTTCAATACTAGAGTGGCTAATGTTTTGAACTCTGTAGAAGTACATATTTCGAAGTTAGTGTTTGAATTTAAGTATATTTCTAAAAATACACGTGTCAAAAAGCATGTTCAGCAAAATCACAATTTCAATAAATAGTGATGGTATTCTAAACCTGCACAGAGTCTAGGTTCGTGAGTATTAACTAGGTGGGATCACATACACCGGCACACATATAATTATGACAATAACTCACTCTAATTGAGTATTAAGATTTTGTTCTTACAAATTTTTATTAACAGGATATTTAAAATTACTTCAAAGTAAAACTGTTTTTGTATATGAATAATATAAGCAAGATATATGAAGATTCAATATTTATTTGCCAGTCGTTCTAAGAATTTAAATATAACTAGTTCTCTTTCACCCAAAACTACCACGTCGGCAGTGTGTTCGTGTTGAGGATAGCTTCTCTTCTTGGACTAACATATCGTCCGGCGTACCTCAGGGTGGCGTATTGTCTCCCTTACTTTTCACTATTTTTATAAATAACATTTCGGATAATCTTCAGAGTTCCTACCATCTATACGCAGACGATCTTCAAATTTACACTAGTGGTCTAGTAGCTAATATCAACGTCGCTATTGATACTATAAATAAATATTTATCTCATATTTGACTGCTGTAAAAGGTATGGTCTTATACTTACACTACTACCGAAATAGACTAAACTAGATAATACACTACTACCGAATGTTATTAATAATGGCGTACACAGGTACACAGATACAGATCTATCAGCGATAAATTAAAAATATTCGGTATATATTTTGATAAATGCTTATGCTGGGCACCTCAAGTACAAGAGGTCAGTCGTAGAGTTTTTGCTAGTGCAGCCTCCCTCAGGAGGTTAAAACACTTTCTCCCACAGACCACTAAAGTGGCGCTTGCTCAAAGCCTTCTTCTCCCCAACCTTGACTATGGCGACGTCAGTTATTATCATGTTATATTTTATCCGTGCAGGGACGGAGAAAGAATACCAACCTCGGCGGCCATCGACAACATGACAGGCGGGGTCAACCTGTCGTAAAAGGCGACAAAACAACTCACCCTAGCTACGTGGTAGGTTCCCAGGCCCGCCTGGATGGCGACCACCTTTGGTCTTGAGTATGCTGCTATAATAATCCTGTATTGTGTTCCGGCATTATTGACTCAAGTTTTTGTACCCTTATTCCTTATTATTGGGACAGCAGCGTGTTAGCGATGCCACTGGCGTTGCAAACACCCATAGATAATGGTAACTGCTGAATTTTAAGCGGACTGTCAGCCTGTCTGCTGTCCTACAGCAAAAAAAGTTATCTTGATATCACTGAAAGCCAACTGGATAAAGTAGAGCGTCTCCAAAATTTCTGTATTTGTTCATATTTAGCTTGCGCAAATATGATCACATGTCTGAATTTCGTAATAAGCTCAAATGACTCCCTATCCGCTTCGCCGAAATGCTCATATTCTTTCTATGCTATATAAAATACTTTTCTGTCCCCAAAGCCCTTGTTATTTAAAGAGAGATTTAAGTTCTTTCAAGACAATACACTAAGACATTTGAGGTCATCAGCAAATTTACGGTTTGTTACACCATTGCATACTACACAGTTTTATAACAAGTCGTTTACCGTCCACGCTGTATGACTGTGGAATGCGTTACCACTTGATGGAAGGAGTGCCAAATCTCGTATGTCCTTTAATAGGTTGGTCAAAGAGCAGGAAGAAATCGCTCACAACTATAAGATCGCTGATTGTACTTTATTTGTCTGTATTTTCTTGTTATAAAGTTGATCTTATAATGAGTGCAATAAAGTATATTATTATTATATATATTTATTTATTACACAATTTTTTTTTATTTTTTACAATACCTTACATTTCTTTTTTATAAAAACAGTACCATAGTATTACTTTTATATAAAAAAAAACAATAATAAAATATCTTAAAAAATATAAAATATAACATAAATTATTATTATTATTACCACGTGTCTAACATATAATATGTATGTGGTTGCTACCTCACGTGTTTAAGTTGACTAAATCCTGTTCTTGTAGTAGACATTTAGTGTGGAAATAATACAATATAAGTTACATAAAGCAGTTTCGTTTTATTTATGCCATTAATTATCGAAGAGTCATATGTAAACTAAGAACACATATATTCATGGTAAAAATTATTATAAAAGAGAACGTATAACGTAACTACTAAAGTAATAAATAAAATAGATATTAATAATTTTCCAAATAAACTTTTTAATTAATACTACAGTTCGTAGCTCGTAGCGCGTTGATGTCTTTTATAAAGAGTATTGTCGTTATTTGATGAGCCAAGATTTATCAATCTTCTATTAAATTTATATGTTATAACAATTGAAATTAATGAATGTGTATAAAATTAAAACTCCCCTTTTACTATTTATGGCATCATTAATATTCTTCATTGCATAAACATCTCGAATAAAAAAATATTCACTACTTTGTTAGAACAAAAAAGTATGTCACTAGAACATATTCATTTAGAACTGAACCAGGTATTAAAGCAAGTTTTTGAGATAATATAACTATATGAAAGTTTTATTAGAAAACAAAGAAAGAGTACAATGTATTTATAAATCGAGTGTTACCATCAAAAGGTATTTGTAATAGAGACACGAATGTGGGAACAACTAGGCATGCGAGTGCGGCCGACGACCGGGCACGTGACTCAAATACCCAATTCACGTCTTGTGAATATTAAGTGCCCGACTTTCCTTCTTTATAGGTACTACCCAAGTATTATATATATTTAATAACGGGAAAATGGCACTTCCGCACGTTGAACTTCAACTTTGATTAATTTGAAATCAGTAAAATAGTAAACGCAAATAATGTTTCAGAACGCTATTTTAGGAAAATTTTGATGTAATATGAATAAATTTAATATAAAATATTTTTATTACGAATCTGTTTGATTACGGATTTTATTATTTAAACATATATTATATTTTTCTATAAAATAAATTTTCACGATTTTTTGCGTAACAGCAGACAGGCTAACGGCCTACTTAATAGTAAGCAGTTACTGTCGCCTATAACATTGCACGCTTCTTTCCAACAGAAACCTGGGTCACTAATTTTGAAACACAACACAAGGTTAGAATGGCGCTATACTTGTAAACCAAGGGTGTTCGCCATCCAGACGGGCTAGGAGCCCTACCACGTAGGTATGTTTTGTTGCCTTTTACAACAGGCCGACCCCGGCCACAGGGTTAGTATTCTTACACCGCCCCTGCATGGAAATAATACAATCTTAAGGCACGTATATTAAACTTGGATTCTTACTCACGACATCTGAGTTGTGCGTCGTGTATTATATCGCGTAATTAACCAGATAGAATATTGATCGCTGACGTAAATCTGAACCGGATGTCTGAACATAAACTGACTTTGAACGACTATTTTTTCCTGTTGTTACTTTCACAGTATAACCTCGGAAGTAAGGAAACTGATCACTCAGACCAGTTCCCTTACGTGTACATTTATAAAATTCCTTCCCTTTTTAATTTCGATTAACTTAAACAACGCATGTATGCTACAAAAAACTCTTATTTATAAATATTATATTAAACCTGTCCTTTCTTAAAAATCTTATCAAATAAGTTATTATTAAAGTTTTCTACTTTAAATAGATGTAATTTGATTTATAACTAAAAGTTTCATATAAATATTATCTATAATAAATAACTTTTGAAAGTAATAAAGTCAAGTAAAGTCTTTATTAGTATTCAATCTATAAACAAAAAAAACTTTTTGAATATGGTCCCTTAGATCGTTAGTATAACCTCTGCAGTTTTATTTAGGTATTTATTAAAATTAAAATACAATATTAAATGATTTAGCAGAAGTATTATAAAAGTATTCCTATTTATATAATACTAGCTGACCCGGCAAACGTTGTTCTGCCATATAAATAATTAACGCCCCCGCAACCCCTCTTGGGGGTGGAATTTCGTAAAATGCGTTCTTAGCTGACCTCTACTCGGTGAAAAAAATATTCCTATCAAATTTCAAGTCTTTAGCTCTAATGGTTCCAGAGATATCGTGATGAGTGACTATATACGTGGAAATCTCTTATATATATATATATATATATATATATATATATATATATATATATATATATATATATATATATATATATATATATATATATATATATATAGATTCATAATATTTATAATAGTATATAAGCTGCAGTTGAAATAAGTATTATCACTTAACAAAATTAATCTTCTTCTTATAAGTGTTTCGTTTTGTTTGTAACCTAATTCATTATTTTGGGGTTATATTTTGCTGTTAGTTTTATAATAGGGCTAATTTAAGTTGGTAACCTTTTCGTAATATTTTCTCTTGAGAAAAAAGATCGCTTCTAAACTGATTAAAGAAATATGGCCAAGACCACTTATATATAACCACCTGCCCTCTCAATCTCAAAAAGAATGAATATTTTTTTATTTTTTTATTAAATGTGATGGAGTATTCCTATGTGCATATTACTTCGGTAAGATATGACAATCAACAATGACACTTCAATTTTATTGTGATTAATGTACAATATTACGAGTGTAAAAGTATTATATAAGACACAAAGCAAACCACTGTGCACGGCATAACTTGTTTATTCTATATCTTCGTACAATTGGTTGATACTTAGTACCGAACGTGTAAAGGCGTGGAAGGAGTCGCTTGAGAACAGTGGTCTGAAGCTTAATGTGGTGAAGGCCAAGTACTTGGCCTGTAACTCCACAGATCTCACACCCGTATGCATAGGCGGCGACACGGTCGAGCGCACGGACCAAGTGAAATATCTGGGATCTGTATTTCACACGTCTGGTGACATCGATTGCGACGTCAAGGCACGCATTGATGCCGCGTGGGCCAAATGGAGTGAGGTAATTGGAATCATTTGTGACCCCAAGATGCCGGTAAAGTTGAAGGGATAGGTCTATAAGACCATCATTAAGCCTGTTCTTTTATACGACTGTGAAGTGTGGCCGGTGTTAGAGCGACACAAGCAAGAAATGCGTGTCACAGAGATGGATATGCCGCGGTGGATGTGTCGAGTAACGCGGAACGACCGCGTTAGGAACTCTCGCATTCGCGGCAGTCTTCATGTCCGTGACATTGCGGATAAATTGCAGGATTGTCGGTTCCGTTCGTACGGCCACGTTTTACAGCAACCGGATGCTTACGTGGGAAACAAACGTCTGGCCATGCCGCCTCCACCGGGCCCTGGCAGGAGGGGTAGACCCAAAAAGTGCTGGCTTGACGTCGTAAAGGTTGATAAGCGTGCCAATGGGCTCACTACCAGGGATGCTGAAGACCATGCGAAGTGGAGTAGAAAAAGTCGGAAAGCGGACCCCGGGGATCAAAACGGAAGTTTGAGTTGCAACCGGGATACTACGCTTAGATGAATCATCATCAGATGATGATGATGAGTCCTTTTTAACCGTTTGCGCCATGTAAAAGTATTATTATTTGGGGAGACACACAAAGCAAACCCCTGTACGGCATAACTTGTTTATTCTATATCTACCTACAATTGGTTGATATTTAATACCAACATCTACAACGAGTATTTTGTGAATAAACTAAATTTTTACATATATATATTACCTTAAAAACATAGTTCTAGAGCCCTTTGTTTTCTTTAACAGTGCGTTAATGTTCATTGCATAACTTACTTCTCACGACTTCGTGAATGTAAAAGCTGTATTTAAATGATGATCTAAAAATCCATTACTTGTCATAATAATTTTAAATTAAGTAACAATTTAATATCTATTAGTGCCTTCTGTATGTTTAATATCCACGCCATTATTACGAAATTATTTAAGAGAAAGTTATATTACAATAAGTGATTAGGTTTTTATTATGAAAAATTAATCATTAACACCTTTCTTTATATTATCTTAACATTGTATAATGTACTATTATCTGTATTGGTCATTAATATCATTTTTAATATAAATAATTACAAAAACATTTAACGTTTCAATTAGAGTTAATGTTTATACATTTTGGAATTGTATAATACCTCTTAAAACCCCATTGTGCTTTCAGTAAGAAATGAAATAGGGCTATTATATCAATACTTTAGGAAATCGCAACTAGTGAAAAAATATTCATTTTGCTTATTCAAATCATGCACAATGATCAGAGAATCAGACGGCAGTACGTCTTTTAAACACAGAATTTAGATATATTTATTTCATCTGTTTTAGTGTGCTACGCCAACAACAACATAGAAATTTAGAGATGAATCGGTTCTAAAAATTACAAGCTATTATTTATACTAGATTTATTATATTAATCGAGAGGACCCTAGTTTCTAATATACGGACTAATGTCGAGTTTGGAGCTCATTAAGTTACTTTAATAATTTGTTATTATAAATTTTTTTATATTATAGCAAAAAAAATGTGATGTAAACCATACACGAAACTGTTATATTAAACTTGATTGAATACAACTGTCAAATACTTTATCTCTACGTTAGTCAAGTTTCAAGTGATAATTACTGACCCATAAAAGTCATGATTAGCCAACACATCATAGTTATATACGTTGCGCTGTTGTGAGAAGGTAATTAATAAAACGATACACGAAAAACACTTAATTGCCTAATTGTAAAACGTGCGCTCAACAAAGTTTTGATGCAAATGTTTTAAATAGTGCATGACAAGCAAGTAACTATTTTCGTAATAACGACTTTAAAATACTAATGTATTATGTTTGGACTTTTAAATTAGAATACATGTAAATACTAATAATATTTACATGTAATTTGGTGGTTTTTCACTTTCCTTGATTCATCATCTTTTTTAGTTTACCAGTATATAAAGAATATAAACTTTTATACGTATTCAGTGTAACAGAGTCTCGAGAAATGTAATCTTCATGTGCCCCTGATATTGTTACTAGGGATACCAAAGGATATCATAAGTAGAAAACAAATACCGGCAAGCCTATTCCAGATTCAATAATTGAAGCTTAGAATGAATTTGATTTTGAAAAACGATCGTCCTTTGTGTATTTCAGACAGTAATTTCAGGTAGCATCTGAAAGAGTTTTTATCTTCGTATATGTAACGCATTTTTATCTTCGTATATGTAGTTTTTATACAAAATTATTTATTACACTAGTATGACATTACTGAAATAATATTTTTTTATGATTACTAATTACGATTTATCTATAAATATCAATGTAATAATGAAATATGAAGTTTTTGGGTTCATCTAAACTCTTCTTTCACGTCGATCATAATACAGATAGCCTCAAATGAATATTATATCCATTAATACTGGTTACAATCACAAATCGTACTAATAATGTTAGTCATACTAATATTTGAAAATAAATATCCGGCTTAAGCTGTTGACATAATATAGTTTGAGCATGGAACGTGTTGAAGGGAAACTTGAAAGTCAGGGACTAGTTATGTATTGCAAAGTACAGCCATTTATGCAAATTGGCTAAATTCCAACTTGTACAATCATAAAATTAGTTAGCGAAGAATTTGCAACATACACAAGACGTTTAGTGTCGTCTTTTATATATTTTCAAAGTGTATACATATTTCTTATAGAATAGAGGATATAAGAAGGAAGGATTGACTGTATGATGAATGTCTTATTATGTGAAACAAATGAGTGAATGTATAGCGAACATACTTTTAAAAGATTTTTATGACTTTGCTCCATTATTTGTATTTTAAGTGTATCTAGATCCCCCATATATATATCAAAACTAAAGTTTTAATATTAAATTTATGAGAAAGGTATAAAAAGTTACATTTATAGAGTACGCTTAATTCATATGCCACATAATTATAAAATTAAACTTTAAAAAAATATTTACTACATAAGTAGTAAATACTAATTCTAGTTACAACATTCTACAAACGAAAGGGCAAGTAAACGATCGACGAAACGATGTTTCAATTGAGAGGAAAAATTTGTGTTAAAATATTCAAGAAAGCTTTATGGCGTTTAACAAATATTATGTATATTAGTATTATTTAATGGATTTTAAAGTTCGTATATAAATATAAAAATGGGATTCATTATTTATGAGGTCAAAAATACCCTATGAGGTCATGATTCGAATAAATTACAATATTAATACAAGGTCTTGAAATTCATTTACTAAATCAAGTTTGTAAATTTTAGGTTGTTATTTATACCAGATTCCTATGGAAACTTTATACTAGGTTTTGTGAGGCGAGTAGGGTTGCCCGCGATATTATGTATAATTTTATATATTTTCATAATATATATAACTTTCAAATAATTATGAATATTTAAGGTTTGTGTTTTTTACTAGATATCAAAGGTCACGATATTTTTTCGAAAGCGACATGACATCTTAATCATTATTATCAAAATCTAAGATGGATCCCGATATCGCTTTCGTGTTTATTTAATCTTGTTCAAAATTTAATGCTATAAATAAATGTTCTTGTACTAAGTTGTATTACAAGGTATTTAGGAGTATATCGATTTCACTGTTTCAAGGTCACGTTAAAATTTAAATTTATATCCAAAGTTATTCTTTTATGAGACCTATTTATGTCATTATATTTCTTAATATATTTATATTTTCGCTGAAATTGTATATAATTGCAGTGAAACTTGGAAATTATGTTGAGCTAGTTAGTTGGCCACCACCAAAACCGCACGTTTTGGTGGTGGCCTGTCGCTGCCACGCAGCCCTCTACTGCGTTGTATGACGTCATAAGCGCAACCACAGCGCAACACAGAACGAATGTGAAAGTTCTCCGCAAGCCGCAGTACACAGCCACAACAGGTGATAATGAGTTGTTTAATGAACACTTGCGATAATTATTTCAAAAAAATAATCAAGGCTAAACCTTCATTTAAACTTGAGACTATTTTCGGGTTTGTTAGTTTTTATATAATATAGACTATCTAAGCTATTCGATGCTGAAAGTAAATTAGAAAAATATTACGACTAGCGGATTCTAGGGCGGTTACATGTTTTCGTAATGCCAGTACATTTCCTCATTCATTATCGAAATGAGAAAGCTAATATGTTAATAGCAGTCCAAACATAATACGCAAAGTTTGCAACACGCAAACAACATGTCACCAATGTTGGTAGTTACTATCCTTGAAAAGTACGAGTGGTGGCAAGTCGTCGATGTCCTTTGGCCGATCGGTGTGAGTCGATCGCTACTGGTGCTGCGTTGAGTTTGCAAACTTAAGGAGACACGGTTTATCTCGCGACGTTCGAGTGCGGGACGGGACAACTTCACTGTTCACTGTGTGCAACACTTGGCATTGATGCAATCACTAAGTTATTCGGAGATGAGCTCGTTACATCCTGTCTCCCGTGACGTCGCGAGATAGATGGCGTCTGGAGGCGTAAGATAAAGGCTAGGACTCACCGCAGGCGAATAACAGACACGCGGCCAGAGTAGCGACACGGGCGTAGTGCGCCATGACGGGATCACAACAGGTCGTTGCGCGGCCGTCGTGCGGTTAAATAGTGGCCTCAATCTGCGCCCCGCCCGCCCCTCTCGCCTACGGCGCTTACACCTCTGCTGACACCCTTCGCGCTCATCAGCTGTGAATCATCTGCAGCATCAGGACTCCCAGCGGCATGTTGGCGCATCACTGCTCATCCGACCCGCATATTGCTGTTATGCTTATTGCTTAATTCTAGACAACAGTGGAATGGAGTGGCGTTCGCCTTAAACATAACAGTCATGAAATAAAACTTCAATTTTAGCGCCGCTGGCGCACAACGACTGTATTGTATGAGACCGTGCTTTATTTATACCCACCACTTTAACGCACCTCATTGGCGGACAAGTTATTTAAATTATTATGCTCGCATCCTATCGTATTAAATTAACGTAGTATTCCTGTAAAACATTTAATTTTTCTTTTTTTATTTATACAGAGTAATAAATTAAAATCTCTTGCTTTTCACTAAATGTTAAATCTAAACGTAAATGTATCTTGCATGCTCTATGTAATGATGTTCTATATTTGTCTTCAAGTTATGGATAAATCAAATAAGCCTATATTATGTACCATGGTGCAAAGTGCATAGTGTAAAGTTTATAATATAAAATATGATCTTCCGATTGTGTAAATATTATTACCCAAACTCCATCGCATTGTTCTCGGTATATTGTACTAAATGATATTATCTGTCATAAAAACTACAGTTATATTTAAAAGTCTAAATTACTCTGTAACTTATACTATAACTAGGTTTTCATATAATAAAGCTTGTGTGATTATTACGAAGAAACTTGAATAAAATACTTTATATTTTGTGAAAAAAGATCGTTGCAAAAGGCGGTTTTAGTGTCGTATTCTAGATAAGTAATATTTTTTTCATTAAATATGATAAAAAAATCTAACAGAGACAAATACCAAACAATTTACTGTTAACTTTTAGCTTTAACTTTAAAAACGTTTGTAAAAGTTAGATGGCAGTAGTCGGTCAAATAAAAAAAAATTACCTTTTACGTAAATTCCTGCGCTTAACACACATCGGTACATAGACGTGAAGTGTGTGAAGTATCGAAAAATGATATCTAATGCAATTTTGTTACTCATAAGCGTAACTCGATATATATTAAAATAATAAAAATATTCATCCTCTGAATATTTTGAAATCCGAAAGAGAAAATGCTTAAAGAAATGATTACATCAAGTTGCTTTTCTTACATCAAGTTGGCACGCAGAGCAAGGCTAACCTTAACAGATGAGGCACCTAGGTGACGCAATAATGAAACATTTATTAAAAGGTTACATAGTTTTCCGAATTGGGGTTACAGCATTAGGCATATAGTACAACAACCACGCCTCGTAACATCTCGGGGTAATCGCATATTTTACTATATCTAACCTTAATTATTTAGTGAAATAATCGGAGGTTAGGAACACTTTATTTGCTGTAACTGTAGCTAAATCGAAAAATTAACGAGAAGGATCTTCAAAGAGGCGAGTTGGTGAGAGTAAGGAAAGCTCAGGCAAGACTCCGGGCGACGAGGAGGACACGGTGAACCACACTGTCGCCGTGTGCCCTGCGTGGCGCGAGGAGCGCCGCGCCCTCGTCGCCCAAATCGGCGTGGACCTGTCGCTCCCGGCCCTGGTTCTGTCCATGGTCGGGGGCGATCCTGGATGGACGGCCGTCGCCTCCTTCTGCGAGGCAGTCATGTCCGCAAAGGAGGCGGCGGAGCGGGAGCGGGAGTCGACCACCACACTCCCCTCCCGCCAACGCAGGCCACGCCGGCGGCACCGGAGGGCCAGTAACGACCTCCGGCCGCCGTAAAAAGCGGCCGCGGGCGGCCCCTCGGGGGAGGACCCGCCGCCCGCACTATTGCCGCGAGGGTGAGGGCTGCGTGCTGTTCCGCGGCCCCCTCAACTCCTAGAGTTGTTAGGAGAGCGCCGGGGGGACGAAACCCTGACCCCCTGGCGCCAACACTTTAGAAGGGGCCCGCCTCAAGACAAAGGGCGGGCCGGCGCCGGCCCGGGCCACGAGATCGGCAGGCCATATATCCGTGGGCCCGGGCGTAGGCGATAGGAGAACAGCGGGGTTTTTTAGTGGGTAGTCGGAAAAATCCCGGAGACCCACATATTCCTCGGTCCCCCCGGGCCGGGGGAACCCGTCAAGAGAGGTTTTTCCCCGAGATCAAAAAAAAAAAGCTCAGGCAAGACTCATTTGATATCGTGAGTATGCCACCCCGATCACATCGGCTATTCAATGCTAGCCAGCTTAATGGAGTTTCCTCAGAGAATCCTCTTCACACCGAAATCAATCTCCGATTCTATAGATAATATCTGTTTAAACCTAGTACTATTATTGTTATATAATACTAGACCAAATATATTTGTACCTAGTCAGGTCATAAGTATTGTCACACAGTAAAAACTTTTCTTTTAGAAGGCTGGCCACAAAAAAGTTTATTGAATTCGAATTTCGAATTGTTCATGAAAATAAAAATGTATACTTTTAGAATTTTACTCATTTTTAAATATGGAGTGGACGCTTAAAGAAGACCGTGTTGCAGTTATTGCGTTGCATCGTTGCGGTTACGCGCCAATTCAAATTTTTAACATACTGAAAAATTTGAATATAACCAAAAGATTCGTTTATCGTACCATCAAACGATACAATGAAGACTCTAGTGTAGATGACAGGTCAAGAAGTGGTCGCCCTCGGTCTGTTAGGACTCCAGCAGTGATAAAAGCTGTGAAGGCACGAATTCAAAGAAATCCCAAACGTAAGCAGAAACTGTTGGCCCTTCAGATGGGGTTAAGCAGAACCACGGTGAAAAGGGTGTTAAATGAAGACTTAGGGCTTTGGGCATATCGAAGAAAAACAGGTATCGTTTGAATGCTCGTCTAATGGACCTGAGACTGAAGAGATGCCGCGCTTTGTTGAAGCGGTACGCGGGAAAAAAAATATCGGGAAATTCTTTTTTCGGATGAAAAAATGTTTACCGTAGAAGAGAGCTACAACAAACAAAATGATAAGGTGTACGCACACAGTAGTGAAGAAGCGAGCAACTGTATTCCGCGTGTCCAACGAGGTCATTTTCCATCCTCGCTCATGGTATGGTTGGGAGTTTCTTATTGGGGCTTAACAGAGGTACATTTTTGTGAGAAAGGTGTAAAAACGAATGCTGTTGTGTATCAAAATACAGTCCTGACGAACCTTGTGGAACCTGTTTCTCATACCATGTTCAATAACAGGCACTGGGTATTCCAACAAGATTCGGCGCCAGCTCATAGAGCGAAGAGCACACAAGACTGGCTGGCGGCGCGTGAAATCGACTTCATCCGGCACGAAGACTGGCCCTCCTCCAGTCCAGATTTGAATCCGTTAGATTACAAGATATGGCAACACTTGGAGGAAAAGGCGTGCTCAAAGCCTCATCCCAATTTGGAGTCACTCAAGACATCCTTGATTAAGGCAGCCGCCGATATTGACATGGACCTCGTTCGTGCTGCGATAGACGACTGGCCGCGCAGATTGAAGGCTTGTATTCAAAATCACGGAGGTCATTTTGAATAAACTTTAATGTCATAAGAATTTATGTTTTGTTAAGTTCATTTTGGTATATGAATGGTTACATAATGAATAAACTTGTTACAATTATTTTACATTAAACATGTGACAGAATTTATGACCTGACTAGGTATATCCCTAGTTACAAGCAATAAGTACTATTTTAATATTCGAGATATTGAGAAATAATTCATGGAGTTATATAAATTACTTCAAGGCTGTAAATAATATAAAAACAAAAAATTATATTTTTTTATATCTGCATTAATAAAAGACGTTAGCGTTAAATGTCCTTTAAAATTTACTTTTAAATATGGACAATTATTACATCTAATAAAATAATTGACCAATTAATCTAATACAATTATGCAATTATACCAGTTACTAATAAAATAACGATGTATTTTATTAGTAATTCTACAATCTCATTTGCGTCATGTTTTCGGAAGTGGATATTTTGATATTGAATAAATTAAATCATCTTGTACACTTACGTAGTAAATTGAAATAATTTCTTAAGCATTATCAAAGATTGCACTAACAGTAAAAGGCTGCTCTGCAATCACGTAGATAGTTTAAATAAACGAACAACAAAGACACGCTAAAATTTATAATTAAAACAAATCATAAGCAACAGAGTCAAAGATTATACAAAAATGCTCAACAGATTAAATATTAAAACAATTGTCGACAGGTATTAAATAAATCTAAATTAAATATAATATTTACTAAATTATAAGTAATTCTAGAAGATCTAACAAAGAAATAGTTCTGTCTATAACTGATGGAACAATGGGGAATAGTGTGGTATTGGGAGAATTAGCACGATCTTGTTGGTACATTTATAGTTGTTATTATTATACGACTGAATAAGTAAATTGCCATTCAATATGTGTATGTTTTGGTGCGTATCTCTTGAGTAATGTATTTAATCAAAAATAGTAACGATTATTACCCAAATTTCCAATCAATTGCGAAGCAAATTATATGTCTGTTACAAAAGACATAAAACATTAAAAGTTGTGCATAAGCTTTGCTTTATAGCATCAATCAGTTGACCTAATGCAGAGAGCTTTACATCTACCGGACCTACGGTCCGTGTGCCGTGTGGCAAGCAAGGCTTGGATGCATACTATCTTCTATTATGGATGAAACTTAATGAGTTATGGCGTGTAATCTTTATGTTATTGTTTCCGTTTTGGACACGTGGATGGTTTCATTTGCTGACAAAATGTAATAATTGTTATTAAAAGTATTAAAATTATTTTCATCTACCTTCAGAATTCATTTTACTTTACTTCTAAAAATAGTATATAGTCTGTGAAATTGTTCCGATATAATAGGTCTTTACCTATGAAATTGCCGTTCTGCAGTACTGGCCATTTCAAATCTTTGTTTGGCTAAGAATTCTAATTTCAAATTAATTTTATTTTAAAAACAAGGAATTCTTTTTCCAGAAGTACAAATGACTACTTTATTGATTAGTGTTACATTTTGATCGCATTTCAATCTTTTTCGTCATCATGGATACGTTAATAATTCCAGTAATTATGGAATATGAGTACCGTCGTGGCAGCAACGCGGCACAAGCGGCACGCAACATCAACGACGTTTACGGAGCTAACACTACAAACCAACGCACCACCTGTTATTGGTTTGCTCGCTTCCGTTCTGGGAATTTCGACCTGAAAAATGAACCTTTCGGTCGTCCGAAGACTTTGGTTGACAATGACGAATTAAAGGCGATTGTGGAAGCTGATGATACACAATCTACGGCTGAATTAGCAGCAACTTTCGACACTACGACGACAGCTACGACGACGACAGCTTTCAAAACAATATTGGTCCATTTGCGTCAAATTGGCAAGGTAAAAAAGCTTGACAAATGGGTGCCCCACGAACTCAATGATCGCCAGCGCGAAGTACACGTCGAGATGTGCCTTGCACTGCTCAACTGTTGAGCAGTGCAACACACAAATGAAGGAATTTTGAACTCCATTGTTACCTACGATTAAAAATGGATCCTGTTTGATAACCGCAAGCGCTCAGCAAGTTGGTTGGACCCTGGTTCAGCACTTAAACAATGCCCTAAACTAAAACTTACCCCTAGAAAAGTGATGCGTCATTGTTTGGTGGTCCAGCGCCGGTGTGATTCATCACAGCTTCTTACCAAACAGGGTGAGCATTACTGCAGATGTGTACTGTGAAGAACTGAACACAATGATGGAGAATCTGACATCTTTGACACATCTTTAACCAGCATTGGTCAATCGCTCGTCTCCGCTGCTCCTGCACGACAACGCGCGACCTCATACTGCACAGGAGATGGTCTCCAAGTTGCAAGAACTGGGGTTGGAAGTTCTCTGTGATCCGCCCTACTCATCAGACCTTGCGCCTACAGACTACTATTTCCAGAGTTTGGATAACTTCTTGGCGGGAAAAAAAATTCAATACTCGAGAGGCAAACAAAATGCCTTTGAAGAATTTGTTGCCTCCCGTCCAGCTGGTTTCTTTAAGAAGAGCATCAATAAACTGCCATTGCGTTGGCAAAGATGCATTGATTGCATGGGTGATAAATTCGATTAATACAAATAAAAAATACATGAAAAAAATTAGTTTAAATTTTTTCATACAAAACGGCAATTTCATAGGTAAAGACCTAATATCAACATCAACAAACTGAAAACTTTAATGCTTTAAATATATATACAATTTATATTCAGTTTGTGATTGGAAGATATGAGTTTTAATCTGATAAACAGTTTTAATGATGAATAACAACCGTGAAAATTGAGAGTGTATAAAGTAAAATAGGAATAAAATTAAATTTAATATTTTAAAATATGACTCCTAGTAACTGAAAATCTTCAAAATACATATAAACAGACTGGAACAAACTGTCGATCTTAAGCCTATTTTAGGGAACCCGTGCCTGTCTACCATCTATTTCATATTGCTGCAAAAAGTGGACTTTATTTCTCTTTATTTAGCATAGGAAACAATAACATTTAACAATAATTTACATATATTATTATTGTTTAGGTTTCCTTTTGTTTAATGTTTAATTTTAGAATTTTCCCAAAAAGGGGTTAACGTCAGGTAGGCGGCCGGTTGTAAAAACTAAGCCACAAATATTACAATATGTAACATGTTGTGCCGACCCCATATAATGTGGGATAAGGAAAGGAGGAAGAAGTTTTAATTTTAGAATTCCTAAATATATATTGTAATATTTAGAATTCAAAAGCAATAATTACATAAATAAAATACTTAAACTTCAGATTTATGATAGAATTCTGCTAATAAACTTTGTACGTCATTTTATATAGAGACTATATACTATACTATATACAGAATATACTCTTATTGGAGACCCTCAACCGATATAATGAAAAACAAATTGAAACAGTTTTCAATTTTTGCACAGATTTTTATAAACAACAGCCTCTATTGTGTTGAATGTAATAGACATAATTCTAATTATTGTACAACAATATCATACGTTACTTGCGTAGAATTCCACTTGTCTGGTCCGTTCTCCTTTGACAGCATACAGGCAGCGATAGCACTATTAAGATTTACTTTTCTTGACATTTTTACAATGTTACGCCAAGCCAAAGGAATGTAATAATAGAACGGTATCGAATAATAAGTATCACAAAAATATCACGCTGAAACAATACTCAACAGCGCATTCCGGGCTTTTAAAGCTATGGTGCATCCAGCGTAAAACACGTATAGTCTGATGTTGACAAGTTTGATGTGTCTGGTGTCCCGGTTATACAAATTAAAAAGAAAAGTATATTCCAATTTTATACGCAAAAGATTTCTTTTAGAAATCTATTCAATTAACTTACAGTTTGTATAATTAGTAAATTTGTTTGCTGTCGTTTAAATTAAGTGCCGATTATTTTTGATTTTTTTAATGCCAGTAAGTCCACTTTACTTTAGAAACAGCGTTGTTTACCAACATTGACAATATTAGGGACAAGTAGATATACGTTGGTTTTGTAATGAAAAAAGAATAAAACAAAGAGACAGCAATCGATCTAGGAACTTATTATTACTTCAGGTGGAGACTATGCTATGACTAAGTTAAAAAGGTATTTTTTAAAAGTTACTTTTATAAGCACTGCACTCCGTAATTGCAATAATTAACTTTCTGCGATCACGAGTTGTTCACACAGTAAGAAGCACATCTTTTTTTTTGGTCTCAGGGAAAAACCTCTCTTGACGGGTTCCCCCGGCCCGGGGGGACCGAGGGATATGTGGGACTCCGGGAAAGATGTTTGGCCATGCGAATACCCACTAAAAACCCCGCTGTTCTCCTATCGCCTACGCCCGGTACACGGATATATGGCTTCCCGATCTCGTGGCCCGGGCCGGCGCCGGCCCGCCCTTTGTCTTGAGGCGGGCCCCTTCTAAAGTGTTGGCGCCAGGGGGTCAGAGTTTCGTCCCCCCGGCGCTCTCCTAACAACTCTAGGAGTTGAGGGGGGCCGCGGAACAGCACGTAGCCCTCACCCTCGCGACAATAGTGCGGGCGGGGGATCCTCCCCCGAGGGGCCGCCCGCGGCCGCTTTTTACGGCGGCCGGAGGTCGTTACTTGCCCTCCGGCGCCGCCGACGTGGCCTGCGTTGGCAGGAGGGGTGTGGTGGTCGACTCCCGCTCCCGCTCCGCCGCCTCCTTTGCGGACATGACTGCCTCGCAGAAGGAGGTGACGGCCATCCATCCAGGATCGCCCCCGACCATGGACAGAACCAGGGCCGGGAGCGACAGGTCCACGCCGATTTGGGCGACGAGGGCGCGGCGCTCCTCGCGCCACGCAGGGCACACGGCGACAGTGTGGTCCACCGTGTCCTCCTCGTCGCCCGCGCCATTGTGGTGGCATCCCGACGTCATCTCCCGCCCTATACGACACAGGTACCTCCCGAAGCAACCGTGCCCCGAGAGGACCTGCGTCAGGCGGAAGGTCAGGGCGCCGTGGCGCCTTTCCAGCCATTCGGTCAGGACGGGCCTCACCGCTTCGATGGTGGCGAGGCCTGCGCTGGGGTGCGCGAGGCGCTCCTTCCACTCCACCATGAGCACCTCATCGCGCAGCTCCGCCCGCTTTACCTCAACTTCGCGAGGTGCGGGGCGAGAGCCACGCTCGGCCGCGTCACGGCGCCACTGGTATAACAGCGCCAGGACTCGGGCCTCGAGGTCCCATGGTGGGAATTCGGCCAGCAGGGAGGCCGCTTCGAAAGAAAGAAGCACATCTGTGCGAACTCGGTATATCGTTTTGTAATAAGATTTTCAGTTAAAGATAATAAAAGACTGAATATTATCAACATCCAATTTTTGTGTTACAAAAAATATAGCATAATATTTAATGATAAGAGAGATAATTAAATGAAAACCATCACCAATTTACTTTTAGAGGTTGTAACGTTCAACTGCTAACTCTCCTGTGAAAGGTCAAATTTAATCCAATATAATAAATATATTATAGTTGATACAAAAATTAAAGAGTATTATTTCATTGGCCTTATGACAATGCAGTAGCGCGAGCTCTGAAGTAAAAGTTTTACAATTAAGATGATGACAGGCATCCTGTTGAATTAATACATCTCTAACGCAATTTACTTTTTATTTAGAAATTTAAACAAGGCTGTCTTAAACTAAAAGAAAGTTCATAATTTATTTTGTGATAGATGATTTATATAAATAATTTTCTGTTATTAATTAATTATGAAGTTTAATTTAATTAACTTCATTATTGTACTTTAATTAAAATTTAACGTTCAAGGACAGATACTTCAATCAGAATAACAATCAGTTTTAATAGGTGTTAATATTTATTAAAGTACTTTTATTAAAATTTTATGTATTCGCGGATAATTTGGAGACAGTTAAAGGACTGTTAACAGTGTTACAATGTCAAACTACGGCGAAGGGCATTAAACGATCTGAAAACTAGAATGAATCTTCCATTAATTACCTAGGTTAGATAATTGTAATAGTAATAAAAAAACAAAAGATACATATTACTTATTTATTTAATAAAATTATAGCCAAGTCATATCAACCTTCACATATTTGAGTTAGAAGATGTATAAAATTATTAATAGTCAGAAATCACAGGAAGATTTAAAAGTGTAATCTAAATCACTAAAGAGAGAAGAAAAAAATCTTTCTATTTATCTAAATATTACAGTAATAATATCACCACTGAAATCCCTACAATAATGATCGTTTACTAAGAAAATAATGCTTTCTTTCGTCTACAATAGATATATTATGACATAATGAAAATTATCCGATTACACAGTTTGACTTACATCAAATATTATTACTACTTTTAAATATTACAGAATTATAAAGCACAGTTTGTTACATCAAGAATACACTACGTGATTTCTAATATTTACTTAAATATATCTATTAATAATTAGAGACACGCTACATACATTCTTTTGTGACAATGACACTACTAATTTCTAATAATATCACATTATAGCTACGTAAATGCACCGTGATTAAGATGAGGCAACATCGACCACAGATTCTTATTCAACAATAAACATCAAAGTTATATAATCCGTGATTCTCATAAAATAAGCAATGTATTTTATGTACTCGCGTAATTATTCATGTCATACTTACATTTACTCAAATTTGTTAAATCCAGTTTTCAATTACTCAAGAGAAAAGATATATTTTATTTTAATTCTGTCTTTTAGTCTGCGTTAAAATTAACAAGAAGAAATTACCTTTTTTATATAGAAAGTAATTCAAAATAGTCTAGGATGTTTTAATGGACAATTAACATTATTAAGGAGGATTCAAATCCTCCTTAATAATGTTAACGTTTTTACATGTGTTATGTTAATTGTGTAACATGAACATCTAATAATTCTACATTATTAGATGTTCATGAGACTAATAATACTTGAATTTGAATTTACTGTCTGTAAGGTCGTATACTCACATCAAAAGGAGTCGTGAACTGGGTGTTGCATAAAATAATAGTTCATTAGAAGATGGATGACATTTTGTGATTGTAGATGAGGTAATTAAAAATTTTGGTTAACGTACATATTATTTTCCTTATATTCATTATTTGTTTTGAATATTAATTTCGTCTGTGAAACGAACATACTGTTTCCTTTTCATGATTCTTCTTACCTGTAGTTACAGGCTATACAAAAAGCTATATAAATTTATATTTCTTTCATTACTTTAATTAAATCCAAATAAATATGAATGGTTTTTGTTACTACGATCACTAATGAATTGTGTTCATATAAATAGTGTATATAAGTGTGATAAAGAGTTCTTAGATTTGATACCACGTCTTAATACAAAATCTTATTAAAGTGATTTGATGCTTGCTGTTAGAATTGTATGTTAGAGAATATAAAAGACTTTCTTAATAGTTCTTAATATTTTAAATGAATACAATTTTAAGGAATATCATCACTACTAATAAACATTGCTATTAGTCCTAGACATGTCTCTACAGCAACCTATGGTTCTTGAGCCGCATTTTGCGTGCGTTAATCTATTACCTACGTATATTATTACATAATTATTGCATTACACTTGAGTGACTAACAACTATACTAATGACACTGATTTAATATCGTTAACGTAGAAACTACACTACGATTTAGAATGTTTCTTAAGTTTAGTAAGATAATTTTATTAGTTTCATTATGAATCATGGTGTTTCTAAGGAAAATAAAAATTTAATATAACAGTAAAGCGAAATATACTCATTCATTTAAACTTAGCTACGGCTTCTTAGGTTATGGAAATATATTTAAAATACATTTACTAGATATAATTTTCACATGAAAATTGAGATGACATTTTTAATATATTTAAAAAAAGAAGATTATCGGTATTCGTTTTATTAAATTTAATAGTGTTTCAGCAGAGTTCTAAACTGAGATTGGATCATTTGTGATGTCTATATTTTCCATATATGTATTTATATTTTCATCGAAGTTTGAACCCCGAAAAATTGAAAGACCTTAAATTTTGTGTAGTACTACACCACATACACAATAATACACTTTGCTATTTTCGCTACTAATTAAACATATTTATTTAATTGTTCTCATTAATATTATTTTTGGAGTCGGTGCCATTGATTTCAATTTCTTGAAAAATTCCAAAATTAGGAATAAATTAAAAATAGGAGTATATGTAGTAAGTAAAAGAAAAGTATTTGAATTACACATTATCTTTAACTTAATACTAAAGTTTGCAAGTATTTTTGAAAAATAAACTTTCAAAATATATTTATAATATATAAAAATAACTAATGCAGAATAATGATCATGTCGTATTGATAGTTATATTCCAAGTAACATATAGTAAGATGTAAATGTAATTGATATGATATATAGGTAGACTTATGTTATAGTATGAACAAACCCACATTCTGATATTAATCTATAAGATAAATAAAAAATTAATTAGTAGTAAATTATATTAAAAAAAGGTACACAAAGGTCTAATAAGTGCGGTTGTGGTTTTAAGTAGGTAGCAGAGGATGGGCAACGTCAGGCTCCTCTGATAACGGCGCAGGATCAGGAGCGGCATCTTTTTTGGACAGCAGATCCTCACTTGCGCAAGATCCAGCTTCGCTTGTCTGAGGAACATATTTTGAGATTAACAATTTATTCATATAAGAGTGGTATAGGTTTATTCATACAATGATAAATAGTGATACATACTCCTTAGAAAGAAAAAAAATACTGGCTAGTATAGCCCAGACATTAGATATAAATAAAGCAATTAATTCTCTTTTGTTTTTTAAAAATAGAAGTCATTTGTTTGCGTCGTGTCGGAACGTGTTCTTAAAAATTGATAAAATTGAGGTTCGCGCGGTTAAAAAATATCTCTGCTTAAAATGTTTTACTACGGAGCTGGTAAATCAAGACTTGAGAGCAACATTAGGGATTCAAGCCCCTCCATATTCTATGGTTGTGCGTTGGTGGCCTGAGTTCAAGCGAGGAAGAACTTCTATTAACGACGAACCCCGCACGGGGTGCCCTACATAGGTAGTAACTGAACCAATGATTAAAAAAGTTGAAAACATTGTCTTGAAGTATCGTCGTGTTACTGTTTCTTTTATAGCAGCAGAAATGAAGACTTCTATGTCTATAATATTATACACAACCATTTAGGTATGAAAAAAGTGTCAGCGCGTTGGGTGCCCAGAATGCTTTCTGACGCGCAGAAACAAACGAGACTGAGAATTGAAATTCTCAGTCTCAGCTTTGTGAACAAAGCTGTTTGGGTTTGTTACAACAAGATCTTGAGCAATTTTTTACTCGATGAATAACTATAGATGAAAAATAGCTTGACCATTATGACCCGAAAAGGGGAAAAAATCCATGACTGTCTCTGACACAAGACCATCATCTTAAACTCTGAAGAAATTTAAGATGATTGTATCCGCCGGTAAGATCATGGGCTGTTTTTTCTGGGACAGGACAAGGGGTGGTAATGATCGAATATCTTAATGACGGAGCCACTATTACGGGGACTTTGTCCGCAGGATAAATAACAAAGTTACGTGAGGGAATACGCAACCAACGGCGTGGCAAACTCACTAAAGTTGTTTTGTTTCACCAAGATAACGCCCCCGCGCACAATTTCAGAGTTGCGATGGCTGCCATTCAAGAAGCTGGCTTCGAATTCATGGAACATCCTCCATATTCACTGGACCTAGCTCCTTGTGATTTCTATCTGTTACCGCGTTTAAAAGAACATCTTAGGGGCCATAAATTTGAAGATGATGACGCAGTAGTCACCGTGGTACACGATTTTTTAAGTGATCAGAAAGAGGTTTTTTTAAAAGATGATTTAATCTTTACAAAGTGTATAAAGCTGAAAGGTGACTACGTCAAAAAATAGAATAACATTTAATAAAAGATAATGCGTCATATCCTCATTATCACTTTTTATTGAACACCCCTAGTACATTCTCTCATTGAATTCACTTAGAGTAATATATTAATCTATATTTTTCATTAAGCACGGTTTTACAATCAATAGTCCTAGATTCTTGTAACTAATTTCGGACTATTTGAGGATCTATTTCAAATAGCTATTAAATTTTCCATTGCTAAGTTGTAAAATTTGTATTTATACGGGTAATATTATAATAGTTGGCATTTTAGACACGTCTTACAGATACGAGTAAATACAATTAAAATAAAAAAGTGATTATTTAAAGAATATAAAACCTGACTGTTTTACAAAAATAATTACTTAAAAAAACCAGATTTAATGGCGACTGTTGAGACGAATCACTTTGAACTGTAGATAACTTAGCCAGACATTAATTTAATTTTTGAAATGCGGACCTTATTTTTCTTACATGATTCAGTTGAGTCCCACAAGTTTGTATAGTGATACATAAGTATTTATTTTTTAAGTTTTCATTTATTAGTATTATAGTCAATACATAGTACAACTAGTAATAAACATTTTATCTAAACCAAAATTTATGAAACTATTTATTTATTTATTTCATAGTGATCTACGTCACTTACACTAGACGAGTTAATGACACCTCACAATGAAATATGGAATGCAAATTGCACTTTCGAAAAATCTATTTTTTTTGTCTTATGTTACTGTTCATATCAAGAATATATTCCCAAATTTTTAAGTCGATCTGAGCAAAACTCTTGAAGTTATTGTCTAGTTAGTCTCTTGTCCTTTAACACTATAGCTCTGACAGCAGCGGGCGTTCGGGAAGGCAGTGCAGCTGTCTTATTCTTCTGGTCAATTATCCTGTTTCGAGAACATTTTATTTAGTAGACAGGTAAGTAAAACCATAAAGCTTTACTTACATATTTTATATTTGTATGTATACTATACACTGTATTATATATAGTACGGCCGGTGGCCGATGGATCTTGGCCGGCCTGAATTTTGCTCGGATGGCTGCGCAGATAAAATTTTTGAGTACAAAATGGTGGTATGTCGCGGAGTGTGGAAGGTGAGGTTCGAATAAGTATGTAGGCTCAGATATAAAAATACATTATACTTAGATAAATGTTAAAAGAAACATAACAATGTAATCTTTCTATGGGCATTTTGTAACGATTGCAATTACACGTATTACTTGATAGTATTTACATTTATTTTTTATTTTAAACATAATAATTATGAAGTAACATAGTGGTAGAGCAGCAATAAAGCATTGTAATGCGCTAGAAGAAATGAAAAATGCAATCTGGGCAACGTTCTACCACCAGCAGTCAACAGACGATAACCCTCAACACGATAAGTGCCCGAACGGTGAGAACTCGTGGTATCCATATCAAAAAGCTTTGACCACAACAGGAGTAGAAAATTTCAGACATAATTAAACTCCACTTCCAGGTCTTACAAGCGATCAAGTTGATTTACGGAGATTTGAGTAAACACGAACTTCTGGAAAGGTGTCTTGGAGGTTTCACTCAGAACTCGGATATAAATGTCAGCGTCGGCCCAAGCCCTCATGAATATGTAAGATTGGAGGACAGTAATCGCATTGACAGGGTCGAGATCCAAGCAGAGCAGCAGAGCAAGTAAGCCAGGATTTATCCTTCAGCCTCTTTTTTCTCAAGTCTTTGTTTTAACAAAGACTTGAGAAAAAAGAAGAATTGATGATTCCGTGTAAGTTGATAAAAAAAAATTCTTCACTTTTGTAGCTCATAAACTTGCGTTTTTCTCAAATTTGTTTATTTTTCTCAAAAGAAAAACTTGGGTTTTTCTCAAATCTAATTTTTCAAAGTCCGTGTGCACTGTCATTTAAAAACTACTTAACCGATTCATTTCAAACTTGGTACACATTTTCTAAATGTAAAATACCTCCCCCGAACTTAGTTTAGTTAATTTTTTTACATTAAGGGGGTTTCTGGCGGAATTTTTCGTGGAAAATAGTATTTTACATTTTAAATAGCCACCAAAAAAATTTTAATGAAAAAAATTATAATAATCATAGAACGTTTGGGGAGGATTTGATGATACTTTGACTACATTTTAATGGTTTTTGATTTCAGATAATTTCTGACCGATATATAGACAACACCGCAAATTGTTATTATTATAAGACGTTCTAGGCAAGGTCTGTCACCGGCATGTTTTTTATTTCCACATGAAAAAATTACAGAATATTGTTAAAAGTATACTTAATAATGTACAAAAGGTGAAATTGAATGAATTTGCTTAGTTCATAATTTTTTTTAAAATCACAAAAAAAAGGGTTTTTTTATGCTGAAGCCCTTACACCCCCCTCCCCCCTTAAGCTACAGAACATGACAAAAAAACCTCATATATACATATTTTTCTACGTACTAATTTACGTAGAAGGTTTTTCTAACCTTGTAGTCTTGCGTAGTCGGACAAAAAAGGTTGTACATCAAACAAAAACGATGTACTTTGTTGTTCACAGTTCTGAACAAATGAGGACTTACTAATCATGGTTCACACTAGGCAGTGTATAATATAAACGATGTTTTAGGAAACAATAAATTTATTGAAATTGTTACCTTTATTCTACAGTATATGTCGTCTGTCGTCCACGATACATGTTCTGGGCAGCCTGTCCATCCAGGCCGAGAGGGAACTCGGCCTGTCCGGGTAGACTGTCCAGACCAAATCGTGTTGCACTTCATTTCCTCTTCTTCAGGGGGGAAACACTTCCAAATCATACTCCAGCTGAATATTGAAATTCTTCGAGCAAATAATTGGCTAATAAGTTTAACAACTGAAAACTATTATATAAAAACTATAGAAATTTAATCTTCTCAATCTCTCAAATTCCAATATAAATACGAAGGAAAGCTTGCCATGTAAATATACAAGAAAAATGCTAGACCGAAAGTGGATGGCTACAAAAGGACGGGAAAGATGTATCCTATGTGAAGATCCCGTAAAAGATTATATGACGTAAAAGAGTGTAAATGGAGAAATGACCGCTAACAGAGGAGAATGGAAGCAGAGAACATGTTGTGATGATCCCATATAATATGGGAAAAGAGCAAGAAGAACTAAAAGCAGAAAGCATCAATTCTTCATATAGTATTATTTTAAATAATAAATAATTTTCGGTTGTGCGAAACAGAAGAGAAATCTGAAAAGAGGCACCTACCTATGAGGACGAAATCCCTTTAAGACGCAATATGATAATAGGCACATAATCATTATTTCTACTTACAATGGACTTTTCCGGCAGTCCGAGAGGGGCTTCACGCTTACCCTGCAAGTAGTACGTCATCAGCTGACCCTTGCCCTTGACAGCCACAAGCCCGCGCTGTTCGAAGTAATAACCGAAGCGTTGAAGTATTTGACAGGTCTCTTCAGTGACCTATTGTAACAAATTAAAAGAAACCAATTAGTGCTAACCTTTCGGCTTCGGCTATGCCGAGTCACTATATTTTAGTTACCATGAACCAATAGTCACTTTCGTACAATATAAGAATGAGAATAGTGGTGTACAAATAACTGAATGTACTTCTGATAAACATACAGATAATAATAATGCTTTGTGAATGATTATGGAATCATTTTGTGGAACATTTTATGTTAAAACTTTGTACATTTAAGACTATAATTGGATGAACACCTAATATATGAATGCAATAAATCTGATTATACAAAAATTACAGGATTCAAATTAATTTCGTATTTTTACTACTTGAAGGATATAAAAAAATAACAGTGCCGTCTAGAGACGCCTTATACTATAAATTTTTCTCTTTCCTACGCTTTATACTTTATAGTATAAAGTATAAAGCTATATAAGTATATAGCTAATTATAAGCTTCGCTTCTTTCGGGCGTCCCTAGACGGCATTGTTATTTATTTCATATAAGAATCTTTACAATTGAATTTTTTTTATTGATGTCTAAAATTAATAGAAAACGTGGCGTATTAGAAATAATAAAAGCTTATATATGGGGCCCTATCAAGTATTTTCTTTCCATGCACAGGGGTAAGAATATTGACACTTGCGGCCGTGGGCCACCTGTCGTAAAAGGCGACAAAACAACCCTAGATTGACGGGCTCTAGTCCGTCTGGACAGTGACTTAGGTTCCAATTCTCTTACGTGGACAGCAATGTGTTAGCGGTGCCCGTAGTGACGCCAACTTCCACAGGCGACAGTGACAGCTTACTATTAAGTGGTGGCCCAATCTACTGTTACACAGTATTAAAATAAGTATTTTTGAACCCAAGAAAGTCATACAGCCGGTCCAGCGTGTGGGTAAAATTCTCCTTTGTTATCCTTCAACTTAAGAATCAGAGTAGCGCCTTACTTTATGCCGTAAACCTTAATTTTGAAATATGGGTATAAACAAACACAATGATAATAAATAACATAATGATAATTTTGTATAATTAGTTGATGTTGTCATTAGCAGGAAACAAAACACTAATTTATTACATAGATGGTCACGTAGTTTAGTAACCTTATTTATTTAAGTTTTAGAGAGACTTACGACTATTAATAACATTTAATAACTTAAAAATAAATAAAGAGAAAGTCTTTACAAGTCTCCACTGATAGTGACATAGAGTTATGTAGGTACCTATATTATGTTAGAGTTATGTTATATTATGTAGTACTTGTTCAAATCACGAGGTTGAGGGCAATTTACTTAAGGGCAATTTTATAAACACAACGGATCAGGTTCTATTCATATTTATATGCATGCATGTGATAGTTTTTTAACTTCTTGTTTGAAACTTCTTGTGCATATTATACGATAATTGTCCTGTACCGACATCGGAGGAGAATATTATTTATGTGAAGCAACCTGCATAACGAGATCCGGTATATGTAACCCGTCAATCCCTTGTACAAGCGTGGCGCGTATATTGTCAGTTTCCTATAGGAGAGGCCGAGCCCAGCAGTGAGTCGTTATAGTCAAGTATTCTTGTTGAGTGAATCAAGATCTCAAAGTGACACGTAATAGGCTGTTGAATTTCTTATATATACGTATTTTTTAATTGAAGGATTGAAGAACAGCAAACAGGCTGACGGCCCATTTAATAGTAAGCAGTTACCGTCGTCTATAGATGTTTGCGACGCCAAGGGCACCGCTAACATACTGCTGTCCACATGGGGGTGCTGGAGCCTTGGCAGTGTATGGTGCTCCAATATGGGACAGGGCACTTAAGGCAAAGATACCTCTGTACCTCTGCTCCGCCAGACGCAGCGAGTGATAGCCATCAGAGCTGCAAGGGCATACCACTATGGAAGTTGCAGCAACATTCCAAGCCCGGAAACAGGGTGCGGAGCAGGGCCAAAGGCTGTGCCTGATGGAGATGCAGAGGATCTCGGCTAGCGCAAACAAGATCCTGACGTGTAAGTGGCTAGAGATTTTGGGCCCATCAGCACCTGGGAGGCGCATAGTTGAAGCAATTTGTCCTGTGCTAGATGAGTGGGTGTCAAGAGAACATGGCACCCTAACTTATAGGCTGGTGCAGGTGCTTACTGGTCATGGTTTTTTTGGGAAGTACCTGCACTAAATTGCAAGACGTGAGCCGACACCTGTCTGCCACGAATGCGGGCACAAATAGACACAGTTGAGCACACCATGTTCGGGTGTAGCGCATGGAAGTCACAGAGGCAGGACTTACAGACCACAGTTGGGCACTATACGTCGTAGTCATAGAATAGTGACGGATCTGACATATATTAAACTTTACAGGACAGCCATTTTAAAAATACACAAGTGTCATTTTACTATGGGAATCTATCATATCCTTCTGCGAGGAAGTTATGTCGCGAAAGGAGGCTGCTGAAAGAGAGCGGGAAAAAGATGCCGAGATGCCTCTCGTGCGTCGAAAACACACTGAATGCAACAGACGACGATATGCTCACCTCCTTCCGCAAATGCCTTAAGCTCCAGGCTCAAGCAGTTTGTAGGAGAGATCTACCCCCGGTATACAGCTCAAATGGAATTAACTCCATGGTAACTCCATGATAACAGTGAATACTCGCGAGACTGGCCCTGCAATGCCTCCTACCTTTCTATGGCGTAGATTGGTGCTGGGTTTTTAGTGGGTAGACTCTGCCAGCATTGCACTAGTGCCATTTTTAGGGCACTAGCTGCCAGAGGAGTCCTACGTAACCATCGTCGAATCACTCTCCGACGAGGTATTCCCTAAGGATTTTCTCAGTTAAAAAAAGGGTACTGGATCCAGGGTCACTAATGCCGGAACACAACACAAGGTTGTTATGGTGGCATACTAAAGACCAAGGATGGTTGCCTTTCAGTCGGGCTTGGGGCCATACCACGTAGCTAGGGTTCAGTACGTAGTAGGCCTTTTGTTGCAAACTGATCCCAGCCGCAGGATTTACATAGTATTCTTACTCCGCCCCTACACGGATAATAAAAATAATCGTTTTACTCCTTTGGAAAACAAACTTATATACAGTTACTAACATACTTATTACTTCTCAGCTTAACAAATACCAGCGTGTAATGATATAAACAAACACTGCCGTTAATATAAATTAATTAATGAAAATGAAACACAGATTTTTTGTGCTGTGATAAAGTTATGCACTTGATGGTATTTAGGAAATAAAAAAATTTACAGATGAAGGCCGCAGTGGGCATTTGGCATACAGAACAAGCGCAATTATACTTCCAAAGCAGTCAAGGCTGACGATCGTCTAGCCCGTCCGCATCTATTAGTTTTTATATCATTTTGATCGTTTCAATATTTTGAGAAATTTATTAGAACAAATTGATTTTTAGTGCATGCGTGATAAAACTATTGTTCATCTGACAGAACGGACAAATGAATTAAAAACTATTGTTCATCTTCATGTATTGATTGGTGTTGCTTTCGTAATAAAATTTCCTGGTTCAAAAGTTCACCTACAAAAATGATTCTATGCTATCTTCTTTAAATATTTATCTGTGCTGAGGCGGAGAAAGAATACGAACCTCTGCGGCCGGGATCGGCCTGTCATAAAAGCCGACAAAACAACCCACCCTACTAGCTACGTGGTAGGGCCTCAAGCCCGTCTGGATGGCGACTACATTTGGTCTTAAGTATGCCGCCATAATAACCTTGTGTTGTGTTCCGGCATTAGTGACCCTAGTTCCTGTACCTTTATGGGACAGTAGCGTGTTCGCGATGCCACTGATGTTGCAAACACCCATAGGTGATGGTAACCGCTAAATTCTAAGTGGGTCGTCAGCCTGTCTGCTGTCCTACAGCAATAATAAAAAAAAATATTTAAATATTACTCTTTAAATATTAACTCAAAAAGCAAGTCACAGATTAAAATATAGTTTCCTAAAAAAACTCTGGCATGTAAAAAGAAATATTTCAAAATAAAAATGTATTATTAATATACTGTGACAATTCACAAAGCCTAGAGCAAGCAGTAGGAATCTTACGGTATGGGTACTAAACATCTGATATATATACCATACTGAATACAAGTATATAAAATTTTTAATTAATTAAATACATATTGTACATAAACACATAGACTTAGAGCGGAAAAAGAAACCGTGACATGTGAAAACCGTTGCACCATGGAAGTCAACGAATAGTACAAAACTCTAAGGTATTTTCAGTTTAAATCCTTGAAATAACCAATTGAATTAATATAATAATTGAATAGTCGAACCTGTATACAGCCTGCTTTGCCAGTGCTCTCCATCCTAGAAGCGACGTTGACGGTGTTGCCCCATATGTCGTAATGTGGTTTACGTGCGCCAATGACGCCCGCCGTGATGGGCCCATGGTTGACCCCCATGCGCAGTACAAAGTGGTTGAACGACTGCTCGTTGATGGCGGCTAGGACACGCTGCAACTCTAGCGCAAACTCTACCAGGCATGCCAGGTGCGCCCAGCGAACCAACACTCCATCTTTTGGCTACATTATATCGTCATATTTAGATAGAAATGTACAACTAAACATTAACATGATAATTTTTTATTCGATTATAGCTTTTATTCTAACCAGAGCGATAATTCTAATAAATGTTTAATCTACAAAGTGATGGAAAGAATTTATAATGTATGATATTAGGGTTTGTCAAGTGACAGATGATAAATCCAAGATGAATGAAATGTAGGAAAAAGACATTTTTTAAATGGTTGGGACAAGCCCAAGCTAATGATGAAAATACCGACTGCCCAGCTCAATGTACATTAAATTGTTTACGATACCCCATTTTTTATTTTCTCCTTGAATGGACGGAGTAAGAATACTCCGACCGGGGGCAACCTGTCGTAAAGGCTACAAAGCAATCCTAAATAGGTGGCTCTAAGCCCGTCAGAATGGCAACCAACCCGACTCTCTAAATACGTCGCCATAATATGCTATGTTCCGCCGGCTATAAGTATGTTATAAGTGAGCAGCCGGTCAGGTTCGAGTCCACCTTACGAGGACGGCAACGGATTAGCGATGCTTCTGGCGTCATAAACATCTATAGGCGACGGTAACTGCTTACTATTAAATGGGCCATCATCCTGTCTGCTGTTCACAGCAATAAAAACAGTCATGAAAAGACGAAAAAAGTAGTAAAAAAAAGTATTTTGACTAAAAATTCAGCTTAGTTAAATCAGATTTATTTTCAGAGTAGTGTAACCGTAATAAATAAGGAAAATCATTTATGAAGATACATTTAGATTAATTCGTAACACTTTTACTTTTATACTTCCAACAGAGACGGTAAATTAAAAATAAACTAAAAACTGTATCCACAAAATAAGAACAATAGCAACCGGTATTATATTTTAAGAATTAATTAGTTTTCATAGATTTAATTTGCATATTTGTTGATTGCACGATTACGAATAATATTGCTTCGTGAACCGTGTTCAACGTGTTAGCAATAGGCAAATATTTAAATTAAGAAAAATAAATATTATCAGATTAGTTGCTGAATAATGTGTTGCAATAGTTACCTGCATCTGTCGCGTTGGGTTAAGGCCTGACGCAGCC
Source organism: Malacosoma neustria (assembly GCA_963693495.1). Lineage (NCBI taxonomy): Eukaryota > Metazoa > Arthropoda > Insecta > Lepidoptera > Lasiocampidae > Malacosoma > Malacosoma neustria. Next base: position 13,313,309 of record OY856375.1, read on the forward strand.
ATATATGTAGAACTGATTGTCTTGATTTTGATGATATCCTTGCTGAATTTTGCATCTTCAAGTAACTGAAAAAGTGGTTTAATGGTTAATTCTCCAATAGGACACAGTTCTTCAAATTTCAATGAAGTTGCAACTACGCAATATAATAGCACATAATACAAAATATTATAGTAAGCCTACAAACTAGGTTCATTTTCAACGTATCGGTTATACCTATAGGTATATATATATATCGTGCATAAATAATAATATACCGTGAGAAATGATAAACAAAAAGTAAAAACCTGAACTCAGGATTTGAAAGCTAAGAGAAAATTGGAATTTATTATATTTATTTTTTCCTTTTTATATAGTTGTAATACTTAAGTACAAACTTGTTTTATGTTCAAAAAGAAACATCTCATTACATTTTTAATTTTATGATTGAGGAATTGTATTTTAATAGTATCAAGTTATGTGTGGTATTTAGATCAGTGGAATAATAAATAATTTATTGGCGGCATGCAAAATTAACCAACAATTACCTACCAAGTCGAAGTCCGATATCACTTCGTTGAGAAATCGTAAACATTCTAGGCCTTGATTGTTTACAGTTTCTTCGGAGTAAAACTCTGAAATTGATAACAATCAAATTTAAAAAGCGCTACAGGAAAATAGAATATATTTTAATCTCCAACCCGATACTAGATTCAAATTGCATCAAGTTGGGACTCAAAATGGTAAAGATTTAAATATACTTTCCCTTTCCCTATTCACGACTTAAAAAATTTTCAACTGCACCAAAATTTCGTGTTGTTCAATTGGTGCAGTGCACCATACAACAGTTAAGATTAACGGGGACCTTAACTAAGGTCTTGGTGAAGCTTTAGCATTTTTAGACAATAACAACATGTTCAATAGTTTATTACATGTAAATTTATGATCACCTGAAAAATTAGGCATGGAGGCGAAGAGCACGCCGACCTCTGCGTAGCTCTGGCTGTAAAGGTCGCGGTGATGATGGCGAGCGCCCATGAAGTGGCGTGCTACGTGTGGCGGTAACACGTTATGGATCAGCTGTTGGTTGCGGCGGCGCAGGTCGCTAGCCTGCTCAGCTTGCGCGCGCATGCGCTCACCGCGCGAGTGCCGCGCCCGCTCCAACGACTCGCTCTACACAACAACACATACGCACTCATTAACTGAGTGTACATAAACAAGACTATGTCACCTTGTGTTTGTTAATACTTACGTATCTGTTCAATATCAGGAGCGCAATCACCAGGAACCATAACATTATTATGTGACGACCGCAATGGATTTGTGTCCTGTAAAAACACAATATAACAATTATTAAATGATGGAGAATCTTTGTGTTGATGTTGGTGATATTGATATACAAGCAAGGCAGTAACTGCGTCTTAGTAAAAAATAATTCAAATTGTATCACAAATAGCCTTTTTTTCAATTAAATTCAGAGCCTATCAGTAATATGTCATATCATATATGTGTTGATGTTTTCCAAGGAACAATGTTGGTCGTGTGCGGATGTTGAACTGCTGCCATCTCACACATATACATTTGTAAGCGAGGCTCATACATGTCGTAGGTGGCTTGATCATTGCGTTGTGACAGAATCTGCTCGCCGTACCATTATTAGCGCGCAGATTTTATACGATACCTACTGGTCTGATCATTTTCCTATTAAAATAGAATGTAAGTTGACGTTAATGAAACCTAATGAAATAGTAATTAATTCTAATAAATATTGTAGTCATGTTGCTTGGGGTGAGAGAAATGTAAGCCAAATAAAACATTATTCAAATTTATGTAACAGTAAATTAAGCCAATTTATATTTCCACCAGAACTTGATAATTGTATAGGTAAAACTTGTCAAAATCATAACCATAATATGTTAATAGATAGACTGTACAATGACTTAATAAATATTATAAAAGATGCATCAAGCGTAAGTGCAGGTAGTTTTAGAATGGACAAAACATTTAAGCCACTAGCTGGATGGAACAAATACGTTGGAATCGCTCATGGCAAGGCTCGGATGGCATATCAAGTGTGGAAACTATATGGCCACCCACGTTCAGGAAATATTTATGATAATATGTGTAATACTAGAAAAGATTTTAAGTCCAAATTAAAGTGGTGTCGTAATAAACAAGAACAAATAAAAATGGACATTATTGCTGAAAATTACAGATTAAAAGACTTTAAAAGTTTTTGGAAACACACAAATAACCTGAATCCCAAGCCGAGCCTACCTGTGAGTGTTGCTAATGAGTGCAACCCATTGAGGGTGGCTAATATTTTTGTAAATCAGTTTAATATTGAACCTATGCTACCCTGTAAAATATCTGAACCGCTGTATGTGTTCGGGGCACGGGCCGTGGCCCAGGAGATTAAACTGAATTTCACGAGTAAAGATGTAGCTAACGTCATCAAGAAGATGGTATCCGGAAAATCTCCGGGGCATGACGGCTTGAGCGTTGAACACATTAAGCATGCAGGTGGGCAACTACCAAAAATTTTGGCACATATTTTTAATTTATGTTTGAGCCACTCTCACTTGCCACATGAACTTATGAAAACTGTTGTAGTTCCTATAGTAAAGAATAGTACAGGTGACATATCGGACCCTAGTAATTACAGGCCCATTTCTCTAGCTACTATTATGGCCAAAGTGCTGGATACCTTGATTGACATACATTTGGCCAAATGTATAAACCTACACGATGCTCAATTTGGCTTTAAACCAGGACTTTCGACGGAGGCTGCCATTATGTGTGTCAAGCAGGCTGTTCAATACTACACACAAAGAAAAACGCCTATATATGCGTGTTTTCTAGATTTATCTAGGGCTTTTGATTTGGTATCCTATGATATATTATGGGAGAAACTAAAAAATGAAACAAAAGTAGATAGTGCTGTCACAAAATTATTAAGATATTGGTACCAAAATCAGATGAACTTTGTTAAATGGGCTGGTGCGACGTCTGATTTGTATAGGCTAAAGTGTGGAGTAAGACAAGGGGGGATCAGCTCACCATGTCTTTTCAACTTATACGTCAACGCGTTGATTGAGGAGCTCAGCAGTGCCTACATTGGCTGTCACATCGACGGAGTTTGCGTCAATAATATTAGCTACGCTGATGATATGGTGCTGCTGAGCCCATCGATCGGTGCACTGAGGCAACTCATAAGTATTTGTGAACGCTACGCAGAATCTCATGGGCTCAGGTATAATGCCAAAAAGAGCGAGTTGCTGGTTTTCAAGGCTGGCTCCAAGATATGCACTTCTGTGCCAATAGTTTATGTTGGTAATACTCCTCTTAAACATACTTCCCAGTTTAAGTATCTGGGCCACTGGCTGACCGAGGATCTAAGTGATAACCTAGATATTGAGAGAGAACGTAGGGCTTTAGCTGTCCGATGCAATATGTTGGCTCGCAGATTTGCAAGGTGTGGACGGGATGTCAAGCTGGTTTTGTTCAAGGCCTATTGCCAAACCTTCTACACCTGTAGTCTGTGGCTGAGGTACACGCGGGCGGCAATCGATGCCCTGCGAGTGCAGTATAACGACGCCCTCAGGATTTTGTTGGGGTTGCCTCGTTTTTGTAGTGCATCGATTATGTTTGCAGAAAATGCTATTGACAGCTTTCAGGCCCTCATGCGTAAACGTTGCGCAGCTACCTCAGCTAGGTTCCGTGATAGCCCTCACAGTATGGTGGCAATTTTATGCAATCGGTGGGATAGCCCAATGATTCGCCACTGGGTACAGCTGCACGCACCAGTCGCGACATGGACATTTTGATCATTTTATATTTGTGTTTACTAACAATAGATTTTTAAGTTTACTTATAATTTACTAACCCACTATGGACATGATTTTGTAACTGTCTGAAATAAATAAATAAATAAATAAATAAAATAAATATATATATGCAGGGTTCTCCGATCGGAATAATCCTTCCCAATAAAGACAAAGGCTTTCATTCGAGATTGGTATAAATCAATTGGGTTGAAATAAAAAAATGTGAAATGGCCCTTGGCTAGACGGCTTACCACAACGGCCACTCAATTTTTTTATATTGCTATAGGACAGCAGACAAGCTGACGGCCCGTTTAGAATTTAGCAGTTATCGTCGCCTATGGGTGTTTGCAATGCCAGTGGTATCGCGAACACGCTGTTGTCCCATAAGGGTACAGGAACTTAGGTCACTAATGCCAGAACACAACACAAAGTTATTATGGCAGCATACTTAAGACCCAAGGTGTTCGCCATCCATACGGGCTTGGGCGTGGCGTAACTCGGGTGGGTTGTTTTATCGCCTTTTACGACAGGCCCACCCCGGCTGCAGAGGTCAGTTCTCCGCCCCTGCACGATTAAAATTTAATTTTAATAGCGTATCTAATTATTATTAATACTATATTAATAGCGTATCAGAAACATTGTTAATACAATTTAGAACTTTAAACTTACAATTAGTCCAGTTATATAATTATAATCTTATTAATTGCAAGTCAATCCTTAAAATAGTCTTCAACTTACAGAATATTAAAAAGGTCTTCCTGATAATCGGCTGTAGCATTGAAAGGAAGGCGATAGGGATCTTTGTCGAGACTAGGCCTCGAAGCGATGAGCGCCGGATGAAGGATAGCGGGCACCATGTGCGCCAGCGCGATGGCCGTCAGCATCACAAAGCGCGCAAGCCCTCCCAGTGGCGACACCCACAACGCACCACAAGCAGCTGCCGCGCCGACCTGATTGTTCACAATAAAATATTGAGACCTATCAGGTAACATTAATCTAAATTAAAAAATTAATGTTTTTATAAAATCACAATATAACAATGGAAATTACATAGATTTAGAAATTATTTATGATACATATGTATGATAATATATTTGTATAACATATTATACTACACAGCTTTTCTATCAAAAAACTAGATATTAAAATATATATTACTAAGATATAACTTTTTATTTTACAGTGTTTCTAGACCCGTAATATCTAAGCGTGAGAGAATTGTCATTTTAAATAATTCCAATTTTGATTCTCTGACAAACGGTATTCGAAGCCGAGCCTTCTTCCCACCAACAAGTGTAGGGCCCATCTGTTATCTATTATGTACAATCTTACATAACAGTTTCATTTAATATATTCATAACCAGATTTAAACATCTTTAAAACAGTAATTATTCAATTACTTTCGATACGCACAAACCAACGATTATAAACGGTTAATTTTTGATGCTGCATGGAGTTCATTCATCTTGTTGGATGGTTATGATGTAATAGGTAAGTTGTCTGTTACAAAAAATTATATATTTACTTTTGACCTACATACCGTATGCCTCAAATGTAATCCTCGCACTATGTAAAACGACCGACTACACGACTACACCGATATGAATAAAAACATATTATCAAAAAAATTTAATTATATAGAAATATATGAAAGTTGTATAATATTCATAAGAATACCTTTCTATTGAAGTATTAATTTCATATCTTTGCGATCGCAAGAGCGCTGCAAACACAGTGGTTTCTTTTTAATGACTTAATTTATAGATTAGTAAGCACAACAATGTTTGGTCTTAATCGAAGCCATAGGCTAGTGCTACTTTTATCTCTTATCTCTGGATATACACATTAATAAATGATTAAAATAAAGATTTGTAAATTATATTTATATTACTTATTTCAATCGATAATTGATATATCCACTACTCATGGCAACAATTAACGTACCTTTGGGCCACTCGGTATGCTCATTTAATTTCTAGTTATTAGGCGTTGGAATTAATTCGTAGCGTTTTTTTAATATTTTTTTTATTATCAATGAAATATATAAAATACACTAATGAAAGTATTGTCCATCACTTTCTACTACTTTTGACCATCTTTCGGGCAGAGTACGAATACTGTGACTGAAGAAAGCCTCATCTTTTGATGCAATCCACGAATCAACCCATTTTTGACACTCCTCATAAGAAGTGAACTTCTGCTCAGACAGACTATGAGTCATCGAACGAAACAAATAGTAATCTGAAAGAGCAATATCTGGGACATCCTATTTAAGTGTTTTAGGTACGTTTGTACCAGTCTTGTGACGTGCGGATGAGCATTGTCGTGCAGCAAAATGACTTTTTCATGTTTTTCGGAGTATTCCGGCCGTTTTTCTTTCATCGCACGGCTCATTAGCATCAATTGCAGTAGGTAGCAATCCCCAGTATGGTTTCCTTCGGTTTCAGTAGTTCATAATAAATGACACGTCTCTGATCCCACCAAATACACAGCAGGAGCTTAGACCCATGGATATTTTGCTTTGCCACTGATGTTGATGGTTGGCCGGGCTTAGCCCATGACTGCGCTTCGGATTGTCATAATGGATCCATTTTTCATCAACAGTGACAATTCGATGCAAAAAAAACCTTTTCTTTCCTCCCGTTGAAGCAGTAGTTCACATGTCAAAAGACGCCTCTCAATGTCCCTTTGTTTCAATTCATATGGGATCCAATGTCCCTCCTTCTAGATTATGCCTAAAATATTGAGACGTTTTCCTGGCGTTGATTCCTCAACTTCCAATGATATAGACAATTATTGAAGTATTTGAGATAAGTCTTTATTGAGCAATGGCTGAAGCCACTCTTTATCTTTAAATTTTTTCGGCTGGCCAGGTCGCTCCTTGTCTTTCAATTCGAAATGACCAGCTTTGAAACGAGCAAACCACTTCCCACATGTTTGCTTAGCTAGAACATGTTCACTATAAACTTCCGCTACAATACGATGAGCTTCAGCAGCACTTTTTTCAAAATAAAATAACGAAGTAAAACTCCCCGCTAAAATAAAAGTATTTTAAAGTAGAGTAAAGACTCGCTACAAATGTTGACATATTTAATCTAATATATAAAATTCTCGTGTCACAGTTTTCGTTGCCATACTCCTCCGAAACGGCTTGACCGATTTGATTGTGCTTATCCGGTATCTATGAGAATCGGCCAAAATCTATTTTTCATCCCCCTAAATGTTAGGGGTGACCCACCCCCAAAATTTTTTTTTTAATTTTTTGACCGTTTATTATTTATATGGCAGAACAACGTTTGCCGGATCAGCTAGTAAATTATAAAGTATTGTTGATTAAGATTCAAAGAGAGGTTATGTACACCAAATGACGTTCAATTATAGCGGTTTCAAGATGAATACATTACTGTCGGTGACAACGAAATACTGTCCTACCTTTTTTTGTAAGGTGGAAATGCTTGCCGCACACCCCGCCGCGTGAGAACGGGTGGCGGGGTAGTGTGGGACTCCCCACTCCCCGTGCAATGCGCCCGTACGTCCTCCTCTCTACGCTGGGGGACGCACGTCGCTGGTATACCCACTAAAAGCACCCCGGTGTTCCTTTGCAAGCCTTGAGTGCCGAGGCCGCGGGACGCGATGAATCAGTTAGACCGTGGCCCCGACTGGTGTTGGTCGACACGCCATCTCTCGTAAAACGCTACGAATTAATTCCAACACCTAATACATTCAACTTTTCAACTCTTAAGTACAATTCAATAAATAATTGATTCGCAATTCGTAGAATCGATTTTAAAAATGAGAACAAAATTAAACGGCCATATAGCATCCCTCAATATCTAGAAAAGTAATATTACTACCATTGTATGATTTAGGTGATAACTGGAAAGAAGCTGGTGTCCAAAAGGCTTTTTTTATTACTTTAAGACAGCAGACAGGCAGACAGTCCACATAATACTTAGCAGTTACCATCTACTGTCTTTATATATATAATTCTTATGTGCCTGTGTATGTCACTGAACTCCTCCTAAACGGCTGGACCGATTTTGTTGAAATGATAGATGGCGCTGTTTGAATAGTCCTAATATATTTATATATAATATTTATTTATTTATCAAGTTAAATACATGTATAGTATTTAACTCTATAAAAACATAAATGCGATATATAGAGGACAAAACTAATTTTACTGAGAAAATACGCGTCAGAATGATAATCCGCTATCCAGCAAATCAATATCAAGACGACAAGACAAATATTCAGATAAGTACGAAATTAATAACTTTACAGTGTTTTCTACAATTAATCAGAATGTTTTAATTAATTAACTAAGAACTTGACCTAAGTAATAATTACCGGAGCGTAAGCGTGCTATTTCGTAACTTTGATTTTACTATTATACACCTTTGAACGTTTACTTGTTATAACTGTTTTTTTAATAATCTGGTTAATGTTATATTAACATTATTTACCTACAATGTAAGTAATGTATGAAACAAATATCTCAATGAATATATTTTTATTGCTGTAGAATAGCAAACACGCTGACGGGCTACTAAATAATAAGCAGTTACCGTCGCCTATGGATGTTTGCGATACCAGGGGCACCGTTAACACGCAGTCGTAAACGCAAGGGAACTGAAAACTGCCCCATTTATGCTGGAACACAATAAAAGGTAGGGTGGCATATTTCAAAATCAGGGGTGGTTGCCATCCAGATGGGTTAGTTGTCCTATCACGAGGGGCTAAGCCTTTTACGAGTGGTCGCCCCGGGCTCCACGGTTCAGTATTTTTGCTCAGTCCCGGCAAGTAGAAAACGAATATAGAAAATACTAAAAAAATACTTTTCTTACGACAATACACACTTCTCTTGATATATATATATATATATATATATATATATATATATATATATATATATATATATATATATATATATATATATATATATATATATATATATATATATATATAATACCAGGGATGCTGAAGACCGTGCGAAGTGGAGTAGAAAAAGTCGGAAAGCGGACCCCGGGCACCGAAACGAAAGTTTAGGATGCAACCTATACCTACGTTTTAGCGATAAGTATATCATAAAATACTCATAAGTCAACTCAATTCATTTATTTATATTGTATCATATCAAACTTTTTTTTGATAAAAAAAATACCTTTAAATATTGAAAATGAATACTATAAATATATATATATATATATATATATATATATATATATATATATATATATATATATATATATATATATATATATATATATATATATATATATATATATATATATATATATATATATATATATATATAATACCAGGGATGCTGAAGACCGTGCGAAGTGGAGTAGAAAAAGTCGGAAAGCGGACCCCGGGCACCGAAACGAAAGTTTAGGATGCAACCTATACCTACATTTTAGCGATAAGTATATCATAAAATACTCATAATTCAACTCAATTCATTTATTTATATTGTATCATATCAAACTTTTTTTTGATAAAAAAAATACCTTTAAATATTGAAAATGAATACTATAAAATATAAATAATATATAAAACTAATGCATGGTAGTCATATTTGAAATTTTTGTTGCATTATTAATCATCTTTCATCCAAGATATAATATAGAATAGAATATTCTTTATTGCACACAGAAAATAATAAAATAAAATGAACATAGACTTAAACTAAACAAATGTACAATTGGCGGTCTTATCACTAATAGTGATTTCTTCCAGACACCCGTCCTAATAACAATCAATATGATATAATATAGTATAATATGTATTTACAAATGCTCTGTTACTCACTTTGGAACCATAAGGAACTATAACTATGTGTCAGAGTATAATTAATTATAAATTATTTATAAAGATTATCTTCTTTTTGTCAAATAACATACACACTATAACACGATAAGGCACAACAACTACAAAGGTAGCAAATAGGATCATACTGTATAATGAATAATTAATTTACAATATGTATTCACTAATTTACTGAATATGCGAATTACACATAGTTTAAGTCAAATGAGATAATTTAATAATAGCATATTTACAATAAAACAAAAGTTACATAAAACAGACTTCATTCAACGAACCCTGGAAACCCCCTGGAAACATACGCTCTGGAATTTTACCCTGTGATTTTATTTAAAAGTGGTCTCCGAACTCCAAAGTGATTCCACTTCAAATATAATAATATCAACGAACCTTTTTACAGATATTTTTACGATTATCGTATTATTTACAATTTTGGTCATGCATGGCACCATCTAGTATTTCAAATGATATAATCTCAAAATATGTTGTAATTGAAGTGTTGTTGTGTGGTGCTGCGGGCGCATCATTATTGTCCCCAATCTTTTTGTTCAATTGTTACGACAGCATAAATTAAATAGAATGATGTAATATTCTTGTTTAGCAAAATTTTAGTATTCGTGTTCACATATTTCCGCTAATTCATAGATATGTAGCTATAAATAAAGATTCGTACAAGTATAATAAAGAAGTGAAAGTGATATTTACGTGGTAATAATAAGAAGGATGGATGCAGCGGCGCGCACCGCTGTGTACAGGCGAGTCGTCGTGCAGCCCGTCTTCCTGCAGCATGGTCTCGAAGTTACCGCAGATTACCTGCGTCAGTTCAAACTCATCAATAAATTTACCTGGACATTTATCGAACATCGATAACGATAATAAAATATTTAATGTAAAATTTAATTTTCTTCCATCGCCACTAGAGGCGCTGTATATTTTTATTAAATTTATTACGGACATATCACCAACTTTATGTGAGTAAAACTCATGGTTGAGGTTAAATGAATATTTTTAAAAACAAAGTTCGTATAAATATTGATCAAGCACTTAAAATGTAACTAATAAATGAAATTAAGTGATTTATATCTGTAAGATTAAAATAGCTGCCGTTAATTAAAAATGATTTGCATGCAAAGCCTCATCAATAAATTAACGTTGTTCAGTAAATTTTAATAAATTTCAATTAAAATGTTATATTTTAATTTGATCTCGAACCGTTTTCATTATGCATTTCAAAGTTCAGATGATACCCGATATACAACATTTTCAAAATTAATTTGGGATAGAATGGTTATAAAATTACTTTTCACTTCTAGACGTTATCATTCAAATTCTGATTTTATGCTTATTTTCACTTCGAAACACTGAGTCTGTTACTGCATATTGTCTCAGGATCACTTTACGAGGGTCTTCGGCGATGATATCTTTTTTACGAAGGTTACTGCAGAACCCCAATCCTTAACTGCCAACCAATATGGCGTCTTTTAACGCCCGTTAGTTAGTAGTGCCTTAATATCTATTCTGAGACGAAACGGAATTTTCTCCCTTTATCAATTATTCTGGTATCTGTAAATTTTTACATAACATTTTAAACGGTCTAGTTTTCAACATTCTTAAATTTTGTCTCATAACCTTACCAAAGGCGCAATGTTGGCTGCCACAAACATGGCGATGTTAAACATGCCACACGTTAGTTTCCAGTTTGGTGATACAGGCTTTTTCTGAAAAATAAATCATTTCTTTAATAATAACAGTCCAAGACGTCCCACTGCTGAGCTCTGGGCCTCCCTCTAGTGGGACCGAACAGTATACCCGCCACGCTTTCCAAGGCGGATTTGCGAGTCACACTTACCGGTGATTTCGGTATGCAGGTTTACGTACGATGTTTACCTTCGCCGTTGGTACAACTATGCAATAATGCACATTAGATTCACTCTAGATTCGTCTCCAAGTGTAATACCACTGAGCTAGTGGGTACTTAGTCCTTGTATATACATATGTATATACCTAGTCTTTCTGACTTCATTAATATAACAGTTAAACAATTATTCGAGTATTTCTTCATATTAAAAATTAATTATGGCTATTAAAAGTGTGTAAATTCGGCTAAACCCAAAGCTTGCAATTTGGAGCCTGAGGTCCTCTTGAGAGTCCTGTGACTGTACTCAACAATATTACTTTGTAATACTTCATCGCTTTCTGCGTCGATACCTAGCAGAGATATTTAATTTTTACCTTTTTTGCATATGAAATAGCAATAAAAACCTGCAATAGATGTAGCAATAGATATTTGGTTCATAAGAGCAACTGCTTTGTGACCTAAATCAGAAAGTAGAAACACTCTATGATAATGGTTTGCACTGAAAATCAGCGTTGTGTCGGATACAGACACAACAACTCCGACACAGCAACATGCTGAGTCCAAACCTTGTTTACTGAAAATGCGGCGTACAAATTTACAAATTCCTAATATTATTTATAAATATGTAAGCAATGTAAGTGCGTCGCTATTTCTTCAAATATAGTATTTCTTTCTTTCTTCTTCTTCTCATAATCCTTTTATTATTTCAGGGCTTCCGCCCTGTCCGCCCACACAGTCTTTCTTGTTTTGTTTATATCCAAATCATGCTCAGACGGATCATTTATTCAAAAAGAGTCAATTATTTGTTAACGGATTAATTTTGAAATTCACATTTGATTGCCATTTGTATTGTGAAATATTCGGATATTTAGTCTATATTATCTTTAGTCTATATCCTTTTTTTTTCTCACATCACATCACTACTATTGTATTTTTTATCCGTGCAGAGGCGAAGAAAGAACACTAACCTCTGTGGCCGGGGTCGGCCTGTCGTAACAGGCGACAAAACAACCCACCCTAGGTACGTGGTAGGGCCTCAAGCCCGTCTGGATGGCGCCCACCTTTGGTCTTAACGATGCCGCCATAGTAAACTTGTGTTGTGTTCCGGCATTAGTGACCCAAGTCCTTGTACCCTTATGCGACAGCAGCGTGTTCGCGATGTCACTGGCGTTGCAAACATCTATAGGCGATGGTAACTGCTAAATTCTAAGCGAGCCGTCAGCCTGTCTGCTGTCCTACAGCAATAAAAAAATTATCTATGGAGACCTAACCTTGTATTGTGAATATCTAAAATGTGTATAATAAACCACATTGATCAGGCCGGTTTCGAGGATGAGAGCCAAGTAGACCGCATTTAAAGCCCAGGTAGGTGGCACGGCGAAGCTGGCCAGCACCACCACCGCTGGTAACAGTATCAATGGAGGGGCGGCCACAGCCAGAGGGCACGGGTCGTTCCGGTTGGCGAATGTCGTTTCCGCGCCTGACGCCTTAAATGTCAGGCATAGCGTCGTTGCATCCGCCAATTCCCTGTGAAATTCATTATATTTAGGAGTATGGATGTAGTAACTGTAACAAACTGACTGGATGCGAAAGGCGCAAAGCCGGGAGGAATGGCGTGCTTTAGAAGAGACCTACACTCAGCATTGGCTGGTGAAGGGTTGAAAAAGAAGAAAGAAAAAAGAAGAACTGTAACAAACCAAATAAATAAATAAATATGTAAAGATTTTTTAAATATTTATAGATAATTATGTACTTATAATTATATGTTTGGAACAAATATACAATTCTTAATAACAATACTATATAATTTAAAAAAGAATACTCAGAAAAATTTATAATTAAATCATTATCTATAAATTGCGTTTATTATTTTCCTATAAGCAATACCTACTCATTTTGACCAAACGCATTGATTAGGTGATAAGATCTTTCGTAAAAGTAAATAATATGAAACTACATGAACATGGAATAAGCATCACAATTAATATCCGAGTTTTACAATATATTACAACAATTATTATTCTGTCACACAACCAATAAAAATTTTAGTTATATAAAACTAGTGTTTGAGTTTAACTTACTTGTCGTCATTTCTATTCACCAGTTCCTCTTTTAACATAGATATTATCTTCTTATCTTCGTTATCCTTAGTCTCGTCTTCGAGTGATAGAACCTACGAAAGAATTATCAGTTTCTCTATTTGATTAAGAACAAGCAGTAACATTCAAAGAACTAGCAATATGTTATTAAATGTAGTCTATTTAAGCAACTAAAGAATGATGCGATTAGACGGACTCAGCGGTAGCTATCTAAAGTAGAGCTAATTGGCGCGGCAGGCGGAAGCGAGGCGCGAGCCTGTCGCCCTAGTGTCCTATTTATTTGGAGTGGTGCAAGAGGGTTGGGGGCGGGGCAGGCGGGCGCAACTGCACTCACCGAGTCCTCGTCGTAGTCTCTCAGGTCGGAGATTGATTCGGTCGCGTCGCCGCTCTCCGCAACTTCGCTCTCCGATATACTCCTTTCCCTTGCTTCGTCACTCTGATACTAACAACGTAAACTTTTATCACGATAAGTAAATAGTGAAATTGGAATGCATTGCTTGCACTATAAGCCTCTAACTAATTCAAATATATATTATAAATCCATTACCGTATTTTTCCTTAGAATATTTTTTAAACACGTGTATCATTTAAAATTAAATTTGGAACACATAGTTAATGAACCCACGAGTATATTCCCGGGTCAGGTCACTATATTACATATATAGTTTAAACTACAGGTGACTTGCACTGTGACTCTTCTACAATCAATGACGTCGTTGAAACTCGTGCACGTACCAATGTGACGTTTTCGTCATCTTCACATAATTTCATTGTTCCGTGCATTTATATTATAGATTGGAACACTGCACACACCGTTTTTAAAAAAGATTAACATCGAAGTAACTAAGTAAATAATGTTTTAATCAACATAATTACTAGTTGTACTCTTGAAATTGTACTGACTGAATGTCTTAATTTCGCCATAACGTTTATTTAATGAAACTGAATGAAGAATGATCTCGTTCCTCGTTATCAGTTTTATGATTTTACCAGAAGACCATCTTGAGGATAATTCATTGCTAATTCTTTTTAAATTTATTGGTAAAATAATCTCTAAAACTCAATAACAGCCGTTTAAGTATTTAAACAATAACTACTGAAATACAAACTTTTTTCTTGTTATTTGAAAATAGCAATAAAGAACTCGCACGTGGTTAATTTGTAATATTTTACCGGCTTTAAAACTCGAACAATGAAATACGTTTTGATGCCAGCCTGGCGTAACATCTCCTCACGTCGCTCGCCGTGAGCCGGTTCAACCTCGAACTGATTATTCAGAAAGCCAAGAGTTACTTCTGACACGTGAACTCGCCTACAAATTAACAATATTACTTTTGGCTGGAAATGTAAAAAATAAAGATAAATATAATAATAGTTTTATTTTTCATATATGTGGAAACCGTGTCGTATCATCTATTGTTCCAAAATGATTAATTGTTGACAATTGTATATGTGCATAAAATGAAGAAACCCCAAACTTGATTCAAATTGTTTATTTTTATTGCTTTAGATAGATATCAATCAAGAGCTGACTTAGTTTAAATGAATATATTTGAACTCAGTAGACTGAATTTGCATTGCGAAATTGAACTCTAATTTTAAAGATACAAAGTGTGTTTTATCCTTGACCCACATAGTCGAATTTTCAAATTGCATACCCTGCCATTCCACTGCTTTCCATTTTATTAGCGAGCTCGACATCCCTGGAATAAACATCGAATTGCCATTGTCTTTGACCCAACACTCCTGCCAATACAGCACCTGTGTGGATACCGACGCGCATGTCCACAGGGGAGTTTGTGGTTTGCTGAACGTACCTGTAATATAAATATAAATAATCAACATAAATGGTAAATTTAAATATTTAAACCATATTCCACTTAAATAAATAAGGAAAATTTACTGATACAAATCATAGCAATTGACCCTGATTTTTTCTGTTTATATTTTAGTTTGTAACTATGCCTATTTAATGTACTTAATGTCTAAATGTTTAATGTAATGAAAGCAATACGGTGGCTATGAAATTTTCTATTTAGATTGTCGTTTAGCCGTTTTTATGTTTTATTTTGTGTAGTAAAGTAATCATCATCATCCCAGCGTTATTAATCCTGGTTGTAACCCAAACTTCCACTTCAGTGCCCGGGGTTCGCTTTCCGACTTTTTCTACTCCACTTCCCACGGTCTTCAGCATCCTTCCTAGTCAGTCCATTGGAACGCATATCACCCCTTACAACGTCTAGCCAACACTTTTTGGGTCTTCGGCGGCATAGTCAGACATTTGTTGCACGTTAGAAGCGGATTGCCGCAACACGTAACACAGCGAAGGCGACCTTCCTGCAATTTATCTGCGATGTCCCGTAAATGAAGGTTCCCGCGGACGCGGGCGTTCCTAACGTGGTCCTTCCATGTCAGTCCACACATTCACCGCAGCATATTCGTCTCCGTAACACGCAGTTCCTGCTTGTGTCACTCTAGCACCGGCCACGTTTAACCGCCGTATAAAAGGACAGGCCTAATGATGGTCTTATAGACCTGTTGAAGGGTCAACTTGACCGGGATTTTCGGGTCACAGATGTCACCAGTCAACTCACACCATTTGGTCCACGCGGCAGCGATGAGTGCCTTATCTTCGCAATCTAAGTCACCAGACACGTGAAATCAGACCAGACAGGTGTGGAATCTGTAGAGTTACAGGCTAAGTACTCGGTCTTCGCTACATTTATCTTCAAACCGACGTTCTCAACTCCACTCGCGACTCCTTCCACACCTTCACGCACCGCAGCAACCTACCCCTGTCCGAATCTGCCAACGCGATATCATCAGCATACAAGAGCAGCCATGGGAGCTGCTTATAAGAGTCTCCTAATACTGTTGGACATGATGTCTAATATCACGCTGAACAGAAACGGACTAAGGACGAATCCTGGGTGAACCCGACGGTGATGGAAAAGGGTTTTGTGTCGCTAACAGCGGTCCGTACTACGGAATCAGAGTTGTGGTACATGTCTCGGATAATGTCAATATAAGCCTTTAGAACCCGTTTAGACTGCAGTACTCATCAGATTATCACGTGAAAAATACAGTCGAAGACCTTCTGCATGTCCAGAAACAGGCAATGCAGACACGTATTTTTCGTCTTGTATTTCTCCGAAACAGTCCTTAGGGTAAAAACAGGGTCCATGGTCCCTTGACCAGGGCGAAACCCATACTGACATCCCGAGCCAGTGTACTGCTGCCGAATCCGAGAGTCGATAACTCTCTCGAAGAGCTTCATGGTGTGGGACATGACCTTTATACCACGGTATTACCGATTTCTTGCCTTTGAAGACTGGAGTAATGATACTCAGCTTCCATTGGTTCGGGAGTGTCCGATTAAAAAAGTTGGTTAAGATGCCCACACCACGAGAGCCCATCGCCTTCCAGACTTCGATGGGGACTTCATCGGCTCCGACAGCTTTCTGATTCTTCATGCGGCGAAGACAATTTTGAACTTTTGCAGGCGACCGGTGGCACTAGTTTGTTCAGCAACTCGTATATAGTATGCCTGAGCTGGTTCGCCTTCACCACCTGCGCACTTGTCGCCGATGGTTGAAGCAAACTGATTAACACGCTCGACATGTTTATCTTTGGACTTCACGCAGAGCTTCATGACAAGGAGACGTGTTGTGCAGTGATACTGTCACCGGGTATGACCTTGCAGTTGGCTACTTGCTGTTTTGGTGTCTGCTAGTGAGTAGGAAGTCGATTTGGATATCATTCCTTCCACATTGGTGGGATGCTCGGGTGTCTTTTTGAAATACGTCTTCACGATGGCAAGGTCGGGGGCCGCACACGTATTAAAGATGTGTATGATGTCTATGTCTACGATGTGCCTTCCACATTGTGACTACCATACCCAAATCCACCGTGAATTCGCTCAAATTCCCCACAGTTATCACTCACATGACCCTTCGGATCACCACCCGAAACGATCCCATGTGCCAACGGAATCCCACGAAGTACTTTTTCGAGTAGATGCCAAAGCGCTATCTTATTGGCGTCGCTACAACCGAACTGTAGCGCATAGGTGCTTATCAAGTGGGAAACTACCCCACCGATAAGCACACTCACAACCATAAGCCAGTCGCTACAGTGCTTCACCTCTAAGATATCATGCTGGAGCCCCTCCGAGAGCACTATGACGACCCCATTTTCCCCACCAGGTGCACCCGTATAGATCAGCTTGTAGCCATTCCCAATGAACCAAGATCTACTTGCCTTCCACCGAATCTCCTGCAGGAACGCTATGGCCACCCTCCGCCTGGAGAGTACATCGGCCAACTCCCTCGCGCGTCCAGTTAGCGCGCCAATGTTCCACGTTCCGAAGCGAAGTTTCCTTTTGGATTGGGCTAGCGTCTTTAACCATGCACACCCACAAAACGGAAGGCCTAGTCCACTTGTCACAGGAGTCGTGCGAATTTCCTGCACGTCGTTTTGCGGCAGCGCCCTATCCAAGACGTACCTATGCTTTTCTAGTCTTAACCATGATTTCTTTTGGCAAATTTTTTTTATATATAGTAAATTAATGTGGATGATAAACTCAAGTGGAATCTAGACCATTTGTATAAAAGTTACTCACTTAATAGCCTTAACCATCGATAGCCCCATATGGACACAAAGAACTGCATGATCAGGTCTTTCGACGGGTGCCCCACTAATACAATAGTAACAGTCACCGAGAATTTTAATGCGGAGTTGTTGATATTTCTGTAAAATATACAAAATACAAACATACACTCAATGTTTATATTTCAAAGCAAGATAAACAGTTAAAGTGGTATTTACCTCTGCTAATCGATCAAAGCGGGCGAACAGCTCATTCAATATAGCGACGAGATCCTGAGCGGAATACGTTGACGAGATTGCAGTAAATCCTACTATATCTGCATACAATATGCTGAAAGAATAACGTATTTTAAATACAAACCTGATGGAACATGTTAATTTATTAACCTTTTTTATAAAGATAATTAATTCATTGCATTACATGAAAACCTCTATTACAGCGCTTTTTAAGAAATTTTACAATTAATGGTCTCACTTGTGAGTGGTGTGCCACAACATACTATGGACATAATATTAATATTTTGTCCACCGTATTGATCGATCTTACGGACACGCCTGTAACAAACAGCCTATGTAGCCACTGAACCATCTGTGTCCTCTATATGTACAGTGGTGTAACACATAAAACTATAAGAACTTAATCACTTAACCCTGTCTAAATTATCTCCAACATTTTGCTTCATTGTCTAGTTTAGGAAAGCATCTAATATGCTGATAATGTTACCCTTTTGAGCCGCTCAGTTGACCTACTAAAACTCATAAGCGATAGTCTTGTAATATATATCAATCTATGAATAATCGAATACTATATGTTATATGTACAGCCCATAAGGCTATACCTTTTTTATAACAAACATTTTGCACACACATATATAGTTGTATACGCGCAGTATCTTGCAGGCGAATACGAACGTTGACATGCTACTTGGATGACCCTTGACTGTACATATATATATAAAATATTCATACCTAACATTTTCGTGTCTTGACATGTATATCTTTTTAAATTGTGTATCAATAAGTCCTAAATCCTGCCGCATCTGGACGGCCACGTGTTCTGGAAGTACTGATAGAAGTAATCGCTCCTAAAAACAAAAACCGTATTACAACTAACCAAAAATATGTTCTGTGCATCAAAGGGGGGTAAATGAAGTAGTGTACACAATATACCTGCTCTTTACTTTGCTGCTCAATAGTCAACTTATCACGAAGACTTCTTTTGGTTTCTTGGAAAGATCGTCTCTGTTGGTTTTCACTGATTGCGTACGCAGCTCCACCTAGAAGCGTTGCCCCAAGCAGCAAGGATGCATTTCCTAATTGCTGTTAAAATGAAAATGATGAATGAAAATTACTAATTATAAAAATACTTTATCAATTATTTTAACATTATGCAAACGTTAAATACCTGAAAACAAAAGTCGGCAGGCAGCCTACTCTCGGAAGTTGAGGCGTTGTAATATTGTACCACGAGATAGGCTATTGAGGACATCATGCTGTAAGCTATCATCAGTAGGTAATTAAACGGCATCGTTGCAAATGTGAAATATTGAATTACGATAGCCCAGCCCAGGAGTTCATTATAGGAGTCTCCGAGGCGACGCGATGCACTGAACAGGAGCTGGATCCATATTGCCAGCCATGATATGTGTTTGAGAATAGGACGCAAACGTTGGCACCAAGCGTACAATCCTGCCAAAGTCAAGTTTATAAAGAGTGCAGCAGCCACCGAGGCATAGGTGAAACACAAATCTCGTTCCCCAGGCACAATCGCCGCGAACGCCTGCAGCAGAGCTCCGATAGCGAGAAGTCGGGGGATAGCTCTTTGCCTTTGTCTCTGCGTATATGTGGAATACAAATTTTCTTCCCTTGCATTTTTGAATCCCCAAGGTGGCACTAAAATTATCTTGACACGTTCTTTTTTCAAGGTGTTTTTATGCACTGATTTTTCTGACTGATTTCTAGTTGATTTTTCCATAGTGATCACTAATTTCCCGGGTTCTTCAATAGTAATAACATATAAATTTTTATAAAAGCACGCAAAATCATTATTGTATTAGTACCATTATTTATTATTAGTCATCAAGATTAAATATTTATAATCATCGATATCACAGTTTTCCATTTAGAAATTAAATACATATGTTTTATTACTAGCATAAAGTACCTAGAAACACCTTTAGTTAATCAGTAAATGGAAATATTATTACAAGCAACCCTGTAACGTAGGATGTGTCAATTGTAGCTGTCCTCATTTTTGCAGAGGTCAATGTGGTTCCTATAAAACAAAGGAAAGTTATGCAAGTCGTTTTATGTGCGTAATAAGTATAGCATGACTCGTATAGGTTTTTAGACGTCAGGAACATCATCAAGCGGAGACTTTCCGTTAGCCGGCCGAGATGATCGAGGACGCTTGTGTAATGAATAAATTACACGCTGAAACATTGTTCCGATATCCATTCATTAACTGGGATGTACAGAGACATAGTGAGGCATACGCCAGCTTTGTTGAGATCAAACTACATAGTAATTTCAATATTGACTATCGTTGCGGCGGAAGGTATACCATACATATTATATTATGGCCGTGAATCTTTAATTTCATATATGACAAGCTGTTTTGCTTGTTTGTAGTCATTACCAATAATACACAGTAGGTATAACTAATAACTCCATGTGTGTTGTAACATAGCATATGATTTCTATGCGTTAATAATATATTGAATTAAATTTAATAATAAATTTCGAGTCAATTATAACATTAAAATAAATGTAGTTATTTTTGAACATCCGTGGCACAACGGCTTTCGTACTTCCGATCGCCTGCAAAGGACACGGATTTTCCCGTCCCGAGTCTCACCCGGATTCGGTTTATGTATAAAATGTATTTATTTAGAAAAGAAAAGTTTATTAGTATATTAGTTGTCTTGTATCATACAAGTGTTGTGCTATTTACTTTGGAACTAGATGGCGCTGTATGAATATTCTCAGTATATATCTATACATTTATTTAGTAATCTAGTTTTAGTTAAAACGAAGCCTATAGTTAGTCTGAAAATTAAGTTGAAATCTTAACAACAAATATTTTCATCGTAAATCGTAATCTTTGAAAAAATCATTGTACAGTTGTCAAGGAGTCGAAGTAAATATACTGAGACAATTCTCACAGCGCCAGATAACTTTAGCGATATAATATGATTCAGTCTTGTCTAAATAACAATTTCATTTGGTACCAACAATAACTAGTACCTAAACCATCCAGTAAAATACTTGTGAGCATAGATAAACACAATTTTGCAGTGGATTTGGGATTTGACATCTCTAATCATCTTTTTGAATCTATTCCTGGATGGTAATTTATTACGCAAATTACCTCATCTATATCTTACTCAATCGTAATTATGTGTTATCATCATCATCATAGTGTCAAATCACGGTTGTAACCTACGAGTTAAGATATTCAAAGGGTGTCGTAAAACGCCATTGATGGGAGGTCCAACTGCAGTTGCTATCGTAAAAGAACAAATCAAAACTTACCAAACTCAAAAAGGATACTGCACGGAGTGGGTGTCACCGTAAAAAGGAGGACAGGAACTTTGCCCGACTCCTATGGCAAGTGGACAAAGGCTGCGGTGCTTTGAGCGAGCGCTAGCTGCGAACACGGCTAAAGATACTAGCCTAATCAAAAAGAAAACTCCTATTTGCAACGAGGAATATTGGTACGCTGACCGGACGTGCGAGAGAGTTGGCGGATGAACTCTCCAGGTGGAGGGAGGTCGTGGCGTTAGAAGACCTGGTAGAAGACCAACATGTTGTAGTTCATTGGGAATTACTACAAGCTGATCTATACGGGTGCACCTGCTGAGGAGAATAGGGTTGCCATATTGCTCGGAGAGCTCCAAGATATTGTCTTGTAGAACGACGTACAGATCGACTTATGGTTGTGAGGGTGCTTATCCGTGGGATAATTGATTAGATGATTGGTAGCTAACTACAAACTGGTGGCATACGCGTCATATAACGGTTGTAGCGACTCCGGTAAGATAGTGCTTCGTAGAATCTGACTGTTACAGGGGGTCGTCTTAGATGACGATTTGGAAAGGCATGTAAGGGATGTGGAGAATTTTAACATGTTCACGATGGATCTGAGTACGGTACTCACAATGCAGAACGGGAAGATATTAACAACATGTGTGGGGCGGACGAACTTGCTATCGTGAACACGTGTTTCAAAAAGAAACTCGAACATCTCACCACCACCAAAAACGGATAAAATGAAACCTAAATCGACTTCCTACTCACTGGGAAAGATGTCAGAACCGATCGCGTACCCATCATAGCCTGGAAGGTGTTGGGTTCTCGCTGTATTGTAGGGTATCTAAACGAACCTTTTCACCAGATACTCTTCTCCGATTTAATCCCGAACCGACGGAGGCTGAGTATCGTTACTCCAACTTCAAAGAAAGGCATCGGTATAAGACCCGTACCTACTGTGGTGTGAAGGTCATGTCTCACGTTATAAAGCTTCGATAAGTTATTGACTTTCGGATCCAACAAGAGTCCACACCATGAGAGCTCAACGGCTTCCATGCCTTGATAGAGACTCCAGCAGCTCCCATAGCATTCTGAGCCCTCATGAGATGAAGATAATTCTGGATTTCTTAAGACGTTACCAGCGGGCACTAGTCCTTGATTCGAAGTGAAATCCAGCGACATAAGGAGCTGCTCTTTGTGCTGCTTTTTCAGCAACTCGTGGAAATACGAGCTCCATATTTTCTCCTTCATCGCTAGATCCTCATATAGCAGGCTGCCCCCAAGGTCTTTTGTAAAGCGGCATTTGGATATATCCTGTGCCTTTTTGACCCTGGAACGCCTCAACTTATATTATAGATGAGCTGCTGCCCTTCAGTCGATTCAAATTTATCGTATAACGACTGTAAGTGATCTTGCCTGACTTTGGCGCTACAGCTCTCTTAATGACGCGCTTTGCGACTCTATATATGTCGTGATCTTCAGGAGATCTGGACGTTTGCCACTTCATGAAAAGGGCTTTTTTCGCCCTAGTCTCCTTTGGTCTATGTCGTCACACCACAGCTATACATTGTTGTGTGTCGACTTATTAAGACTTAGATTGGTGTTAAATAATATATCTAATGATATTGCATTAAGTATTTGGTACTAAGATAACAACTTATACATAAAGTCTAAACTAACTAGCAAAGTGACACAATTCTGTACTATTTTCTTCCTTCTTCGTAATACTTCTAAAATTATTTTAGTAACACACGACAAGGAATTTAGTAATATAGCATAAATAATTATTACTCGTAAAAACATTTCGCCTTCACTCTAAATGGATGAAAGAAATTTCGAACAATTTATTACCACTTAAAGTAGTAGTATCGTAGAACTAGCACTACCATGCATACACATAACTAGTACCTTGTAGCGATACTAGAAATTTCTTTTAGAACTAATGAACCATAACGGACACAATCGCGTGGGCCGATCGTGTATTTGAAATATTTGAATTGACTGAATACAAACAACATTTCTTTTTACGCATGAAAATAAAACATTGTACAACATATGTTGTACTATGTACCATTGCCGATATCATCATTCAAAGCGATTTTTAAATTTACCCCTACTACATTTAATCAATTTAAATCAATACATTTATTTAAAACTAGCTGTGCCCGCGACTCCGTCCGCGTGGAATAGTGACTTTGGGCAGCATTTTTTGAATAAATCTTATGTTTTATTTTGGATTACAAATCCTAAAATATAAATAAATGAAATATGCAAACAGTCAGTTTTATCGAGTGCAACTGTTACGCCATACGCCTCCGGAATACGTGCGTTCGAACCTACAAAGTCCAGTCTAAGCTAATTCATATGATTCCTAATCCTATTTCATATAATTGATGATATAAATCTGAGGTCAACTTAAATTGAAAAAAAAAACCTACAAAGCCTAAGCTAAGCCCTATTTCATATGATTGATGACATAAATCTGAGGTTAACTTAAATTGGAAATTCAACCTACAAATTCCAGCCTAAGCTGAATCCTATTTCGTATGATTGATAATATAAATCTGAGATCAACTTAAATTGGAATATAAAATTTCCGAAACTTATTTTTAACAAAAACTATTTTCTTTTCTAAAATAAAAATAGCCTAAGTTACTCCTTGTTATATCAGCTATCTGCCAGTGAAAGTCCCGTCAAAATCGGTGCAGCCATTTCAGAGATTAGCCGGAACAAACAGACAGACAGACAGACAGACAGATAGACAGACAGATAGACAAACAGACAGACAGATAGACAGACAGACAAAAATTGTAAAATTGTTTTTTTTGTTATATGTACCATGTATTCGTCCGAATGCACTTAGTAAAAAGCGGTTATTTTAATATTACAAACAGACCCTCCAATTTTATTTATTTGTATAGATAGATTTACAAAAAAAGCATTTGCAAATTTATAAGCATTGTTTGTCATTTACATGCAGCAATTTATTTCTAGTTTAGTCCATACTAATATTATAAAAGTGAAAGTAACTCTGTCTTATTGTTACGTTCTCACGCATAAACTGCTGAAGAAATTTTGATGAATTTCGGTCTAGAGATAACTAGATTGGGCCTTGGAGTAAGATAGGCTAATTTTAGTCACGTAAAATGTTTTTTTTTTATTTATATGGCAGAACAACGTTTTCCGGGTCAGCTAGTATGTTAATATTACACAAAATAACGTTTTTTATCTGTGCTATTAAAAGAAGCGTTTAATTAAACTTTTAAAAGCGCGTCATATAATAATAAAAGATCTTTCCAATAATGACTTAAAGGGAGGAGCAAACATTTAGATTGATTTTATTCAAACTCATTTTAAAAGGGACTCATGCAAACTCGTCAGAAGATGACGCCATCGATGGCATCAACACCATGAGCGGGATGCATACACGTACTTATTACGACATTCCTGAATATCAGTAATCACTTAACTGCCCTTTCGTCCTCGAGCTATAAAGAATTATTAAATTGGTCCACGTTCTATATCTATTCTAGTTACTAACGTCTATTTCTGTTTATAAGCATATTATAACTTATGAAACTACCACACGTTCTTTACATTTATATTTATTTCAATGAAATCAATCAAACTGCAGATGTCAAATATGATGTCAAACGCTATGAGGAAAAAATATGTATTTGACAATTGATTCTGGATAAAAAAATTGCTACCAAATGGCGACCATGCTGTACACTGTTTATTAGTAATATATATTAGTACTGTAATGATTGATCTCATAAGATTGTATGGCTAAACCTCTGATAATATACAAAACTTCTATCACAAAACAATACAAAGATTTTAATATATTTACAGTAGAATTACAAATGTTACAATAAATTAATACTAAGAACCAAATGAATGGTTCGGAAATTCTTGCCACGGTTTACCTTTACAACACTATACTCGTAATCGTATTTATTTATAATTACTGTATTCGAGATATTGATTAAAGTGCGGACCCAATTTTGCCAGATTAGGTCAAATCGTACGGCTTTCAGATTGCGATAGGTCGGTGTCAATTCGATACGTTTGGTGATTATTTTCTTGGTTTTTCTCGATTTTCTGGTCTCCTGGTGGCGGTATTATATTTATTTTATTAGTTACTAGCTGTGCCCGCGACTCCGTTCGCGTTGAATAGTGACTTTGGGCAGAATTTTTTGGATATATCTTATGGTTTATTTTGGATTACAAACCTTATAAACCCTAAAATATAAATGAAATATGCAAACAGTCAGTATTACCGATTGCAACTGTTACGCCATGCGCCTCCCGAAAACGTTCGCACATACAAAGTCCAGCCTAAGATAAATCCTATTTCATATGATTGATGACATAAATCTGAGGTTAACTTAAATTGGAAATTCAACCTACAATCTCCAGCCTAAGCTGAACCCTATTTCATATGATTGATGATATAAATCTGAGGTCAACTTAAATTGGAATATAACATTTCCGAAACTTATCATTTTTAACAAAAACTGTTTTTCTAAAATAAAAATAGCCTAAGTTACTCCTTGATACATCAGCTTAGAAATGGCGGAAACTTCTAGTTCAAACCAAATAGAAAATTTGGCTCCAAAACGTCGAGACAATGACTTATGTGGTATCCCAGAAAAAAGAGAAACCCCTTTACCTCCTTCAGCTTCAATCCAACATACTTACATAAGGCCTGGTTATGAGTTTAATTTAGACTTAAAATATAGTGAATCAGATTCTGATCAGAAACCATTACAATACCATCTTCTGCAGACATGCGTGCTTTAAGAATTGCCCAAGCGATATACAACAGCAGAATTCCTGGTATTAATGCAATAAAAAATGTAGGTAGAAATAAAGTTACAGTATATTTAAAAACTTTTAACGAAGCTAATTCTTTTCTAACTAACCCCCTTCTTACCTCTAATCAATTAACAGACATTATACCGAGATATCAAGTCACACGTATGGGCGTAATACATGACATCCCGCTGGATTGGATTTTGGAAGAAGTAGTAATAGAATATAGACCTGAAAGTGCCTTAGATGTGAAGGCACTAAGGTTAACTACAATGTCCAGCCTAAGCTGAACCCTATTTCATATGATTGATGATATAAATCTGAGGTCAACTTAAGGTTGAATAAAAAAAGAATTGATGGTAATGTTACTAGTTGTTAGTGCCCACGGGCACTACTGTTCCTACTTTTCTTGGATAAATCCTGCCTTCTTATATTTATTGTTGTTATTACTCTATCCCTGATAATACCTACACCCTACCTACATATCAATGTCTGAATGTTGTCGTTTTGGACACATTCGAGATCAGTGCAGGTCAAGTGCATACTGTTCCAGATATGCTGGACCTCACGTAGGTGCCTCCTATAACATTCCAAATGAAAAAATATCGTGTTTATTTTGCTCGGCAAATCATTCAGCCACAGATTTTAATATTAGTCCTGAGTATTCTAGGCAAAGATACATTAAACTGGTAATGTCTGAGGAAAACATTAGTTATTTAGAAGCCGCGCAGATTTCGTTCAGTCCGTACCTTTTATGCAGACAAAGTAAATTTGCCCCAATCTCAGTCACTCTTAAGTCTTAAGTCAGTCAAAATCCATCACCTGTATATTCTACTCTCAATATGAGGGAATCAAACTCTACCACTTCCTATAAAAAAAACTATTACTAAAGAAAGACGTCCAAGACCCGAGTTTTGTAAATCCTATGATAGATAAGCTCATTTCGATATCATATCTTCTCTCACTTCTTCTCTACCTAATGGATGTACTCTTAGGGAAAATTCTCAAAACACAATCACCCCAAATGATAATCTCTCGGAACTTTTATCTGCATTCCTCACTAATATGTCCTCTCGTTTTGGAGACTTTCTACCGAACAATGTCTTATCTTAAATTCAGTCCATGTTTTCATCTTTACTTAATCGCCATCATAATGATAAACTTTCTTCAGGGGAATTGTTGGAGTCTTTAATCAATCAATTTAACCCTGCTCTCTTTTCCGACTCTGAGACCTGGTTTTCTCTTTAGAGCGCCAGGCTTTTCTTGTCTCCATGACGATAGAGGGGATGGTAGGATAGGTTGTGCGCTTCTTATTAATAGAAACTTTACATTTTCTAGTATTCTTTTGCCTCACCACTCATCTGATATTAATATTGTAGCGGTTCGCATTCTAAACATATACATGCATCCATACATGCCACATCCTACTTCCTCCCTAGTGTTCGAACTCTCTTCTCTTCTTAATTTTCTTCCAACCCCTGTTATTATACAAAGGAGACTTCAATATACGTCACACTGTATGGGGTTCAGCTTCCTGTGACTCAGTTTCTTTGGAATTCTTGGATATGCATGAAAACCTAGACCTTTGCATTTTCAACGATGGGTCACCCACAGAGTTTCCCCTTTGCGAAATCCCAGCGTCCCAGACCTAACACTGTCATCGTCTTCTTTACAAGTAATCTTTGTTGGTCTGTTATCCCTAATTCTTATAGCAGTGATCACCTCCCCATTTTAACCTCACTTGCTTTCTCTTCATTACTACAAATTAGCCCTACCCCCTTCTTAAATTTAGATTAGGTCAAACTGACTGGAAAAACTTTTCTGCTCTTGTTCATGTTCTTTACCTCCTATTACCAATTCAAATTTTCTATCTGTATATCCCAAGTTTACCTCAGTTTTAGTCTCCGCTGCAGAAGAATCAATTCCCTAAAAAAACTCTGCTCTTCATTATTTAATAGAACATGGTTTGTCATTGTCCGCTTCAAAAAGTTCAGCAGTTGTTTTCACACGTAAAAAAATACTCCCATGCCTTGACATATGTATAGGCAATTAATTAATTAAACCGTAAATTGTGTTAAATTCTTAGGTCTCCCCTTAGATAACAGACAGGCATTTAACATTTTAAATTACATTTCTCAAAATGTTGATAAAAATATTAACGTCTTACGAGCCTTGTCGGGTGTTAAATGGGGTTCTTACCCTGTCATAAGCCACTTTGATTACGGTTTTTCTTATTAGAACCTTGTAACAAGGCACCCTTGTTAAAATTAGATAGACTACAAGCTAAATGTCTCAGAATTATTACCGGTGCTATGAAGTCATCGCCAATTAACGCATTACATGTAGAATGTGCCACCTCTTGCTTTGCGTCGACAATTTTTGTCAGATAAATTCCTTTGTAAAGTGATAGCTTACAAAGATCACCCACTTTTAAAAGTTCTTAGTAAATTCTCTTCTATTTATTCTTCGTCCTATTGGACTCATAAATGTCTTCCTACCATTTTGATATCTTATAAAAAACTTCTTGACAGTCTTTCTGGTATCGTTTAAAATGATAAATTACCAATATTTCTTTCAGATTTTAACAGTCTTCTTTATGCTCCCAACACCATAACCGAACTCGGAATATCCAAATATTCATCAGTAGCCAATCAATTATTTTACAACTTTATACGAGAGAGATGGCTATCTGTTAGTTTACACAGATGCTTCTAAAGCAGATGAAAAAGTTCCCGTCCGAGCAGCAGTATGGATTCCAAAATATAAAATTATCCTAAGTTTTAAATTTTCCCCTTATACTTCCACTTTTACAGGCGAGTCTGTCGCTCTTCTCAGAGCTATCCTTTATATTGAATCTCATAATATCAAAAAATCTGTCATTGCCACAGACTCTCTAAGTTGTCTTCAAGACATTTTAAAACTCCCCTTTCATGCTAAACAAAACTACGACGTCACTCTCAAAATCAAACAAGCTCTTTTTCGTTGCTTTTCCGATAATATACAAATAATTTTGGTATGGATTCCAAGTAACTCTGGAATTGATGGCAATGAGATTGCTGATAGTTGGGCAAAGGAGGCTATTTACTCTGGAATCATTAAATATGATAAATAATTTCCCCGTGATCTCCAAACTCTTGGTAAACCCTAAATGATACAGTCTTAGTATGAGTTCTGGGATAAAGTTCGTCTGATAACATGAAGGTTCTAAGGTAATCTATAGATTACCTTAGTACCTAAGCCATGGTATTTTAACATAAGTATAGAAATTTGTCCAAAAATTCGGTTTCGGGTATTATATGCCTTAGACTCGAACATTGCTTTCTCCAGTCTTTTTATCTAAAATGATATTCATTTTAGATACCATTCCATGTGTGTGGAATAGCTGAATCCTAAACTTGTTGTCCCCTTGTATGACATTCTACCTAATGAGTTTTCGCGCCCTGTCAATGTCAATTTTCTCCTAACCCTAAATTTTTAAAGCTTAATAATATTTTTATAAGGTAGTTAGTATATGCGTATATTATGCTTTTTGCGTAGTCTCCAGGTTCTCAGATTTATAGTGATAATTTACCGGCTAAATTTTTTTTTCGTATATATCTCCGTTTAGAACTCGCTTTCTAACATACTACGAAACTGCCAAAATCAATGACAAAAGCGTTGGGCCAAATAATTAGAAGAAGAAATGTTACGCCTAATTATACTTCTCCGCTACGTAACTTGTACTAAAAGGAGTCTATAAATTAATTAGTAGTTTCATCGAGTGGATTATACATTAGCGATATTAGACACGACCACACTAAAACAAAATGCTTTTATAACTCACATAAAATTACAATTTGAAACTTATAAACAAAAATAAAACTAAAAAAACAAAGGTAAAACTAAATCTAATTTTTATCCGTGCAGAAGCGGAGAAAGAATACTAACCTCTGCAGCTGGGGTCGGCTTGTCGTAAAAGGCGACAAAACAACTCACCCTAGCTACGTGGTAGGGCCCCAAGCCTGTCTCTATGGCAACCCAAGTTCCTGTACCCTTATGCGACAGCAGCGTGTTCGCGATGCCATTGGCGTTGCAAACACCGATAGGCGACAGTAACTGCTAAATTCTAAGCAGGCCGTCAGCCTGTCTGCTGTCCTACAGCAATAAAAAAAATCTAAAAGGAATTCTTAAATTCTGGTAGTTCATATACGTATATTTAACTCATGGTAATCTGCAAACATGTTCAAGGTAATGAATTTGATGAACTTTTTTGAATAAGTCTATATCATAATTGAGTGATGCTTTAGGTAATAAGGCCGTCCCGTATATATATACCTAGTCAGGTCATAAGTATTGTCACACAGTAAAAATTTTTCTTTTAGAATGCTGGCCACAAAAAAGTTTATTGAATTCGAATTTCGAATTGTTCATGAAAATAAAAATGTATACTTTTAGAATTTTACTCATTTTTAAATATGGAGTGGACGCATAAAGAAGACCGTGTTGCAGTTATTGCGTTGCATCGTTGCGGTTACGCGCCAATTCAAATTTTTAACATACTGAAAAATTTGAATATAACCAAAAGATTCGTTTATCGTACCATCAAACGATACAATGAAGACTCTAGTGTAGATGACAGGTCAAGAAGTGGTCGCCCTCGGTCTGTTAGGACTCCAGCAGTGATAAAAGGTGTGAAGGCACGAATTCAAAGAAATCCCAAACGTAAGCAGAAACTGTTGGCCCTTCAGATGGGGTTAAGCAGAACCACGGTGAAAAGGGTGTTAAATGAAGACTTAGGGCTTCGGGAATATCGAAGAAAAACAGGACATCGTTTGAATGCTCGTCTAATGGACCTGAGACTGAAGAGATGCCGCGCTTTGTTGAAGCGGTATGCGGGAAAAAAATATCGGGAAATTCTTTTTTCGGATGAAAAAATGTTTACCGTAGAAGAGAGCTACAACAAACAAAATGATAAGGTGTACGCACACAGTAGTGAAGAAGCGAGCAACCGTATTCCGCGTGTCCAACGAGGTCATTTTCCATCCTCGCTCATGGTATGGTTGGGAGTTTCTTATTAGGGCTTAACAGAGGTACATTTTTGTGAGAAAGGTGTAAAACGAATGCTGTTGTGTATCAAAATACAGTCCTGACGAACCTTGTGGAACCTGTTTCTCATACCATGTTCAATAACAGGCACTGGGTATTCCAACAAGATTCGGCGCCAGCTCATAGAGCGAAGAGCACACAAGACTGGCTGGCGGCGCGTGAAATCGACTTCATCCGGCACGAAGACTGGCCCTCCTCCAGTCCAGATTTGAATCCGTTAGATTACAAGATATGGCAACACTTGGAGGAAAAGGCGTGCTCAAAGCCTCATCCCAATTTGGAGTCACTCAAGACATCCTTGATTAAGGCAGCCGCCGATATTGACATGGACCTCGTTCGTGCTGCGATAGACGACTGGCCGCGCAGATTGAAGGCTTGTATTCAAAATCACGGAGGTCATTTTGAATAAACTTTAATGTCATAAGAATCTATGTTTTGTTAAGTTCATTTTGGTATATGAATGGTTACATAATGAATAAACTTGTTACAATTATTTTACATTAAACATGTGACAGAATTTATGACCTGACTATATATATATATATATATATATATATATATATATATATATATATATATATATATATATATATATATATATATATATATATATATATATATATATATATATATATATATATATATATATATATATATATATATATATATATATATGTG
Source organism: Malacosoma neustria (assembly GCA_963693495.1). NCBI lineage: Eukaryota > Metazoa > Arthropoda > Insecta > Lepidoptera > Lasiocampidae > Malacosoma > Malacosoma neustria. Next base: position 13,345,618 of record OY856375.1, read on the forward strand.
TGTGTGTGTGTGTGTGTATATATACTTTTGCGATGTAGACGTTCACTAACAACGGATTTTGCGGAAATCCAGTCAAAATTGTATCTATAAGCGAGATAACACTTTTCACGAGATCTTTAAAACTATAACAAGATCAACTTGAAATTCAGCTTAGTTACTCATTTTGCAATGTAACGCTCAATAAGAACGGATTTTACGGAAACCTAATCCAAAATTTAATTAAATTTATATGGCAGAACAGCTTTTGCCGGGTCAGCTAGTACTTCTATATGTACGATGTAATATCGAAAACCTGAAAATCAGCTAACAGAGATTATTAGAAAGTTATATGAGATGACAACATTTTGCCTGTGTAACAAGTGTACAAAGATGATAAACAAAAAATATGTTCGCATGGCATAGGCACTTGAGGCGTATCTGTATCATGTGATGTATCGAGGCATAAGGAAAATATAATAATACGTAACCAAATAACTGAAAAAAGCCTTGAAACACTATTTGTAAACTTAATTTGTGAGATCAGAAACAATTACATGTATTTATGTTTTTATAATGCTGTAATTTCTTTTTTACATTCTATAATCGTTATTTTAACGGCTATTCATAGGTTAATAGGAAAAATAGTATCTAGATTATTTTGTTTATTTCTCGATAAATAAAATGTGATTAAACTGATGAATATCATTATTAATTATCCATAACTATGTTTTAAAACTTAAACACGTTTTTTGATTAAAGTATGGAACATTAATATCTCAAACCTCTTTTGATTCATATGCAGTGTTTCTCTTATCCGTAAAGTGTGATCAATGCTAGAACCTACCTCATCGCCCTCCTGAGGCGTCAAAAAAGTGGATTAATACAATAATCTTTTTGTTAGCAAAGCAAAATTCCACAAAAGATCACAGACAGGAAATGAACGGCATAATTTCGATTTTCTTCGAAGACGTAACAAGTTACCATAATCAATGTTAGCTATGTTTATTACAACCCATCTGTGATCTAGTACTTACTCCAGACAAAGCAGTACCACGCAAGAGTATCAACGCTAAGAAATTCCATTTAGTTTCATCCGGTATATATTTATACAACTATAATGAAAGATATAGAAAAAGAAGTATTTACTATATATTATTTATTCCCTCTTCTGTTATCACTCTTCAGTCAGTCCCTCAGAGCTGAGGATCGTGACTCCATTGCTGCAATTTCTTCACCGTCTCCTTTCACTTGCTGCGATCCATGGCTTAGTGTAGTGCCGCGCTGGCATGTATTCTTAGGTGTTCGGGTACCTAGCCACCTGGTCTAGCCACCTTTTTGGACATCCTCTTGGCTTCTTGCCCTCTACCTTTCTTGTCATCATCAGTTTCTCCAGGTTACCGGGATTCATTCGAGCAATATGTTCGAAGTACTTGAGTATTTGGTGCAGTCAGACACTAGAAAGGCAGTTCTATTACCTATAAAAATCTTCTGTTATAGGTAATAGAATATATTATGTGTGCGTATCTGTTGCATCTTTAAAGATGAGGACCAGATAAATCTGGTCGCACTCGTAAATTATGAATAGAATAGTTTCTATTTAATTTTGTACTAAAAGGAAAAGAGGGGCAAGCGTTCCTCGTCCACTGTCCAGCAGATGCACAAAACAGATGACCTAGAGACCATTAAATGAAACCTGCAGAGCCTTTGTCTGTCATGAAACTAAAAATTGTTTTACATTGTATTGTATAGACTAGCTAAAATCAGACCAAGGGATCCGAACTAAATTGAGATACATTAATGAATTATATGATCTTAATATTAATGAGTTAAATGATTGAATTGGTAATATAAAACAATACTTACATATACGTTGATTTTTCACCATTACCAAATTTATTTGAAAATAATATAGTTATCAAACAAAACTAAAAGAAATAGAAGTAGCAATAAAATCAGAACGAATTTGTTGTAGCAACAAGTACTTACACAAATATTAAAAGACTGAAGTTTCTTTTGTCTGTAAAAGTCTATTCGGTTTGCAATTTATGTGAAGATTTTACGAGATCATTAGTAGTTTTGTTGTGTCAGTCATGTAAACATTACGAAACTGAACGTTGAACAATTGAAATGTAAAACAGCTGACGATCGAAAGACGATCTTGAAAAATTCTATGAAGTTTTCGAGAAAAATATAAAATTAAATAGTTTCAAGTACAATATATGTAGGTATACTTCAAACCATTTACATATTTGCTATTGACGCTTTTAGTAGGTATATCTTTTATTAATATATTGTGGGAGTTTACACAATATTAATGATTATAATATAAAATACAGTGGCTATTATTTATACATATTTTCTTGTTGGTTAATGAAATAAAGATAAAACTTATATATTATTATATTCCTGATAGATATATTACTGGGATATATACAATTCATAAAAATGTAAAATACTAGCTGGAACATAGAAGAAATATGAGGTTATGTACAAAAAATTACTACAGCGACCTTAAAGTTGAATGAGATTTTAGATTAAAGATTCAAACCAAAAGATAACAATTTTTATTACTCTAGTACTACTACCCCGTTTGGTTTGTGAATTCGAGAACAAAGGCAGTTATGGGCATATCGATAAAATAAATGTTTCGTATAAAACATTTTAGGGCTTATCCCGCATTTTGGAATTAATAATAGAGGTGGAGTCACTAGCTTTCAGATCCTTAATATAAACGATAAGTAGATAATGTACTAGTAATCGACTTGATCTAGATGACTTGTAGTTGTACGTTCTGTAACCTCATCTAACTACTTATATATTTATGTATATTTCCCGCCGAAACCGTGATATCGATGATGTAAGCAATCAACATATAAAAGTCCTTACTATTGACCCATTAATAACATAAAACACCATAGGGGACTCCCCTTAAACTATTGAAACTCTTGATATTAGAGGCGAATCAATAATATTGTCAGCTATTTTATAGGTGAATAAATCCCGAAATATTGAACGTGTTGGGTGCAATGAGCGCGGGGCGTTTGCCCGATGGCAGCAGCGCGAGGGTGGTGCGCGCACGTGCCCGCGTGCAACTGCCGCGCCGGCTACGACCCGGCCGCAGCCCACGCCGCGGCTGCCGCAGCCGCGTGCCAGCGCCCTTGCCGTACCGTACCATCCAATCTGCCCTAGATGATCTACTAGCCATTTCACCAAACGTATTTACGTTTCATAATATATTCATAGGATATTTAATCATCCCTATCTACTTCTAGACACCCGACCTACATTTCGAAGTCGAAATGTGACGTGTTTTATTCATAGACTTGTTTTATTACCTTAACATAATATATCTTGATCCGTGCAGGGGCGGAGAAAGAATACTAACCTCTGCAGCCGGGGTCGGCCTGTCGTAAAAGGCGACAAAACAACCCACCCTAGCTACATCGTAGGGCCTCAAGCCCGTCTTTGGTCTTAAGTATGCCGCCATAATATCTTGTGTTGTGTTCCGGCATTAGTGATCCAAGTTCCTGTAACCTTATGAGACAGCAGCGTGTTCGCGATGCCACTAGCGTTGCAAACACCTATAGGCGACGGTTACTGCTAAATTCTAAGCGGGCCGTCAGCCTGTCTGCTGTCCTACAGCAATAAAAAAAAAAGATAATTCATATTATTACTATTATATAACATATTCATATTATTGATACAAATTACATACGTGATAAATATCTAGCAAATTTCACTTGATTCACTATTAGCATATAAGAAAAATGACAAAAGCCATTTAGCTGAAAATGGACAGCAATAAAAAAAATAACGGTGGAAAACGGGGATGGGCGGCAGTGTAGTTAACAGGCACGTTCTTAGCGTGTTATTCTTTTTTTCTCACTTCACTACTATTGTATTTTTTATCCGTGCAGGGGCGGAGAAAGAATAACCTCTGCGGCCGGGGTCAGCCTGTCGTAAAAGGCGACAAAACAACCCACCCTAGCTACGTGGTAGAGCTTCAAGCCCGTTTGGATGGCGACCACCTTTGGTCTTAAGTATGCCGCCATAATAACCTTGTGTTGTGTTCCGGCATTTAGTGACCCAAGTTCCTGTACTTTTATGGGACAGCAGCATGTTCGCGATGCCACTGGCGTTGCAAATACCCATAGGCGACGGTAACTACTAAATTCTAAGCGGGTCGTCAGCCTGTCTGCTGTCCTACAGCATTAAAAAAAATTCATCTAGAATGTGATTCTGTATAAAAAAAACATGCGTGTCAGTCTTTGGGGACTGTTGATAGAAGTGAAAACTAAATAACTTGTGAATTGTATCATCGAGCTGTTAGATTATTATTTTCGGTTTATAAAGAAGTGTTTATGATCAAGGACTAAAATTTAATTTGGTTATTAACACTTCTTTACAAACCAAAAATTGTTCACCCAAAAAGTGCTCAACGCGCCTAAAGAAGTTTTTACTTCAAAAACTCAACTGTATTTAATTGTAATAAAGTCGCAAATCGAATAGATATGTATAAGTAATGCAATGCAATCATTTAAAAGTTACATTATAAAAGAAATCCTAAGACATTATTAATAAGGTTGGTATCACTGGAGCAAAACTCCGTCTTACGAATTTTCTAGATCAGGACACGTGACCTGACGTGAGTTTAACATTTTTTTACCCATCACAAAAAAGGGCACAACGCCGCTAAAGAAGTTTTCACTTCAACATTTGTCAGTATACACCTAATGTATGTATGCTACTATAATATATTTATAAACATAAGCATTCGCCCGTCAGATCACCTGTGGAGTATCTTATAATATGTATTTTTCAACAAAAGTATATAAGTAGTTTATCAGTAGTCTAGTACCTAGAACACAAGCGCTATGCTGCTTATTTTACGGTTACATGGCGCATCGTGAATTGACACAATATATTTGTTTGTTCATTATTACTTATTATACATACAGATTATGTCATATCATCTTTTTTTTTGTCGCGGGGAAAACCCTCTCTTGACGGGTTCCCCCGGCCCGGAGGGACCGAGGGATATGTGGGACTCCGGGAAAGATGTTCGGCCATCCGACTACCCACTAAAAAACCCCGATGTTCTCCTATCGCCTACACCTGTGCCCACGGATATATGGCCTGCCGATCTCGTGGCCCGGGCCGGCGCTGGCCCGCCCTTTGTCTAAGGCGGGCCCCTTCAAAATTGTTGGCGCCAGGGGGTCAGGATTTCGTCCCCCGGCGCTCTTCTGAATTAACATGAGTTGAAGGGGGCCGCGGAACAGCACGCGGCCCTCTCCCTCGCGGCAGTAATGCGGGCGGCGGATCCTCCCCCGAGGTGCCGCCCGCAGCCGCTTTTTACGGTGGCCGGAGGTCGTTACCTGGCCTCCGGCGCCGCTGGCGTGGCCTTCGTTAGCGGGAGGGGAGTGTGGTGGTCAACTCCTGCTCCCGCTCCGCCGCCTCCTTTGCCCCTAAAGCTGGGGGATTCTGGACGGGGCGGGACTTGCATCTCCGCCGCGTGCCAGTCAGGCGTGGGTACGACTACCAGACAACACTCCAGAAAACCAGAGAGTAGCCTAACGTCGTAGCCAGCCCAGCTAGACTGACGGACAGCGGAGATGCCGTTCCCGCCCCAGGAACACTCTCTGTGCAGGCACAGTCGAAATGGGCATGGTTTCGACTACCAAATCAGGGCCTGGGACAGAACCCGGGACCCCAACCAGTACCCGCAACCATCCCACCGGGGACCGCGCCACGAACAGAGAGTGAAGTTGGGAAAGGATGTGGGAGGTAGACGGGAGGTAGGAGGAGGTGGGAGGTAGACGCCTCACTCCCCTCTCCGGCCGAGGCGACAGAGTCCTACCTTTCTTCCCGCAAAGGAGGCGGCGGAGCGGGAGCGGGAGTTGTTAGCTCCCGCCAACGCGGGCCACGTCGTCGGCGCCGGAGGGCAAGCAACGACCTCCGGCCGCCGTAGAAAGCGGCCGTGGGCAGCCCCTCGGGGGAGGATCCGCCGCCCGCACTATTGCCGCGAGGGAGAGGGCCGCGTGCTGTTCCGTGGCCCCCCTCAACTCCTTGAGTCAACTCAGGAGAGCGCCGGGGGGACGAAACCCTGACCCCCTGGCGTTAACACTTTAGAAGAAGCTTGCCTTGAGAAAGGGTGGGCCGGCGCCGGCCCGGGCCACGAGATCGGCAGGCCACATTTCCGTAGGCCCGGGCGTAGGCGATAGGAGAACAGCGGGGTTTTTTAGTGGGTAGTCGGATGGCCGAACATCTTTCCCGGAGTCCCACATATCCCTCGGTCCCCCCGGGCCGGGGGAACCCGTCAAGAGAGGGTTTTTCCCCGAGACCAAAAAAAAAAAAGGTAGACGGGTAGAAAGGTGGGTCTCCGCCGCCTCGGACGGGACGGGGAATGAGGCGGCGGATGCTCGGGCACCTCAGGATCTTTTTATCTTTTTGTTTGACTTAACTCAAAACATATACCGAAATGCCGTGATTGGGTTTGTGTTTTAGATACCTACGATAAAAATATTGTCTTAAAATACTTTTCTCTTTCCGTACAGGGGGGATTTAGAATACTGACCCCTATAACAGTGCGCGGCCTGTCGTAAAAGGCGACAAAACAACCGTAGCTATGGTTGCTTGGTCCTTTTGTCCTGTCGGGTGGTGACCACCCCCGCTTGACATTCGCGATAATAATAAATTTCGAATTTGGGAATTGGTTTTTACGCTACGAATCTACGCGATACTACGCCAATGTTACTGTTAACTTGCCGCTTCCCTTGCTACGCGTAGGATTCGTTGTTTATTTTTATTGCTTTAGGACAGCAGACAGACTGACGACCCGCTTAGAATTTAGTAGTTACCGTTGCTTATGGGTGTTTGCAACGCCAGTGGCATCGCGAACACGCTGCTGTCTCATAAGGGTACAGAAACTTGGGTCATTAATGCCGGAACACAACACAAGGTTATTATGGCGGCATACTTAAGTCCAAAGGTGGTCGCCATCCAGACGGGCTTGAGGCCCTACCACGTAGCTAGGGTGGGTTGTTTTATCGCCTTTTACGACAGGCCGACCCCGGCTGCAGAGGTTAATATTCTTTCTCCGCCCCTGCACGGATAGAAAATTATAAGTTTCAAATTACAATATTTATTTATAATACTCTTATTTTTGTAAGAAGTATGCAGAAAGTAGCTTGTATTTATAAGTATTGCTAAAAAGTTTATTTAAAATTAATTGGTCACTGCAGAATTAATAACTTATTTTATAAGTCTCGTGACTTTTCTAATTATTTCTCATTTATTTAGTACGCTAGATTTCAAGTACATACGAAAATGAACACAAATTATGTATTTTATTGCACTCTGGTGCAGGCAGCCGCAACATGTGCTCTTTATAGATGTTAAGCGGCAGCACACAAACGGGCTGTCCACACCAATACGTTGGCCTGTGGCTTCATATGTGCATGACACTCGTGGTTTTTGATTGGAATTACCTATTTGTTACATTAAAAAGTTTTAAATGATTTTATTTATAAAGTTTAATTTAGATTAGTACATACACTTTAATATCGCTCATATGCAAAAGCACGGAATAAAAACGAAATTTTTATTCATATAAATCTATACAAATAAATAAAATTGGAGGGTCTGTTTGTAATATTAAAATAACCGGTTTTTACTAAGTGCATTCGGACGTATACACGGTACATATACCAAAACAACATTTTTTACAATTTTTGTCTGTCTGTCTGTCGGTCTGTCTATCGGTCTGTCTGTCGGTCTGTCTGTCTGTTTGTTCCGGCTAATCTCTGAAATGGCTGCACTGATTTTGACGGGACTTTCACTGGCAGATAGCCGATGTAACAAGGAGTAACTTAGGCTATTTATATTTTAGAAAAAAAAAAATAGTTTTTGGTAAAAATGATGTTTCGAAAATTTATATTCCAATTTAAGTTGACCTCCGATTTATATCAACAATCATATATAATAGGGTTCAGCTTAGGCTGGACATCGTGTCGGGAGTGGACCACCACACTCCCCTCCCGCCAAGCAGGCCACGTCGGCAGCGCTGGAGGGCAACTAATGACCTCCGGCCGCCGTAAAAAGCGGCCGTGGGCGGCCCCTCGGGGGAGGACCCGCCGCCCGTACTATTGCCGCAAGGGTAAGGGCTGCGTGCTGTTCCGCTGCCCCCTGAGGGGGGCTGAGACTCTTAGGAGTTGAGACTCCTAGAGTTATTACAGGAGAGCGCCAGGGAGACGAAAGCCTGACCCTCTGGCGCCAACACTTAAGAAGGGGCCCGCCTTAAGACAAAGGGCGGGCGGGCGCCGGCCCTGGCCACGAGATCGGCAGGCCAATATATCCGTAGGCCCGGGCGTAGGCGATAGGAGAACAGCGAGGTTTTTTAGTGGGTAGTCGGATGTTCGAACTTTTTTCCCGGAGTCCCACATATCCCTCGGTCCCCCCGGGCCGGGGGAACCCGTCAAGAGAGGTTTTTCCCCGAGACCAAAAAAAAGGTTCTACACGCCTGCGCGGGTATACATATAAAGCGCGCCGATAGGATTCAAGAAAATTTGGAATCTAGAGATCAGCGTCTAGAAAATGATCGTATGTATACGACACTCTATTTATATTTCTTACGTGAAATACAGAATTAATATGTTATCGTAATCCTACTAATAATATAAACGCGAAAGTATGTAAGAATGTAGGTTTATTACTCTTTCACGCAAAAACTACTGAATGGATTTTAATGAAACTTTACAATAATATAGCTTATACATCAGAATAAAATATCCTTTATAAACGCGAAAGTTTCTAAGAGTGTAGGTTTGTTACTCTTTCACGCAAAAACAACTGAATGGATTTTAATGAAACTTTACAGTAATGTAGCCTAAACATCAGAATAACACATAGGCTATAATTTATAAAGATGTTTTGTGAATTGTCCAAAATATAACGATAATTGTTAAACAACTAGGAAAAAAATTCTGCCATCTGCGAGCTATTCTGGCGTGCGCTGCATAAACCGTTAGAGTTACAAGTATTTAATGTATAATGGAAATGTTCATTTGAGTGATCGTGCCGTCGTCTATCCGGTCCAGGGTGGGCAAAGTCGGCGAGACGTCGTGTGCGGTGTTCCACAGGGGTCGGTCCTGGGCCCCCTGCTGTGGAACATCGCATACGACTGGGTCCTGAGGGGGGCACTCCTCCCCGGCGTCGGCGTCATCTGTTACGCCGACGACACGCTCGTCACAGCGCGCGGGAGGAACCCCCGCCAGGCGTGCCTTCTGGGCACGGCTGGGGTGGCGCACACAGTGGCAAGAATCCGGCGACTAGGCCTGGAGGTGGCCTTGAACAAGACGGAGGCCGTGATATTTTACGGGCCCCGTCAGAGGCCGCCACCGGGCCTGAGCATAACGGTAGGAGGCGTCCACATCGCCGTCGGGCCGTCCATGAATTATCTTGGACTGGTGCTCGACGGGCGATGGGACTTCGCGGCACACTTCGAGCGCCTGGCGCCGAGGCTAGTTCGGGCGGCGGCGGGACTCTCCCGTCTGCTGCCGAATATCGGCGGGCCGGGCGCAGTGTGCCGCAGGCTCTTTGAGGGAACCGTGCGGTCGATGGCCCTTTACGGGGCCCCGATCTGGGCGGATCGCCTGACGGCCAAAACGACGGCGCTGCTTCGCAGGTCGCAGCGCGTCCTGGCCGTCAGGGCGATAAGAGGATACCGCACGGTGTCCTTCGAAGCGGCCTCCCTGCTGGCCGGATCCCCACCATGGGACCTCGAGGCCCGGGTCCTGGCGCTGTTGTACCAGTGGCGCCGGGGCGCGGCCGAGCGTGGCTCTCGCCCCACGCCTCACGAAACTGGGGTGAGGCGCGCGGAGCTGCGCGACGAGGTGCTCATGGTGGAGTGGAAGGAGCGCCTCGCGCACCCCAGCGCGGGCCTCGCCACCATCGAAGCGGTGAGGCCCGTCCTGGCTGAATGGTTGGAAAGGCGCCACGGCGCCCTGACCTTCCGCCTGACGCAGGTCCTCTCGGGGCATGGTTGCTTCGGGAGGTACCTGTGTCGCATAGGGCGGGAGATGACGTCAGGGTGCCACCACTGTGGCGCGGGCGACGAGGAGGACACGGTGAACCACACTGTCGCCGTGTGCCCTGCGTGGCGCGAGGAGCGCCGCGCCCTCGTCGCCCAAATCGGCGTGGACCTGTCGCTCCCGGCCCTGGTTCTGTCCATGGTCGGGGGCGATCCTGGATGGACGGCCGTCGCCTCCTTCTGCGAGGCAGTCATGTCCGCAAAGGAGGCGGCGGAGCGGGAGCGGGAGTCAACCACCACACTCCCCTCCCGCCAACGCAGGCCACGCCGGCGGCGCCGGAGGGCCAGTAACGACCTCCGGCCGCCGTAAAAAGCGGCCGCGGGCGGCCCCTCGGGGGAGGACCCGCCGCCCGCACTATTACCGCGAGGGTGAGGGCTGCGTGCTGTTCCGCGGCCCCCCTCAACTCCTAGAGTTGTTAGGAGAGCGCCGGGGGGACGAAACCCTGACCCCCTGGCGCCAACACTTTAGAAGGGGCCCGCCTCAAGACAAAGGGCGGGCCGGCGCCGGCCCGGGCCACGAGATCGGCAGGCCATATATCCGTGGGCCCGGGCGTAGGCGATAGGAGAACAGCGGGGTTTTTTAGTGGGTAGTCGGAGAAATCCCGGAGTCCCACATATCCCTCGGTCCCCCCGGGCCGGGGGAACCCGTCAAGAGAGGTTTTTCCCCGAGACCAAAAAAAAAAAAAAAAAAAAAAATAATGGAAATGTTTATCTTAAACTAGCAGCCCGTCCCAGCTTCGCATGGGTATTTAACAAAAAATTAAACCCTTCTATTTTTTTTCGGTCTCGGGGAAAAACCTCTCTTGACGGGTTCCCCCGGCCCGGGGGGACCGAGGGATATAAGGGACTCCGGAAAAGATGTTCGACCATCCGACTACCCACTAAAAAACCCCGCTGTTCTCCTATCGCCTACGCCCGGGCCCACGGATATATGGCCTGCCGATCTCGTGGCCCGGGCCGGCGCCGGCCCACGCTTTGTCTTAAAGCGGGCCCCTTCTAAAGTGCTGGCGCCAGGGGGTCAGGCTTTCGTCCCCCCGGCGCTCTCTTGTAACAACTTTATGAGTTGAGGGGGGCTGCGGAACAGCACGCGGCCTTTTCCCTCACGGCAATAGTGCGGTCGGCGGATCCTCCCCCGAGGGGCCGCCCGCGGCCGCTTTCTACGGCGGCCGGAGATCGTTGCCCGCCCTCCGGCGCCGACGACGCGGCCTACGTTGGCGGGAGGGGAGTGCGGTGGCGGACTCCCGCTCCCGTTCCGCCGCCTCCCTTGCAGACACTACTGCCTCGCAAAAGGAGGCGACGGCCGTCCATCCAGGATCGCCCCCGACCATGGACAGAACCAGGGCCGGGAGCGACAGGTCCGCGGCCAATTCCGGACGGGACTCGCATCCCCGTTGCGTGCTAGTCAGGCGTGTGTACGACTACCAGACGACACTCCAGAAAAAGCAGAGTCGCTTGACGTCGTAGCCGGCCCAGCAAGACCAACCGACAGCGCGGATGCAATTCCCGCCCCGGGAACACTCTCTGTGCAGGCGCAGTCGAAATAGGCATGGTTTTGACTACTAAATCGGGTCCCATGGTAGAACCCGGGACCCCAATCAGTATTCGCAACCATCCCATCGGGGACTATGCCACGAACAAAGAGCTAAGTTGGAAAGGATGTAAGAGGTAGACGGAAAGAAAGGTAGGACTCTGTCGCCTCGAACGGAGAGGGGAGTGAAGCGACGGATGCTCGGGCACCTCGGGTACGCACACCCGTGCACTCCTCGGACAGAGGAGCGAGCGCCCCTGGGGGCAAACCCTTCTATTTGCGTCAGGTTACTAAAAAAATAAAATTATAAAGAAAGTTTGAATATTATTATTTCTATGAGCTTTTATTTTAATGATTTTTTTTGCTATTACTTTTTATTTATTTTTCGTTATTTTTTAATAAGTATTCTAATTTTTGTAAAAACCCCAGTGACGCACGCCTGCATTGCATAAGGTGCAGCCTAGCTAGCCGAACAGGGTGAGCGGCTACCACGCAACATTTTTCTAATACTTACATTTTTAAACTCGTGATATCTTTCGAATGGAATATCCGAATTCAATAATTCAAAAAGTTATATAAAGGTATTGAAACAGTTTTGAATATGAAGTAATTTATTTTGATAAGGATTAATACCAAGATCCAAACAAAGAGCCTTTTCTAGGGGCGGCATTTCAATTAATTTTTTAAAATAAAAGAACACTTATTGTGGCATAACTATAATAGTTAGACATATGCTGTCGCGACACTTTTTATAAATAATGATGTGTTCTGCAAAGTTGTAGTACATTATTTTATTCTATCATCAATAGTTTTCGCAACGCACGCGATTTAAATAATATTTTAGGTAATTTTTTTACACTTTGGGTTACATTATTAGAGTTTTAGTAAGGATCCCTAATTTTTTTGAAAATATAATATAGCCTATGTCACGCGGGGATAGTGTAGCTTCCCAACAATGAAAGAATTTTTTAAATCGGGTCAGTAGTTTCGGAGCCTATTTAAAGCAAACAAACAAACAAACAATCAAATCTTTCCTCTTTATAATAGTATAAGTAGTATAGATATAGATAGTCCTACACAATGATATTTTCTATATAAAATCATTGGTCCTACATAAAAGCCTGGGACAGCATATATCTATCTTTTATGTGTAAGCCATACAAAATACTTAATACGTATTATGTGTTTGTATTAATATATAACTCTGTTTATCTGTTTGTCTGTTACGTTTTCACGTCTAAGCCGCTGAACCATTTTTCATGAATTTCGGTACAATTTTTTATCCGTGCAGGGGCGGAGAAAGAATACTAACCTCTGCGGCCGGGGTCAGCCTGTCGTAAAAGCCAACAAAACAACCCACCCTAGCTACGTGGTAGGGCCTCAAGCCCGTCTGGATGGCGACCACCTTTGGTCTTAGGTATGCCGCCATAATAACCTTGTGTTGTGTTCCGGCATTAGTGACCCAAGTTCCTGTACCCTTATGGGACAGCAGCGTGTTCGCGATGCCACTGGCGTTGCAAACACCCATAGGCGACGGTAACTGCTAAATTCTAAGCGGTCCGTCAGTCTGTCTGCTGTCCTACAGCATTAAAAAAAACATTAACTTTATAACTCGTAATTTGTTTTTATATTGTATTGTCTAAATGACGTACAAAACCCTTTTTAAAAAGTTATTAAAATTGAATAATTATTAATTATAATTGTTTGGAATTGATTATACTATGAAATAGGTTTTAATTGAATCGGATAATCGAGATTCTACTATACCTGAATCTTCCATGACCTGAATTTTTTGAGCAATTTTCTATTCTATATAAATATTTTAAAATATTATGACTTAGATAGGATTTCGCCAAACTTTAGATAGATTAATTGATTTTTCATTCATTGTTTGTACATGAACTGTTGTGCTATGTATCATTTATGTTTAAAATTGTATGTATCTCATGTATAAATAAAAAAATATATATATTGAATGTCAATGTCAACATTATGCTCATATGTCAAGGAAAATTGAAACATTTCTACCGATTTTGTTTATTTGCAAAAAATTATCAAAAAATAATTATGATTATCATAAAATAATTTACATTTTTATAATATTTGCAAATTTTCCAAATAAACTCAAACCAAGCATTTTCAAATAAGATTACCATAATGGATGCGTTGTTTATGAAACCCGTACAACCTCACGTCTTCAAAGCGATTAAAGATCTGGATATTACAACTTTAATAGCATGTTCTTCAGAAGAAATAAGGCCCATCATTCCATGCCTCGTAAGAATGGCCTTGATTTCGCCCTTGGATATTACCAAATACTGTGCAGAGGCTAAAAAGGAGCTACTCACCCTTCTCTCAGGCATCGACCTGGTTAACTTTATTGTTTCTCTTTTATCTATTGAGTTTCATCCTCTAGAAGTTGATTTAAAGAAAGAAATACAAATGAGGTACTCCTAGCGATTACATTTGTAGCTAACTCCATAATCTTTACAACTATTTAACATAAAACATTTTTACAGACAGAAAAATGGGTCCCAATGTGCAGAATCATTCTTAGTCCCTAATGCTGTGGATGGCATTGCTAGTGACTTTGAACAATCAGATTCAGCGAGGCGAGTTCGCATTGTTTTATCTGAGCTATTACAAATGCAAGCACAGTTGACAGAATTCAACCAAAACAAGTCTTCTAATGTGGAATATATCATAAAGCCTTCAGAACTATTTGATAATGAAGTATATTTGGAAGAAATCACTGATGTTATTTGTATAAGTTTAGCAGAGCTTCCCAATTTACTAAATATTTGTGAAATTATCGAAGTTTTGCTACATGTAAATAAAGGGCCTATTATTATATCCTGGGTTGTAGCAAATATGCCGGACACACTTCAAGAAGGTAACTATTACATAAATTTATGAATCTATTCTTTATTGAATCTTTCATCAATTTATATCACTTTCAAGTTAAGTTTACATAGTACCAAACTATCCTTTCTGATAAGATAAAGTTTATAATTGTGTTAAATGTTGAATGTGGAACAATGATAGTGATGCACTCTCAGTATATCTAGCTTTAAAATATTCATCATTTAGCTCTCTCAGTGTTCCCATTAGACTGGAATGGGTTTATACACTGTGCATATAAATTGGGCATATACACTAGGGTGTCCCTTATAAGGATGATTTTTGTTTTCAGAAATCGAATTGCATATCCTGTATTTCTTTTTAAACTATCTAGACTTACTTAAATACAAAATTTTCTTATTTACAAAATTTTATTATTATTCCTACTTACCATACAAGTAATAATCAGACTTATCTTCTTTTGATGGAATTTATCTCTTCCTAGAATCATACAAATTCTCTTTGTAAATTCAGTACAATATTTCCCTTTGTTCATCAGCAACATCATCAAAGATTGACTCATAGAATGGCAATTTCTTTTGACAAGTACCAAATATGTTGACTAAACTTGCTCAGGGCTGCTTTGGAGATCAACTTGTCAACAGTTTCATATTCCTTAAGCCTCTTTAAAAAGCACAAATCTTGATTTGGTGCCTTCACCGCCAGATTACATTGAAGCCATAGTTTCACATATGTAACCGCAATGAATAAACAAACATCTTAAAGTGCTCATTTATCCTTGGCAGTAATTTTGAACTGAGATTGCAACAAACATATTTTTAAAAAGTAAATAACTCTAGCCATCCTAGCTTGATACATCACTCCAGGAGGTCAGATTTTAATTCTTTTCTCATTATCTCCTAAAAAAAGAATTGATATTTCAGTTCATCAATCTTTGGTGGATTTTTGTTTCATACACACATTTTAAAACCAGTTTGTAAACGTGATGGTGGCAAGCAAAGAGTACTGATTCCCTGCCTAGTTTTTGTTCCAACAGTACACAACATTACATCAATCAATATCCTTTCAATTGCCCTGCATTAGACACAGTTATGTCACAGCACACTATTTGTACTTTGTCATCGAGGTTCCAGTCATAGTGTGTTTAACACAGCTTTACCTTGATCTTGACCAGAAGTGCTCTCCAGTTTGGACATAGCCAGAAGTTGTTCCTTTTCTCCAAATGAAATTAGAATTGGCAGGTGTTCTTCTTTAGAACTTCTCACGTCCAGTCCAGGTAATAATTTCCCATCCCAGTGAAAAATCACCATTTCAGGCATATTATTTTGAAAATTGATTTTATAGATTCCGCTCTATCTTTCCTACTCTGTGTGCGAACGCATTGAATGGACGATTTGTTTATCGGGAAATCATCACAGAATCATCTAGTGCTTCTACTACAGTACATAAATAGAATCCCTTATGCTTAGTTGTAAAGCTGCAACTAACTTAGGCAAATCAAAATCGTCAATCAATAGGCGTGACAAAATCTTTCCTTTCTCTTTTTGTAGTAGTCCGTTTGAGAGGTGGATGGCAGGGGTTACTCAAGGCTTTCATCAGAGCTGATAGGTTGATCGTGATGTCCATGCGTTTGTATAAAATCTTGTGTTGTAAGAGATTACAGTAAAATCCTGAAACACATTTGCTCATGTCTTTTTTCTCTGCTTTTCTGTATCTTGCCCTATCTTCTTTCTCGGATAACTTTTTGCCTACACAAGCTAAGCCCTAGTTCTCTTTGTTTTTGTAAAAATAATTTATCTTCTTCGACTTTTATCCATTCCAAAGCAAGCCTCAGCGTGTGCTATATCGAATAAATTATCTAAATTCACCTCACGGCACTTGTCCCTCCAAGTACGGTGTAGGTCCACAAGATTTTTTACACAGCTATAGCTCTGGTAGGGATTCTATCCCTTAGGAATAGGAAAGGCCTTTTCCCAAAAAATAATACACTCGAATGACGAGATTTGTGCTTTCACTAACAGTCAGTTTAACTTCGCGAATGTTAAAAAAAAGTACTGCAAGAACTTGTCGGTTAGACGGTAACTTTGCATCTGTTATTTGAGAATTTACATCACCAACTAAGAAACAAACCAATACGTCTTGATCACGGGTTTTACTGAGAACAAATGACAAACACCGCGAGTACCCGCCGCTACTTCCGCGCAACTTGAATTTGATTCTATGAAAGTCGGCACGGGTTAGCGTACTCCAAATTAGGTAAAAATTTATTTTCGAGTGTTTTAAGAGCAAATGAACAAAAGTAAGACCTATGCGTTAGAAAATAAAAACTGAAAAATAAGAGACACCCTAATATAGACTCATGTATACACTTATGCTATTGCTTTACACTTGCTCTTTTCAGGGTTCTGTGCAATTTATTTTTGTATATCTATTATTCTATAAAATGTTTAAAAACCTATGAATTTTAATGCAAACAAAAAAAATGAGTTAATTTATCTCTTTTTTATGAAACAAAACGCCATGAATTCTATTTAACTAATTATATTCTGTTACATAAATACCCTCATACATCATGTTCCATTTTACTAGTGGCTGAATCTCTAGTATTGAATGCTGAAAGAAACGAAGAAGGCGGAATCAGGGCTAGAGCTTTAATAACTCTGTGCGAAGCGTGCCCGCACATTGCAGCATCAGTTCGCGCAAAGGCTGCAACAGCTTCACGCTTGCCCTCGTTGGTGATCAATCTCACCTTAAGGCATCATCAAGAAGACTTGGTAAGTTTTTGCTTTACAAATTATCATTCAAAATTTTCTAATTATTATTCACTTCTTATTCTTCTTTTAATTATTTGGCCCCAACGCTTTTGGCATTGATTTTGCCAGTGTCGTAGTGTTAGAAAGTAACAGGTTATAAACGAATATTTATTTACGCGAAAGAAAATTTAGCGGGTAAATTCTTATTATAAATTCTGAAAACCAGGGGACTACGCAAAGAGCATATATACACATATACCTAATACTAACTACCTTAATAAGACTAACTACCTTATAAATAAATATTATTAAGCTTTAAAAATTTACTTAGAATATATACAACTACACCTTCATTTAGAGTTAGGAGGAAATTCACATTGACAGGGCGCGGGAACACTTTAGGTAGAATGTCATATAAGGGGACAACAAGTTTAGGACATTCAAAGAAAATGTGGTGAAGTGTAACCTCTATTATTCACTTCCTCAGATAGATAGAACCTTGTTGAAATACTTTATAGATAAAAAATAAAATAGACTCATATTTTTTACTTGTCAACACTCCTTGAACTGTCAAAGCTAAAAAAATTGTTTTTTATACAAAGCTAAAAAAAGTATTTTCAGCTCAGTATAAGAATTCAAATTTAGACTTCCAATTCCTTCGTATATTTAAGTTTAAAACATTGTATATTAAAGTATTTTAGTTGGTTCTAAAGGATGGGTAAAAAGTTTATTGCTGGAATGAAGGCTACCTCTATAAAGAATAGACCCTATACCATACTTGTCCAAAAATGAATTGGTGTGTATACATAAATGCAGATTCCTCACGATGATCTCCGTACAGGGGTGGAGTAAGATCCTGATTAGGGCTTCAAGCCCGCCTGGAGGGCTACCACCCCTGGTTTTTAAATAATACCACTATAGTGGTGTTGTGTTATAGGTAGTAGTAAACTAGGTTCTGGTACCTCTCTGAAGCCGGCAACGCCAGACACCAGAGGTATTGCAAACGTTTACAAGTGACAGGCAGGTCTCCCGAACTCAACTATAGAAAAAAGATGTTTTCAAGCAAAGTGCACATATGTCATTATATGCACATAAAACAAGAACAACTTCCTAAGTGGTGCATGTTATTGTGGGAATCGAACCTGTGTAATACCACTTGGCTACTACATGGATTATGAAAGACCTTTTTAATGGTTACAAATTGTCTAAAGATTTCTATTTAACTTTAAATACTGGCATTCAAGTTTTAAATCCGATGAGTATCTATAATTATTTCATTGGATCATTTTTTTTCTCAGGTATCTTTCATGTCTGGACTGCTATTGGGCTCTGATCAAACAACTAGAGGATGGTTTGCAACATTTTTACGTAGCTCCCACAAGAGGGGAAAAGGGGATGGCCATACAGCTCTAAATAAGCTGCGTCAAGAGCTACTTAATCGTTTAAAGGATGCAAGTGCTGGAGTAGATGCATCAGCTTTATTAAGATTGTATTGTGCACTTAGGGGGATAGCAGGGATTAAGTTTCAAGATGACGAGGTTTCGGGACTCCTGAGATTAGTTACCCAAAAGCCCCCTCCAACTCCTGCTGGAGTTCGCTTTGTGTCATTAAGTCTGTGCATGATTCTAGCTTGTCCATCATTAATGGGTAAGTTATTTGTGGTTTAGATTCCATTATTTTTATTTTGATGTAAGTTTTAATTTTTTATTTTTATTTTAGCGGCCCCTGAACACGAGAAGAAAGCTATTGAATGGGTCCAATGGTTAGTCAAAGAAGAAGCGTACTTTGAGAGGTAAGTTAAAAATTACACTTAGACAAGAGTTGAGCAGATCAAGGCAAATGGCACACCTTGGGGCATGGCCATCTTCGAAATGTTATATATAACCCTTGGAAAAACCCCATAACATACTGTGAAAGGATAATTTCAGCTCGAAGTTCATACCAAATCTGAAGAGTCCAAATTATCCGTGCAGGGGCGGAGAAAGAATAGACCTCTGCGGCCGGGGTCAGCTTGTCGTAAAAGGCGACAAAACAACCCTAGCTACGTGGTAGGGCCCCAAGCCCGTCTGGATGGCGACCATCTTTGGTCTTAAGTATGTCGCTATAATAACCTTGTGTTGTGTTCCAGCATTAGTGACCCAAGTTCCTGTACCCTTATGAGCCAGCAGCGTGTTTGCGATGCCACTGGCGTTGTAAACACCCATAGGCGACGGTAACTGTTAAATTCTAAGCGGGCCGCTAGGCCTCTCTGCTGGCCTACAGCAATTTAAAAAAAAGTACAAGAAAATTTTATTTTAAACAATATTTAGCAAAAAAAATTTAGATTCTAGAAATATATAAATTACCAGACATTTGTTTGCAGCAATTCAGGCGTAACGGCGTCGTTTGGCGAGATGTTGCTGCTGATCGCCATCCACTTCCACTCGGGACAGCTGGCGGCGGTGGGCGAGTTGGTGTGCGCCACGCTGGGCATGCGGGTCCCAGTGCGCCCCAACGGCCTCGCTCGCATTAAACAGGCATTCACTCACGAGATATTCACGGAACAGGTATAATTTTGTATGTATAATTTTTGATGACGGTCTTATAATTTAAAAAAAAAGTGCGTGCGTACAAAGTACACATGTCAGAAGTGAAACTTCTTTGGTAAACTAATTTTTAAATCTTCTAATAAATTTAGAAAAGAGAATTTATGAAATATTATTATTTTATA